>JAQPPZ010000456.1:13000000-13442792 GCA_028583015.1 Wollemia nobilis | reverse complement strand
TAGAACCTGTCCAAATCAGCTCACAAGTCTTCACTAGAACCCGTCCAAATCAGCTCACAAGTCTTCACTAGAACCTCGTCCAAATCAGCTCACAAGTCCTCACTAGAACTTGTCCAAATCAGCTCACAAGTTCATCAAGAAAAACTTGCTTAGCATGAACCCACAAAGAGAATTGTTAGAGACCCAATGTGATTCATCAACCTCATAGAAGCATAAAGAGAATTGTTAGAGACTCAATATGTTCTATACTTAACTCCCAATCTCAATCTCAAATCTCATAGAAACATAAAGAGAATTTTTAGAGACTCAATATGTTCTATACGTAACTCCCAATCTCAATCTCAACTCAATCTCAATCTCAAAATAATAAGATAGATGTAGTATGTTTTTCTCAAGAACATGAAACATAACCCAACAATTTCCAACCATGCAATATCTCATATAACATTGATACTCATGTTCTTTCCATAACCAATATCTTTTCTCAACCAATTAGGGCTTTAACAACAATGCTTATAGACAAGGTTTAACCAACATCATTCAACTCAACATTAACCTTTAAGCATTCAACCAATCACTACATGAAAAGGAAACTAGTAGACATCCTTTTCCCTCCAAAGGTATTTGAACAAAACAGCCACCAACATAAATCACCAATGCAAAGAATAACTTGCTCAAATCAATCTCAATGGAGTAAGCCCAAATCATGTATCAAGTAAAGCATTAACTTGATCAAAACAACCTCTATGGAAGCAACTCAACCATCAATCTCAAAACAGCCAACTAAGGGTTTCACCATATCAATGCAAGTAGCAAGACTTACTAACATAAACCCTAGTGCAAAATGCTTCCTCTTCCTCAACCAGAATTATGCATTCACCCAAAAAACTCATCAATTATTTTAATGCATAAACAATATTCAATATCCAGAAAATGGGATTTACACCAACAAGAATACCTAGTAGACAACCTTTTCACTCCAAACTCAATTTCAAAAAATACACCATCAACAATATACATGGAAGAAGTTTCCCATACCTTTGTTTGAGGAAGAAGAGAATAGTTCTTCAACCTGTTACCAACACCACCCTCAAATTTGCCACCAAGTTAGGGTTAGATCATAAAAGTAACCACAAAAATATTTATTCCATAAAACACCTTATGACTCCAATCCTTAGAAGTCAACTACCAAAAAATATAAAGCATACAAACAATATATCCTTTTACACCTTATTTCTCCAAATTAATTAAACCATGCTCAAGGAATAATAGCTTCTAAGCAAATCTCACTCAAAAATCAAGCCAAAAATCTCAACCACACACTATCAACCTTATATCTCCAAAGAAGAATTTAACCTCAAAAATAATTTTAAGTAAATCTGCCCAACCACTTCTTTTTTAACAAAATGCAGATTTTATTTAAAAAATCTTACCAAAAAAATCGGAGCGCAAAAAATCTTCTCACACTCCACGGTGAGAGTCGAACGCTTGACCTCCCTTCAAGCGCCTTCACAGAACAGTCATTGCCAGTAGGCCAACGGTGCTAGATTGAAGGCTAGCAAGAGTCTCCTTCTCCTTAACCCTTTGGCGGTGGATAAACATGGCAAAAAAATGATAGCCATAGCTTTTACTTCCCAACCTTTGCGCAATTCGAATTTCTTTTACTCCATTGCTTTGGACTATAGGTTATGGCTTATATAGCCAAACTTCCATGCTATACATGACGTCGATGGGAGGATAATTTGAATTTTTTGAATTAATATTATTTTGGTGCCTTCGAAACAACTTTAGGGTTTATGAAACCCTTTTGATTATTAAAAATAATCAAAGGTCTTTTAGACCTTAGATCTTAGGTGGAGAACCCATTAAATTATTAAAATAATTTAATCACTTAATCAAATAAATAATTAATTAAAAAACCTTAAAAAGGTTTTAATAATTAAGTTATTTAATTAATAAGTGTCTCCAGCCTTTGCATTAAGTCGAGAGTGGTTTTGAGAAAAACCCTTAATGCATCCACCTGGTTTTAATAAAAACCCTTAAACCTGCCATGGTTTTCATAAAAACCTTTTCATCTGCCACATGGAATTTCTTCGAAATCTTCTAGAAAGAATTCTTTGGAATATTTAACCTTTGAAGCTAATAAATCCTCTTGAAATTAATGCCAGTTCCTTTTGACATCAATGACAACTCATAGACAAGAAGCTAGGATCTCAAACCCAAAATTGCCAACAATCTCCCCCTTTGTCATTGATGGCAAACCATGCTTCTCAACAACACTAAAACTCAAAACTACTGTATAGAAATCAGCTCCCCCTGACTTGAGGTTCTCCCCCTTATTCATATCTCTCCCCTTTGTCGTCAATGGCAAAGGGTAACCTTTGGGGCTTGGTACTAAGAATGAGCCTCTTAGCTTAGTCCCTCCCCCACCTCCTGTTGAGGTGATTAATTTTGGGGTGGGAGTAAAACTCCCATTAGGCACTGATCTTCATCAGTGTCTATAGTTGCCTTACCATGTCTTCTCTTGTTCCCCTTGTCCATATTCCTATTCCTGTTCATGTCACTGTTGTTGTTCTTGTTATCATTCCTGTTCTTATCCATGTCTTGATTCTTGTGCCTGTTCATACCCATGTTCCTGTTCCTGTTCCTATACCTTGGAATTTTAGCTCTACACTGTCTAGCTATGTGACCTTCATTGTTGCACTTATAACAACTAACAATGTTATTTATTTGAGGCATACCTAATCTTTGACTCCATCTATTTTGACCAACCCTGTTCATGTTATTAGCCTTGCAATAAACAACCTTGTGCTCAAACTATTTAAAAGAGTAGCAATACCCTTGAAAGAAATTACCACCTCTGAATCTGTCATTTACCTTCCTCACTTGAGTCATGCAATGTGAAGCCATGTGACCAAACTTGTGACAAGCAAAACATCTGCCATTAAACTTTCCTTGATTTGACCTCTTAGGTCCTGTAAACTTTCTCCCCTTTTTTTGATTCCTATTTTCTGATTCTGTGCATCTATCACTCAAGGACTCTTTTTCTGAAGTACTTTCCTCATCAAAACTCTCTTCCTTTCGAAATCTCTTACTAGATTCCCCAGTAGAGTTGCCAACCTATTCCATGTGTTTCTTACCAAAACCAAGACCTATTTTATCTATTGTCCTTCTTTGATCTTTGATGATTGACTTTACCTTTTTGGTGCTATCTTCAAACCTGTAAAGCTTCTCCTTGTACTCTTTAGTTTCCTCTTTCAAGGAAGCCACTTTCTATTCCAACTCTCTACACTCAAGAACCTTAGACTCTAACTTATCCTTAAGTTTTTGTGTCTTAGCTATAGAGAAGTCAAGACTTTCTATAAGCTCATCTCTCTCAATACAACATTCATCCAATTTATTATTGAGTCTAGCATTCTTCTTTCTTTCCTTTTTCAAAGCACTAAGAGAAGTAACAATTTCAGCTTCAAGATCTACTTCACCATCCTCTATAACTTCCTCTATTTGTTTACCTTTTGAAACATCAATGAATTTTTTAGATTTCTTATCACTAGAGGTGCTACCCTTTTCTAAAGCCATACAAAGATCTTCCTTACAATTTTTCGAAGCATCCTCATACATAGTATAACTAGAAATCAATCCATCATTTGTGCAATCATCCTCAAAATGTCCAAAATTTCCACATCTAAAACATTTCATAAGGACAAATCTATGTTTCTTTTCTTCTTCTTTTTCTGTTAGGAACAACATCTCATTTCCAACATCACTTGAATAACTTTCACTATCACTACTAGAACACTTACTTGCCTTGTCTAGGTAGAAAATTTTCTTGTGTTTGTGAGAGTACCTCTTTCCTTGATTGCTTTGCTCATCTTTATTCTTCCTTTGATGCCTGTGCCTTTCAGAATCCTTGCTCTTATAATCCTGTTTATCTTCATCACTTTCATCCTTGGTAGCAGTACAATTAGTAGCATAATGACCAAACTTTCCACAATTGAAACACTTGACATATTTCATACATTTTTTCTTTCTTGAGAACTTGCCCTTCTTGCTGTAATATGCCTCTTCATCACTAGAAGACTCATCACTATCTTGAAGCTCTTTACCCTTGGATTTCTTGGTAGCCTTGAAAGTTGCCTCCTTAACATCAACCTTCACTTGAGTTCTCAACTCAAATGTTGCAAGTATACTATGAAGCTCATCCTTTTTCAACTTATCCAAATCCTTAGCTTCCTCAATAGCAAAAATATTTTCACTAAATCTATTTGGAAGAGACCTCAAAATCTTATCACAAATATCATTTTCAGCAAGCTCAAGACCTAGTTCCTTCATAGAGTTAACAATCTCATCCATACGAAGCATATAGTCACTAATATTTTCTTGATCATTCATATTGAGTTGTTCAAACATACCTTTGAAGTGTCTCAACTTGGCCTTTCAAAAATTTGCATCACCTGTATGAACCACCTTCAACTGTTTCCACATTTCACTAGCTATCTTGTAGTGAATCACCTTGGTAAGATCTGCCTTATGTAAACCCTTTAGTATTGCATTCATTGCCTTTGAATTGCTATGATGTAGGAGCCTCTCTTCCTTAGTAGAAGTACCATGCTCAGGAATGGTATACTCATCCTCAATCACTTCCCAAACTTCATTTCTAAGAGCCATAAGATGAACCTTCATCCTAGCACTCCAAAGCCCAAAATCTTCCCCATCAAGAATAGGTGTTGCATTACCACTTGTAGATTCCATTGTATTTTTTACAATATTTTCCTTCAAGCTATTAAAATTTCCAAAGGAACCCGCTCTGATACCAATTGAAGAACACAAGCTTATACTAAGAGGGGGGGTGAACAATATAAGACCTCTTTTTACTTTCTCTATTTAACTTCAACTTCGCAAAGCAATGAACCAATAGCAATATCAAAGTAATGCATAAAGAAACACACAATGAGACACCAATTTTAACATGGTTCACCCAACATGGGCTACCTCCACAAAAATTTTCTCTAAAAAGCTTTCTCAAAGTTCTTTGGGAATCCTTCCCAATTACAATGTTTATGAGCCTCAGCCCAAAGGAGAAACCTTCCCCTACTCAAGTATTTATGAGCCTCTGCCCAAAGGAGAATCCTTCCCCTCCTCATGACTTTATGAGCCTCCTACCCAAAGGAGAATCCTTCCCCTCCTCACGAATTTATGAGCCTCCTGCCCAAAGGAGAATCCTTCCCCTCAGCTCTGGAAATGATACTTCGAAGATCACCTGCCTCTTATTCCGCTAGCACGTGGAACTCCTTTCCATAGAAGACCTCCTATCCTCAATGCTCAGCCTCAAGAGACCTCTGTCCTCACTGATCACCTCCATAGCAACTCATCAACCTGTACTAAACACAATCAGTCGGTCCAACACAAGTCTTCCTCACTCTATCAGATCTATCCCAAGCTCAACTCATAAAGCTTGAACAAATCAATATCTACTGCACACAAGCCTTCTCAAAGAATTTTCAAAACTATCCTCGGGTTCTTCTCAAAGAACCACTTCAACTCTTTCCTCAAGTCCTCTGCTAGGACCTATCCAAATCAGCTCACAAGTCCTCCCTAGAACTTGTCCAAATCATCTCACAAGTCCTCACTAGAACCTGTCCAATTCAGCTCACAAGTCCTCACTAGAACCTGTCCAAATCAGCTCACAAGTCCTCACTAGAACCTGTCCAATTCAGCTCACAAGTCCTCACTAGAACCTGTCCAAATCAGCTCACAAGTCTTCACTAGAACCTGTCCAAATCAGCTCACAAGTCCTCCCTAGAACCTGTCCAAATCAGCTCACAAGTTCATCAAGAAAAACTTGCTTAGCATGAACCCACAAAGAGAATTGTTAGAGATCCAATGTGATTCATCAACCTCATAGAAGCATAAAGAGAATTGTTAGAGACTCAATATGTTCTATACTTAACTCCCAATCTCAATCTCAAATCTCATAGAAACATAAAGAGAATTGTTAGAGACTCAATATGTTCTATACTTAACTCCCAATCTCAATATCAACTCAATCTCAATCTCAAAAGAATAAGATAGATGTAGTATGCTTTTCTCAAGAACATGAAACATAACCCAACAATTGCCAACCATGCAATATCTCATATAACAATGATACTCATGTTCTTTCCACAACCAATATCTTTTCTCAACCAATTAGGGCTTTAACAACAATGCTTATAGACAAGGTTTAACCAACATCATTCAACTCAATATTAACCTTGAAGCATTCAACCAATCACTACATGAAAAGGAAACTAGTAGACATCCTTTTCCCTCCAAAGGTATTTTAACAAAACAACCACCAACATAAATCACCAATGCAAAGAATAACTTGCTCAAATCAATCTCAATGGAGTAAGCCCAAATCATGTATCAAGTAAAGCATTAACTTGATCAAAACAACCTCTATGGAAGCAACTCAACCATCAATCTCAAAACAACCAACTAAGGGTTTCACCATCTCAATGCAAGTAGCAAGACTTACTAACATAAACCCTAGTGCAAAATGCTTCCTCTTCCTCAACCAAAATTATGCATTCACCCAAAAAAACTCATCAATGATTTTAATGCATAAACAATCTTCAATATCCAGAAAATGGGATTTACACCAACAAGAATACCTAGTAGACAACCTTTTCACTCCAAACTCAATTTTAGAAAATACACCATCAACAATATACATGGAAGAAGTTGCCCATACCTTTGTTTGAGGAAGAAGAGAATAGTTCTTCAACCTGTTACCAACACCACCCTCAACTTTGCCACCAAGTTAGGGTTAGATCATAAAAGTAACCACAAAAATATTTATTCCATAAAACACCTTATGACTCCAATCCTTAGAAGTCAACTACCAAAAAATATAAAGCATACAAACAATATATCCTTTTACACCTTATTTCTCCAAATTAATTAAACCATGCTCAAGGAATAATAGCTTCTAAGCAAATCTCACTCAACAATCAAGCCAAAAATCTCAACCACACACTATCAACCTTATATCTCCAAAGAAGCATTTAACCTCAAAAATAATTTTAAATAAATCTGCCCAACCACTTCTTCTTTAACAAAATGTAGATTTTATTTAAAAAACCTTACCAAAAAAATGCTTTCGAAAATCGTGGGTCAACAGTGCCTCCAAAAAAATCGGAGCGCAAAAACTCTTCTCACACTCCATGATGGGAGTCAAATGCTTGACCTCCCTTCAAGCGCCTTCGCAGAACAGTCATTGCCACTAGGCCAACGGTGCTAGCTTGAAGGCTAGAAAGAGTCTCCTTCTCCTTAACCCTTTGGCGGTGGATAAACATGGCAAAAAAATGATAGTCATAGCTTTTACTTCCCAACCTTTGCACAATTCGAATTTCTTTTACTCCATTGCTTTGGACTATAGGTTATGGCTTATATAGCCAAACTTCCATGCTATACACGACGTCGATGGGAGGATAATTTAAATTTTTTGAATTAATATTATTTTGGCGCCTTCGAAACAACTTTAGGGTTTATGAAACCCTTTTGATTATTAAAAAATAATCAAAGGTCTTTTAGACCTTAGATCTTAGGTGGAGAACCCATTAAATTATTAAAATAATTTAATCACTTAATCAAATAAATAATTAATTAAAAAACCTTAAAAAGGTTTTATTAATTAAGTTATTTAATTAATAAGTGTCTCCAACCTTTGCATTAAGCTGAGAGTGGTTTTGAGAAAAACCCTTAATGCATCCACCTGGTTTTAATAAAAACCCTTAAACCCTTTTCATCTGCCACATGGAATTTCTCCGAAATCTTCTAGAAAATATTCTTTGGAATCTTCAACCTTTGAAGCCAATAAATCCTCTTGACATTAATGCCAATTCCTTTTGACATCAATGACAACTCATAGACAATCAGTCAGAGAGGGGAGCAGCAGTCTCCCATCAAATTTGCCATCGTAGTGACTCGACATCGTAGAAGCTCGCATACCGTAGCAGGCCGCCACTATAGCAGTCCGTGCACGGTAGCGGTCACAAAAATTTTGGCCCTAAAAAAAAAAAAAAAATGGCAGATTTTGGAGGCAAGTTGTGACGGATGGAGCAAGCAAGGAGGAGGAGCGAGAGGTCTAGGGGCATCAAACCCTAGGTGTGGGGCTTCGAAGGGCGGATCGGCAGATCGCGGCAGTGGGGGCTCTGGCGAGATAGCAGGCCCCCGAGCGGAGGATGTGACAAGGAAGTTCTATTGGAACCAGTCCAAGGGCGTTGGGCGGATGCGGTTGAAGATTTCTCTGAGGGGGACCAGGACTCTATGCGTCAGGATCAAAGGAAGACCCAAGAAGGAGACAAAGAGAAACCTGGCAACTGGAGACCTTCATATCTTAATGCTCTTCGTGGTAAGAAAAAATTATCCAACTCTTGTTTTAATCTAAAATCTGTCAATGGTAGGTTGCACATCTCGGATTCCTTAGCTCAACATGTGGCTATGGAGGGCAGAACATCTCTGGTGGCTAAATTTATGGAGGTGAGGCCAGACATGGAAGTCATAAGGAGATGGGCCATCCAAAAATGATCAGCCAAGGGCCGGTATGATGATTAAGGCTTTACCCAAGAGTTTTCTTTTGGTGACATTTCAATGTGAACAGGACATGGAAAGGACTCTCCAAGGAGGTCCTTGGTTTTTTGGGAAAAGGGGCTTGTATCTGAAGCGTTGGTCCCCCGATTTCAACCCCCATACTCAGGTGCTGGATTTGGCTCCTATTTGGGTTAAGATGCCAAGATTACCTCTGCTTTTCTGGAACGAACAAATCTTGGATGGGATACCTACAGAGATTGGAGAACTAATAGCTATTGATCCTGCAACCTTGAGCAAAACAAGACTCATGTCTGCTCGCATGTGTGTGTTGGCGGACCTGAGTAAAGAGCTCCCTAAATCCATTATTTTGTCGTCTATGTTTGGCCTTCATACTCAAGTCTTTGAATATGAAAATGTCTTTTAAGTGTAGTGTTTGTGGGAAGGTAGGGCACCAGGGTATCCACTGCATTTCCAAGAACCAGCCCCCACTCCAAAATACTGATCCTCAAACCCAGAATAATATCCCTCCCCCGCAGATCTCCATTCCTACCCAACCTGGGCCTCAAGGACGTGGAGCTCGAAATCCGAATATCAGAGACCCTGTTCGCCCTATTGTAAGCAAGAGGCAACGTTTTAACCCTCCTCCCAAAAATTCCTATGCCTCGAAACCCTCTCACAGGGGAGCTGGTCCCTTTGATGGGAACCCTCAAGCTCAACCTGCTCCTAAGATGATACAGCAAGCCTCAGAGCCAAATCACAAAGGAAAGAACCCCATAGATCAACGCCTTGGGGCAAGTAAGTTTGATTGGGTGATACGGGAGGCCTATGGAGGCTCGGTGGAAGTGGTCCCATGTACTGCAGAGGAATTTATGGGAAGAAATTCCAAGGAGATCAACATCCCAGTGGAGAACAGTTTTGATGCATTAAATCATTTGAAGGGAGATCAGATGGACAGCCAAGAAGTGGAATCTGAGGTAGAGGAGACTCAAGAGAAGGATTTAGAGGAGAAAAATTAGAGGAAGGAGCAGGAAACTAATAATACGAGCAAGGATACTCGGGAGGAAGAGGTGAACCACCAATATCGGTGTAACCCCAAAGCAGGGGAAAAAAGAATCTACTAATCAAGAAGCTAAGAGCACGGAATCATCTCCACCGTCAAAAAGACCAGCTTAACCTAGAAAGCCGATTGTTACCCCAAAGACCAAGACCGACCTACCCAAGATGGTTACTAGAAGCCAAGTGAATCCCAAGGAACTTCAACCTAGAGCGGATGTATGGGGATATGGTTCGGTGGGAAGAGGGAAACCTAGCAATGCCGCCTTAAGGCGTAAAGAAGCGAGAGCGAGGAGTGGTCGATGGCACTCAAGCAGTATTGCTCTTTGGGGAGAAGGCTCGAGGATCCAAAGCCCATAAATGAAGATTCTTTCATGGAATATTCGTGGGAGTAATCCTGCAAAAATAAGAGCTTTGTATGCTCTTAGACAAGAACACAAACCGGATATGATTTTACTGCAAGAAACTAAAATGGAGGAGAGTAGAGTTATTCCTTTTAAGAATAGGACTTGGCGAGAAGCTGAAGTAGTAGGCCAAGAGGCCACTGGAACAGCAGGAGGGTTACTGGTTATGTGGAACAAAAATGTGATTGATAGTAGAGTGATTCTGATGTCTAGTTGGTTTATTTGTCTCTTATGTGTGGATAAAACCACGCAGGAAGAGTGGATCTTAACGAATGTATATGCTCCAGTTAGACAGGGACTAAGAAGGGTTCTTTGGAGTCAGCTAGCTGAATTGAGGGAGACGGTCCCCAACTACCCTTGGATTGTAGCGGGGGATTTCAATTGCTACCTTAATCCTGTAGATAAATTGGGGGGCTCTCAAAGAATAACTGCTGATATCTACGAGTTTAGAGATTTTGTTGAGCAACATGAGCTGATGGATGTGGACCTGCGTAGATTCTCCTATACATGGTCTAACAAAATATTCAAGGAAAACCAAATTCAGATAAGATTAGATAGGTTTCTTCTTTCTCAAGAATTCCTAGAGAGGTTTGGGGACTCTTCATTAACGACACTCCCAAGAATCGGGTCTGATCACAACCCAATTCTATGGGAAACAGGGGAGGACTCTAAGAAAAGATACATCAAACCCTTTCGATTTGAACTTATGTGGTTCCAACATCAGGATCTCAAGGATCTGGTTGCCCAATGGTGGGACAAAAAGTATAATGGTTCGAAACTGGCCCAAGTGGCATGTAAACTAAGGAATTTGAAGGCTAACATTAGAGAGTGGAACAAAACTTCCTTTGGCAATATTTTTGTTAAAAAGGCAGAACTAAAAGACAAGATCAATGAACTACAGGAGAAGCTGAAGTCAGAGCAGCTTACAGAGGATCTGAGAAACCAGGAGAGGGAGTTGTTAGCCGAATACCACACGATGCTAGGATTTGAAGAAACCTTTTGGAGGCAGAAATCCATACTACGTTGGTTAAAGGAGGGTGACAGAAATACAAAGTTCTTCCATGTCTCTACTCTTCGCCACATGAGTACTAACAAAATTAAGGAGATCAAGATGGTCGATGGGTCTAACACCAAAGATATGGAAGACATAAGGAGGGAAGCGGTTGAGTACTTTAAATCGTTGCTAGAAGATGTAAATCCGACTATTGAAGAAGAGGACTCTCTGTTGGCAGCCATTCCACCCCTCGTAACCGATAATCTTAATGGATTCTTACTTAGTCCTTTCACAAAGGAGGAAATCAAGAAGGTCATTTTTGACATGGATGGTAATAGCTCCCCAGGACCGGATGGCTTCCCTGCAGCTTTTCTTCCGAAGTTTTGGGATATCCTAGGCAATGATGTAGTGGAAGCTATAATTGAGGCTCAAAAGGACATGGAAATCCCGGAAGGAGTTAATGCTACTTTTTTAGTCCTCATCCCTAAACTAGTGGGAGCAATGGAATTTTCCAGCTTTTGCCCTATCGGCTTATGTAACACTCTGATGAAGATTCTCACAAAAACAATCGCCAATAGGCTGAAGGTTATCCTTCCTTTCATCATTGATATGAACCAAGGTGGCTTTGTGAAAGGGCGAAAAATATTGGATGGTATCATCACAATTCATGAGGTTATTCATTCAATGGTGACTAGTAAGGAAGCAGGTATGTTACTAAAGCTTGATATGAATAAATCCTACGACCGGGTCTCATGGCGGTTCCTCACCAAGATTTTGGGTAAGTTTGGTTTCTATCCCCAGTGGATTAAGTTGATTTTTAGTTGTATCTCTACTACAAGATTTTTTGTCATGGTGAATGGGTCACCCTCCGGTTACTTTAAGAGTGAAAGGGGGTTGCGACAAGGAGATCCTTTGTCTCCATACTTGTTTATAATTTTAGCGGAAGCATTGGGTAGGAACATTTCAGCAACGGTGGCGGATGGTCAATTGGAAGGTTTTAAACCAGCCTCAACAACAGAGCCGTTGTCTCACCAACAGTTTGTGGATGATACAATCATTGTGTCCAAAGCCTCGGTGCCTCAAGCTAGGAAGTTGAAGAGAATTCTAACCAAGTATGAGACAAAAGCAGGACAATATATAAACTATAAGAAGAGTAGCATATATTTATTTAACATGCCTTGTGGGAGGGAGGAAAGAATAGCTAACCTCTTTAGATGTGGAAAGGAGCTTCTACCAGCAACTTATCTAGGCATGCCTATGTTCGAAGGAAGAATGAAGGCTACTTTGTGGAACTCAGTCATTGACAGGATCTCCAAAAAGTTAGCAAGGTGGAAGGGCAGCCTTCTCAACTCCACAGGAAAAGCCTTATTAGTTCAAACTACTTTACAGAGCATTCTAATTTACTGCATGTCTCTATTTAGAATTCCTGCAAAGGTCCGAGATACATTGGAGCTAATTCAACGCAACTTCTTGTGGTCAGGTTCAGAGGAGAGAAAGAAAATTTCGTTGGTAGCATGGAATCAGGTGTGTGCAAGCAAGGATCATGGGGGCCTGGGGTTAAAGAGAATGAAAGAAATGAATCAAGCTCTGATTGGCAAACAGGTATGGAGATTTATCAATAATGATCAATTGGGATGGGTAAAACTTCTTAAGGCAAAATATATCAAAAATAATCAGGACTTCCTGAAAGCTGATAATCTTCCTAGAGGATCCTATTTTTGGAATTGTTTTCTCGAATGTCGGGAGGTAGTCAGGAAAGGCATCAGATGGAGAATTGGTAATGGAAGACAAGTGGACTTTTGGAAAGACCCGTGGTTGGAAGAGGCCCCTCTGAAAGATAACTTAGACCTTCAGGTCCTCCAACATAAAATTTCGAAGGAAATGGGAGGAAAAGTAGGGGATTTTATTGCTGTAGCATAGGAAACTTCTTCTTGGAAGAAAATCACAGTTCATAATCTGTCAGAGCAAGAGAAGGTGGCCCTAACCAAACTCAATGATGCTTTAAGGGTGTTCCCGATCATTCCTGGGGGAGGAAGAGACAAGGCGATTTGGGGCAAAACTACAAGTGGGATCTATTCAATAAAAATCGCCTATAAGTTAATCCACTCGGGATTCAATGGTTGGACTCCGACTTCTGTTATTTGGTTAAATAATTTAACCCCAAAAATAGCTTTCTTCTTTTGGTTGGCAGTTCAAAATAAAATCCTGACAACAGATAATCTGCAAAGGAGAGGTTTCCAATTCATCAATCGATGTATCTTGTGTGAGAAAGCAATAGAATCTGTAAGTCATATATTTCTAACTTGTGATTTTTCTTGTACAGCTCTTCCAAATGATCCCGTCCAAATTTCATATAGATTGGGTTTGTCCAAATAGCATGTCCGACTTCTGCATATAGTGGGCTTCCCCCTTTCGGGCAAAGCTTTTGACTTGGCTCTGGAAGCTCAGCTTACCCCATTTTTTATGGGGGATATGGAATGAGAGAAATAAGAGAGTATTTAAAGGACGTAAGAAAGATCCCAGGTTATGTGGTAATAAAATAATCAGAGCTTTGAAAGAAAACTAGAAAACTTTCTTTTTAAAAAATGAGACCATGTCTCTAAGGGAAAGGAGGATTTTGCGGAACTTGGGAGAGGAACTTCCAGACCTAGAAATTACAACCAACCCACAGGATGGTGTCAAGTGGATACCCCCCACACAAAAGTGGGTTAAGTTTAATTTTGACGGGGCAGCTAAAGGAAATCCGGGGGTTGCAGGAGCAAGAGGAGTTTTGAGAAATGAGGAAGGAAAAGTGGTCCTTGCCTTTGCAGAGCCTTTGGGAACTCAAACAAATCATTTTGCAAAATCCCGAGCCTGCATGCAGGCAATGAGAATTGCCAGAATTGAGGGTTATAAGGAAGTTATCTTTGAAGGGGATTCGCTTAATATAATCAAGGCAATTAAGGAGGATAAAGACCCCATATGGACCATATTGGAGCTTATCCTAGAAGCAAAGATTCATAAATCTCATTTGGTTAATGCCCGAATCCAACACACCTTCAGAGAAGGGAACCAAGCGACGGATCTAATGGCAAATATTGCGCTTCGTTGGGGAGATGCAAATTTGGAAGGATAACTTCCCTCAAGAACTATTGGTGTTGGTCGCTAGAGAAGAGCTAAGATCAAACCCGTTAGAGCATCGGGAGATCGGAGGGGCTGATGATGAGTAATCCGACAGTTGGAATTAGGCAGAAAATGCATCCCATTTGTCGGGGCCCGGGAGGTGACAAGTGTACAGTACAGCAACCTAGTTTTAGTAAGTGCTAGGTGTTGTTTGGTTTTTGTTTTATCCTGAATAGTCAAGCGACAAGTATAGGACTGTGGACTCTAAGTATGGCTTAATGTGAGTCTTAGAAATATCCATTTTGTATTTTGATTATACGGGATTGATGCTAGAACCAGCCCATTTTGACTTTGTAAAAGGTTTGTGGACCTTATAACCACCTCTACCTTATACCAAAAAAAAATGACAACTCATAGACAAGAAGCTAGGATCTCAAACCCAAAATTGCCAAAAATTTCAAAAAAAAATTCCTTCTTTAACTCCTAGTGCAAACTACTAAAACTCTACAAACCTTTTAGGATTGCAATAAAAATAAGAATGTATTTCACGAATGAGGTCTTCCACTCTAGCAACATTTTCAAAAGTGCTCACAATTTTATATGCAAGATTCACTCTATGAGCCATGTAATGAATGGGTATCATATATGGGACAACTAAGGTTTGGAGTAAAACACATAGGTTGTTCCTTTGCCCTTGCATTATAGCAGCACCATCAGCTCCAACACAAATTAACTTTTTGGCTATGTCAATATCATTCATTCCTGCAATTTCCTTTAAACTAGTCAAAACAACATTATAGATATTTTTTGCATTTGAACTTTCCACCATCTTATGTAATCCTAGCACACTAATTTGCCTCACATGATTTTGAAATGTGTACACATGCATGCAAATCCAATATGTGTTATCCATAGCCATCACCTCATAAATAGAAAGTGAAATGAATCTAGAAAGTTTTACTTTCCCCCTTAGGTCCTCCTTCTCAACTAAAGATAGACATTTTACCATTTCCCAACCACTTCATCTGACCAATGGGAAGTAGGAAGGTTTTACACATCAGCTAGTTGATAAAGGTGCTTATAATCAATAAAATTGGACATGGGTCTATCTTTTTTGAGAATACTAAATACAACAACAAACTGCAAACTTTTTGAAGTTAAAACGGTCTTCTGCATCTTATGAAATTGGGTTTCAATAATTCCACCTTTCTCAACAAGGGATCGTTGTTGCTTTAAGTGATTATCATAATCTATTGCATATCTGACATGCATACATTCTGATGCATCCTTCCACCTAACATATTTTGTAATTTTACAATCACTTCCTATAAATTTTACATATACTTTGCCATCATGTTTTTCTGTTGTATCTTTCTTAGTTTGCAACATGTGATCCTTACCTAGTTTTCAACTACAAATTTTGCATCTACATTATTTTTTATTGACTTGGTTTTCTGTATTCAAGACCATCTCAATCCAGGGAATTTTTTTCCCATTCATTCTTAAATTATCTTCCAATAATTCAATTAGAATATGTCTTCCTCTTTTTAGAATTTTTTCTTGAAGATTCATAAGAAGTTTGTAGTGTATTTGATTTATCGCTTTAATTTTCAACTTGCACATCTTGGTCAGGAATATCTTCAAGTGATTGTTGGATGTCATTGGTAATAGAGTTTTCTTTAAAAGGCATATCTTGATGAGGAATATCTTCAAGTGAATTCTTATTAGGATCAACAGGGTATTCTGCATCGTAGCATACAATAATATTCTTTACCATTTTTTTATTTTAAAAAACTAACTTACAAACATAAAAAAGATTCATATCGTTGAGCACATACTGAGAACTAACTATTTGAGAAAGAAAGTAGTATTGAAAATAATTACAAAATATACAACTAAGTATTTATAAGTCTAAAATCATTTGTACCTCAAATTTGTATGGATGTCGATGGCTTGTTTGTTTTTGGCATATGGCTAAAATATTTGAGGATACTCTTTTTAGTAGAAGATTTGGCCCCCTTATTTCTATTTTTGATGGGTGACATTTTACTTGTAAAGAAAGTGTTTTTCATTTTAGAAAAGTAATAAAATGTTAAAGAGATGTTACTTCTCTTAGACCTCAAGATAATATTGTAATTAGAATAAACAGATCGTCGGTCTCTAGAAAATAAATACCTATTTCCTGCCATGTTTTATTGTGATTTGGTTAGTGTATGACACTACTGTGTTTTCTGGTGATAACACTTGTAATTGATAAGAGCACAAAAATATGCAATATACAAATTCAAATTAAATTCAGAAAATAAGTTCTCTATGCGAAAATAACTAGATATACATATATGGAACAATATAATATTATAGTATAGAAAAGAATTTACCAAAGTATTTACCTATTTATAATCTTATCATAGAAAAGCAGATCTGAATAGAAATAGAGAATCAATAAGTTTTCACAAAATAAAAAAATAGAAGACAACATTCAGAACAGGGCAAAATAGAGAAAAATATTTGAAATTGAGCATTGACATATTTTCTATAGCTGCTTCAACGTATATTTAGAATGTCTTAAGAGAAACTGAGAAACTGGTGTAGAATGTGATCTAGCAATCTATTCCAGTGTAGAATAGGATCTAGATATAGATATGGTGCTAAAGACATGTAGAACAAGCCAAAATAGATAAAAATATGGAAAACAGAGCATTGACATATTTTCAATAAATGATATAAAAATAGTAGAATAAAAACCTGCAATTAGCTGACAGAAAAAAAAATCTTATTATTATAAGTGCTTCAACTTATATTTAGAATGTCTTAAGATAAATAGAGAACCTAGTGCAGAACGCAATCTGACATTCAATCCTGGTGCAGAATAGAATTTGAAAATCAACCTTGTACAAATCAAAATCTAATGTCAACCTTGTGCAAATTGGGATCCGATGTTGACCTTGTGTAAATTGGGTTCCGATGCCTTTCCTAGTGCAGAACTGGATTTGGTGTTTGGCCTTGTGTAAAATGGATTTTTATGTTCATCCTAGTGCAGAATAAGGTCTAGAAATCTACCTAGTGCAAAATTAGGTTAAGTGTAATGTAGTGGTCTTTTGTAGAATAGGCTTTGGACTATTGCAGAATAGGGTTTGATATATTACAGAACTGGGTTTGATCTATTGCAGAATAGAGTCCTAATATTTGTCTTCTCCATAACAGGATCCAAATATTGGTCTTCTCCAGAATAGGGTTCGATTTGTTGTAAAAATAGGTTTAGTCTATTGTAGAATAGGGTTCATATATTGGTCTCCTCACATTCGGATATTGATCTATTAAAAAATTAGGTCCAAATATCAGTCTGTTGCAGAACTGGGTTTGGTCTATTATAGAACACAATCCAGATGTCGATCTGGTGTAGAACAAGGTCCTATTTGGGTCCACATAGAGTTTTGTTTTGGATCAACTGGTTTCTACACACGGCCAAAGTTTAGTGGAATTCTTGATTCTATAATATTTTGAATGTTTTAAGTGGAAAAGTATCGTTGGTGTGTTAGTTATATATAGTGGTATACTTGGCAAACTTTGCGGAATAATTTTAAAATTTTGGGCAAAAAGTGTCCTTATTTTAACAAAAAATGATGGCAAAGTTTTATAAAAATTCGTAATACTATTATCAATGAACGACGAACCAACACCTTAAATAAATTCAACAATTTTAGGTGAAATGGCCAACCTATGAGTCCTCCAAACTCACCAATTTGAGTTTTCAAAAATGCAAATATTAGCCCAAATGGTGAATATCCGTCGTTGTGCATAACCCTAAAGTCTCCCCTCCTTCCAATGTGTCCCTCCTCCCACCCTTCTTATGTGATTTTCAAAGCATCTAATTACTCCATTTTTCAAAGACCTAGCTCTACTTTGGGATAAAGCACATGAAAATAAATGATACCATGATAAATTTGACAACCTCTTGTTAGGTCCCTATCAAATTTTAAAAATACTTTGAGATAATTTTTTTATATTGAAGAATATAAGTGGAGAATAAATCCCTTTACATGTCAATGGGTAATTTCTAAAGCATTATTTTCATCCCTAAGACAATGCAATAAAATAGTCTTTGTATCATAGTTTCTTGCTTTGATGTACCTTGTTTGATATTGTTTTCTTTTTTTCATAGTTCATTTCATTTCCTTTGATTTCAAGGATCTTATTTTCAAGTTAAGTGCCTTAGGTGTTTGTTTAATTTTACTTGGTTAAATGTTTTCTTTCATGAAAGTTCTTGTTTATTTCATATTTTTGTTTCAACTTCATGTTATCTTTTCATCCTTAAAAGTTTTGACAAGTGGATTCAAAATGCAATCAACTTCTAGTTCTTCTAAAGGAAATGTTACTTATGAATTGAATATGGACTTATTTTAAAATTAGGTGAAGTTAAATATTAGTGAATCATATTATATGGTTTTATTCTCTTGTTATGGGGATAAAGCAGGTAAAATTGGAAATAATGTAACATAATGCTAAAGCTTCACATCTATTATTAACACACTTAAGTAATTATTAAGGTCATAAGGATGAAATCATCTTGGTTTGATGATTAGGTGAAAATATATACACTCTACTTTTAGCCTTATAGATCCCTAACCCAAAAGCACACTCAATATTTACAATTAATTAAAATACTTCTTAATCAAGAAGGAAAATATTAATAATGCAATAAACTAAAGTGCTTGGGTGATTCAGATTACCTCTATCGAGGCTATATACATATGTATAGTAGTAGAGAAATGTCTAGAAGGGATTGAGGTCATCTCCACCAGGGCTATAAATGCTTGATTAGTAGTGGAGCAATGCAAAGGTAAACCATTTTTTATGAGAGACATCTTTAGTAGCCTAATTTCAAATTAAGTGATGAAACCCTGATGTATCTAAAGAATGGAAATGAATACATTAGCACACACTTTTATCTAAAGCAAAATGGAGCATTGATTTCAAACAAAGTTTGTTTAACCCCATTTTCTCATAATATTACCAAGTCATATGCATTTCATTAGTAAAAATTTCACTTATTTCAAGTTGGGTTCTTCATCCAAAATACCCAGGAGTATTTTCTAGCAGAGTCACCATTTGTTGTTGCCATTGCACAACTCACCCCAATTTGGGGACCCACTTGAAGTTTTGGATTTAATTTAAAAAAAATGATAAATTTGCTTACACCAATATTTTTTAAAGTTTTGATTACATTGAGATTTTAAAATTGTTGACATTTTTGCATCTTGAAGACGTGGATTTACTTGCAGTGATTCATATTGAATATTTACATCTTAATTGCATTATTTAAAATTAAATGTTTCAAAAAATTCAAATTTCAACGGTTTCTAAGGTTCAAATAATTAAATTTTATTTTAGGGTTATGCAAATTTCGTCACTTTTGCTCTAAAATTTGATGTAATATTAAAATGACCATAACTTTTGCCACAAAAATCTGTTTGAGCCAATTCAAAAACTGGTGGAAATATTTTAATCTCATCTTCATAATGGTGGTAGATTTACAAAAAAAATAGACATCAATTATTTTCAAAAATGGCAATTTTCCAAAGTAGCCTGAGAATTTATAAATGAAATATCTCGTGATCCAAAACAATTATTTTTGAATTTTCTCAATGGATTCGGATACCCATTTGGTTGATTTAGATTCTTGAAAATTTTCATAAAATTTTGGTCATTTTGAATTTCGCCCTATTTTTCTACTATGAGGCTATTTCGAGCCTTCAATCATGCATTAAATTTTATTATCCTACATCAAATCAGGTTTGAAACTAGCTTTTATTCAAGTATAAATTGACCTAATTTTTTGCTTTCATTCACCTTCTTTAAATTCAAACTAGAAATGGTGCTAAAATATATTTGAATTCAAATAATATAAACCACAAAATCACCTGGGTGCCAAAGCTTCAAAGTTAAGTCATAACATCATCCGCCAAATGGCTAAGACACATTTCTTTACTCTTAAAATTCCTAAAGTCATGTTAATGCCTATTTTTATTTTTCTAAAGTTCAAAAATGAGAAACCAAAAAAAATAAAATTAATCCTAAGTTGGTATACTCACCCCTTCAAGATATTATTTGTGTAGGTTAGGTTTTATTTTGATGAATGATATGCATGAATTCTCATAAAATGGAAATAATCCAACGAGGTACATTAATTCTTAGCTATCATCCTTTAATGGCCTAATTCCATGATGGTATAATGCTTAAACATCGTATAAATCTAAATAAATGTGTGGAGCCCACGCATTAATCCATTTTTAACTTTTAATATCGAGGTAAACAAGGTCAAGCATGATAAAATTCATGCAATTTGCTAAGATCAAATGATATACAAGTGAACATATGAGGGGTAATACATCCAAAGGTATGCATTAAAGTTCCCTTGATGATGGTTAAATGCATAGGTTTTCCAAAGTCAAGCATTTTTTCTAAAATCCAAGGGTGCGCATCAATGATGGCACACACACACCATAAACAGACTAATTTTAAATCCGATAAATTTAATTTCATTCACATTCTTCAATGTCAAACCCTAATGTCAAAATTTAATGCTAAAGATTAAAATTAAAAATCATACAAGTTCTCAAAATTTAATAATGCGCACAATCCCACATTGGATAGCAATTCATAGAGTGGTGTGCATTAATCCATTTTTAAATGATTTTAAGCACCTAGGTCAAGAAGTCAAGCCAACTAAAATTTGTGTGCCTCTCGAATATCCAATGATGCACACGAATACACATTGGAAAAATTCATCGTATGCTTGGCATCAAATACCTTCGTTGAACATTAAATATGCAAGTCAAATGTCACACATTAAAGGTCATGCATATCTTTAAAATTTGAGTGATATGCATTAATAAACCATAAATATAATGGTGCCCACATATCCAATAGAGCAAATATGCCCAACATTTATGCCAACGCTCCTTTATGTTAAATATTGTGCAAATTTATTAATCTTAACGGAGTGCATTGATTAAATTGAGATCCAAGAGCATGCATTAATTAAAATGTTTGTTTTTTAATTTTGTGTTATTGTCCTTATGTTAAAACCCTAGCAACTCTCTAAAATTTAGTGATACACATACATCGATTTTTAATCTAATGGCACGCATTTTCAAAGATACTCACTGGTTAATTACCTAAACCCAATTATATAATAAAAAGCATTCGCTAATCATTAAATAAAATGGCGGATAATAATTATTGATTAAGGATAAATTTAATACAATAAGATCACACAATTTTTGGAAAGCCTTAGTGGAAAATTTAATCGATATAAATCATCAAATTTTAGTGTAATGAATTAATTAGGACAATTTCAAGCTTAATCTAAAAGTATTTTGGGCCTATGTTTTAAAAATCAAATTCATAAATGTGCTTTTTATATATTTATATATTAAATATTTATGAAATTAAATATTTAATTCAGTATTAATGTTATACATTGACCATTCAACCTTAGCATTTCAAATCTAAAAATTAAAAGCAAAGGAAGATAAATACCATGGAAAACCTTTGGAATACATAAAGTACGACCCTCAAATTTAGACCTTGAATTTTAATGATGATAAAACTTTGGTATTAAATTCAATATCACGGACATATTAAAATTAAAATTAAACCTTAAACTATGGAGATATAAAGATATCATAATAGGAATAAGGCTAAAGTCCAAAATATTCAAATATTAAATTTGATGTAATTAATGTCATAAACAAAGTGATAATAATAAATAAATATATGTATATAGTAATAATAATAATAATAATAAAGGTAAATAAATAAAGATGAATCAATCTTAATAAATTTTTGACATTAGAGTTGATTTAATACATTGGCATTAAAATTAAAATTTAATTCTAATGTTAAGTTTAATAATTCAAATCCTAAAATTAAAAACCAAAACATTAGAAAATAATTAAAAAAATAATAACTAATGATTAAGCATTAGAAAATCATTTAATAAATTTAAAATCGTCAATATTAATAATAATAATAATAAGTTTTTATTTTCTTTTACCTCTAAAATTCTAATTTTAACTTATGTTTTACAGGTATCAGAGAAGGCAATAGAACTAGGATAAGTTGAACAGTCAAAGAAGGTGACCGAACCAGGCCATGGAAGATACTAGAAGCTGAAAATTTGAGAAGAAACTACATTCAATGAACCTAGACAGGCTTTTAAAACCTTTGGTGCCTAACAACTAGAGTAGCTCAATAATTGAAGATTGACAGCTTGGCTAGGCAAATAATTGTAGATATCCATGGTTGAAATTGCAAATCAAAATCTAGAAGATGTATAGAATGCCATACCATACTAATCCAGTTGGGTAGAAACAATTGTAAATCATTGAGAAGATTTGAATTATAAGGCTATAAATAGCCATTGAGACCCCATTTCAAAGGGTTGGATACCATTTTAGTGATAGACTTTTTAAGAATTTTCTTTCTTTGATAGTTGATGAGAATTTATGCCCCTGTCATTATGATTGAAGAATTTTATGCCTTGCAATCATCTGATGCAAGTGATTTTTGAGAATTGTAATCATTGAATACCTTCATTAATACAAATTTTGGAGTTTCTTGGTGTATTTTGTGCATGTTGATGGTGTTTACATCTGAGATAATTCTAGTATTTATATTTCTCCTTTGAAGATAACACCACTTTGATATAAAATTATGCAAAGGTTGGTTGAGTCGTAGTTGGTTAAGATCAGAATTTTTGCTCCTACAAATTCAGTATAAGGCTTCAACTACAATGGTTTGTTTTATTTCTTCCTTTAACCCTTTTATTTTGATTTGTTTTCAGAACCTACTTAGATTAGGAGTAGATTAGTTGAATTACATCTTCTTAAACTTATTTTATGTGTTATATATTTATAAGTTTCATAGTAATCATTGCTATGTGCTTGGAAGATTATGATTATGATGCAATGAATGTTATATGTTTGATGAATTTCAAGGTAGTAAGCCTAGAACCTTGCTATATTCTATCTTATTGAGATATGATTATATCTTGGTAATTGGTTGAATACCAAGTTAAATTTATGTTTTACAAGTTTAAATAATGAATTAGTACTCGTCCTTGTTAAAATTTATATGTAAACCTTCTAAGTTATCCATACTATTTCCTTCTCTCATGCTTTGATTTAGAATATTTGATAAGAACATAACCAAGTTAGACCAACCTTACCAGAACCTTGGGGAGATTGATTATTTCCTTTCAAGAGAGGACATCTCGAATGAGTCCTAGCTATTGGTATATGTTTGCAATTGGATAGAAGTATCACTCAACAGGTCTAATCAATCAGGGTATGCTCAAATACCCTTGCCACAACAAATGTTCAATAAAGTTCTTCATCAATCAATTTATGCTCAAATACCCTCATAACAACAAGTTCCCAATCAAGGGCCTAATCAATCAAGGTATGCTCAAATACCCTCACAAAAATTTCCCAATAAAGGGCCTAATCAATAAGGGTATGCTCAAATACCCTCGCAACAAAAAATTCCCAATCAAGTCCTTAATTAATTAGGGTCTAATAAAATATCCTTGCAACAACAAATGCCCAATCAAGGGCTTAATCAATCAGGATATGCTCAAATACCCTTACAACAAAAAATTTCCCAATAAGGGGCTTAATCAATCTGGGTATACTCAAATACCCTTACAACAACAAGTTCCCAATCAAGGGCCTAATCAATCAGGCTATGCTCAAATACCCTTACAACAACAAGTGCCCAATCAAGGGCCTAATAAATCAGGGTATGCTCAAATACCCTTACAACAATAAGTGTTCAATAAAGGGCCTAATAAATTGGGGTATGATAAAATACCCTTGCAACAACAAGCACCCAATAAAGGGCCTAACCAATCAGGGTATGCTCAAATACCCTTACAAAAACAAGTGCCCAATAAAGGGCCTAATCAATCAGGTCATGCTCAAATACCCTTACAAAAACAAGTTTTGAATTAAGGGCCTAATCAATCATTGTATGCTAAAATATCCTTGCAACAAATAATGCCCAATTAGAGGCCCATTAAATCAATGTCTACTCAAATACCTCATAAACAACAAGTGGTGGTCCAAGGGTTACCTTAGTAAGGATATATCCAACAGGATCCTAATATAACACCATTTACCCATATGACCAATCAACAGGTGCTTGATTCTTATTGGTGTACACAAACACCATCCCATAACACATAAATTTATGTGCCCACAAAAACACAATATTATGAGGGGTCTGATCTAATATATCAACAAGAGACTATTCCTATGGTCACTCTAATCCCACATCAGAATGTGAATCCCTGTTTGACCCAAAAACCTATCATTCACCATCAAATACCACCCATAAACTATCACATGCTATGCCCCACCATAATTACCTATATCATTCATTAATTAATACCTCAATTGGTTCTAATATCATCATACCCATATTACCATAGGCTATTTAGACTATGCAAGACTAGATCAAGTAACTACAAACACGTTCAACTAGATATGAGTACAACAAACCCACTTACAGTGAGTTGTGCTCAAATCCCATCCATTTATTTGTACACATGCCACCCTACCCATTAAATCTTAAATTTTATAAATTTTGAGGTAGAGAGGACCCCCAAAAACATTTGAGAAACTATCAATTTACATGTTATCACATCAGTGATTTTGATGCCCTCATGCTCAAAACTTTCCCACAGTCACTCGGAGGACCAAATTTTAATTGGTATGATAACTTACCTTGTCATAGCTTATATACATTCAAATTATTAGAAAATAATTTTCTAGAACAATTCACACTCAACATTAAAAATTGTACATCACTACCAGATCTCTGTAATCTATGGTAGTTTGAAGATGAGTCTATCAATGATTATGTTACATGATAGTGAGTTGCTATTAATGATATATCCTGAGACACCACACATTTCCATACTTATCACAATTCTAGGACTTGGAGAGTATGTGGTGCATAATGCTCACCTCACCTTGCCTAGCATCCAACCAAAATATGATTTTGGTCATCCTCAAAATGCACCTCTGACAATCGATGTTGTCATTCCAATGGAGATTCCTATGAATTAAACTAACTTCATCTATGGAAATATTAATACATCCTTACAATCAATCAAACCCCCTGAATCTGAGCTTCCATTCTGTGCAAATCTTAATTACTTATCTAATCCAAAATTTTCCTTACATTATTTTTAATGACACAACTAGCATGGGTATGGTTTTGATCATCATGAACAAGGATGACATGGCATCATCAATCCTAACTTCCTCCAACCCAATGATAGATAAACTATTGATATTTAGCACATAAATCAGGATGACCTAACAGGCCAATTCAAATACTTAAGCATCATGCTCACAAATTTGAATTAGGATAACTCTACTGATTTAGAATACCCTTCTCTAATATAAATCTAATCCCCTTAGTCCTACATCGATATCCTACCTTATTTATTTCAAATAGCCATGATTCACCTCAAATATTCTCATGCCTCTAATGACAAGCTCGATATCCCATTCAATACACTATCGATTCAAATAGCTTCAAGGAAATATCTACCCCATATTTCCCATCATCGAGCCACCTGAGGGAGATAATAATTTTCTTTGTATATTTTCCATACCCCTTTCAATACTTCCTCTTCTTCTTCCCCATGAACATCCATCACAACCACTTCCTCCAACGGATTACCCTCCCACATTTATTTCCCAACTTCTCCCACCACCACAAACCCTCCAACCTACTGAACCTAATACTATGGTACAACATGCACCATCCATGCAAAATACAATCAATATGATCTCCATGGATCTATTCTTCCCTCTTTGATATGTCACACATCCTGATCGTATACTTGTCATCGATCCATATTATATCAATTTTGATCACCTTCCATCCAATTCATCCCTACACCATTTTCTTCCCACTCCATAATTCCTTCACCATGCCACTCCTTACATGCCCTAAATATGACTTTTCTCTTCTAAACATCAATACAATGATTGATTCCTATGCTTGTCATGAAATATTATCCCTAATGGATGGATTTTTAGGCTACATTTAAATTCAAGCTCGCTCCGATGATCTGTTAGCCTAGTACATTCTATGTTAGCCTAGTACATTATTTAATTTAGCGCTATATTTCATGAAGCACTTTCCAAGGTAGTTTATAGGTAGTTGGGGTGGTTATTGAAACTACATGGTAATTATTTCAAACTACTTTGTTCATTGTATATATTACATGCTTCAATGCAATACTATATTGATCATTTGTGTAATATGGTATCAAAGCTATTTGAAGAGAAGGGTGGAGCTTTTATTGTGAAACACACTTCTTAAGGTGGATCCAAGCACGTGAACTGATAGACATTTACATAGATTGAGGACCTGTGCACATAGATCGAGATACATAGACAAAAACTAACTTGATGGCTAAGCATGAACCCTGAGGTAGACGAACATGTGGCTAGAAATGGCTGGATGTGCTAATGTGGTAGTGTCCAGTGTGACATCTAACATGGTAGTAACCAACATATGACATAGCTCATGCATGACGTGGCTCGACTAACATGGCAGTGACTAATAGCTAATGTGGCTTGTGCATGATGTGGCTCAAACAAGATGGTATTATTCAAATAGCATGGCAGACATGCGCATACGTGTTATTGACATGGAATTTTGTGGAAAAAGGGTTATTGAAGGGTCTTGATTGCCTAAAGGCAATCGATAGCCTATGTGTGCCCAAAATTTTTTAAACCATTCCAAAGCACTATCACAGTGCATGTGGGACTAATAGTCTCACAATTATTTTTTAATATCCTGGTAGGGTGCCCAAGATAAAGATAAGGTATTACTCTCCTCTTCTTGTTAAGTGTTGTAGCTCTACTGGTGAGTGAGCCCGCACTAAGGTGCTGGGCTAGAGGTAGCGGGTTCAAATCCCATGGAGGGATAGCAAACATTTTTTTTATTGTTTGTCTAATGTAAGGTGTTAAGAACTAGGTGGTTGTGCTTTCTTCTATTCATCAGAGACAATGGATGAGATAGTTGCGGGTAGCTAGCTAAGGCACTAGGCCCTTGGTCATGGGTTCAAACCTCACAAAGCCTCAAGAAAACAAATTTTTTTGAAGAGGTAATTTTTAATACCTTGTGATTTATTTTTGCAAATATCAATTTTTTTTGCAATTATAACCACAAAATCATCGTGATTTGAAACTAAAGAAAAGGACCTAATTTTTTCCATGGAGAGATAAGAAAATATAGTTTCTTTTGCAATTTGAAAGGGTATATCACAATTTTTCATCCTTTTTTATTTTGCAATAAAAAGGGGGATCAAAAGTAATTTTTATCATGCAAAATTCTAAGACAAAAGGGGGGAAGAAAATTGTGGATTTGAAAAGAAAATTTGAATTTGAATATCATTTTTTTTGCAAACCAAAACCTCATATATTTTGCAAAAATTTTGTAACAAAGATGCATTTTTGGTGGAAATCAACATCTTAAAAACTGGCATTGTAAGTAGGTGCATTTTTGGTGGGAATCAACACCTATAGGTTAAATTCATGGGCACTTGTGATTGTTTTTTACATTTCAATCATAAGTTAAAATTAAAAAGCAAGCAAATAAAAGACCCCAAATTTTACACCTATTTATGCAATTTATTGCACAGCAACATTCGATATATATAGTACCTCTGGTCCACACTTACAAGTGATGTTTTCATGCTTTGGACTATTGCATATAACACCTAATATAGCTATAAAAATGACATCTAAGCTATTGTTCTCTATAAATCATCAGGGAGAAATAAGGAAACCCTATTTTGATATTCACTCCATTTACTACCCTAATTCTTTATGATTTTTTGGCTTAAACTCCTCCAACTCATCATCCTTTTTTGGAAGGATTTTTAGGTAGGTGCCATCAATTTGATTGAATTCCCTTTCACGTACTCTTTGTAAGTATAAAGAAAGGGATACCATGTGGTGTTATAAGGAAACTTCATAATTGCCAATGTTCACAAATATCTGTCAGATTCATAATTGCTCAAAGGTTCTAATTTTGCACAATTGAAGACAAAAATGAGAGCTATCCTTCAAGTTGAATATTTATGGGATGTAGTGATTGGCACTAAAAAATGTCCTATAACACCAGGATATATCAAGAGGCATTTAATAAGAATGATATAATATGTCTCATGTTTATTCTTCTTGATACTACATATGAGGTACAACCTTATATTTGTGATGCAAAATCTCATAAATAAGCTTGGTATGCTTTTATTACCATTTATGAAGGTAAGAATTAGTCCAAAATTCTTAACTTTCAGTATCAACTACATAGACTCAGTATGAAATCTGGTGAGACAATTGAACTATTCCTATGTAGAGTGGTAGAATTGAAAGCCAAATTGAATGCTATGGGATGGACAGTGGTAGATACTCTCTTGACCTCAATCATCTTGAGAGCTTTGCCAAAATCCTACAAGGTATTGATCACATATATACAAGTGTCTGGTAGACAAGTTACTTTTGTTGAGTTGGTAAATTTACTTTAAATTGAGGAGGCAAATTAGCTTTAGAGAGATGAAGTGCAAGATAATGCACTTTACTCAAAACAAGGAGGAAATAAGAAAGGTAATTTTCATAAGGGAGGAGCTTCATCCAAAGGAAAAGGGAAACCACCTCAATAGAAAGATAAGAAAAATTGCAAAATCTATGATATGGATAATCATGACACTAACAGGTGTTGGTTTAAGAATAAACAACCCAATGACCAAGATCACAAGAAAAAGGGAAATGGGAAATACAAACCACATAAGAAGCATAAGCAACCCAAGGAAAATATTGCTTATGAAGAATCATACTTAGACGCTAAGAGAGCACGCAAGATTTTCATGATCCACACCTCTTCTCAACTAAAGGATGTTGTGTGGAATATTGATTTTGGTTCTGACAAACACATGACTAGTGATAGATCATGGTTTGAGACTTTTGAGGTAAATGAAGGCAAACCAGTGATAATTTATGATGATAAGACCTACCACATCCAAGGTGAAGGATATGTTTCAGTCACTCTACCATATAGAAAATGTCAGAGAGATAAAGTTCTCTATGTTCCTAGATTGGCCAAAAAATTATTTTTAGTCCCCCAAATCTTGGATAAAAACATGGATGTTGATTTTAGATTTGAGGATTGTAGGAAGCAATGCTTCATCATCAGAAAATAAAATCATTTAGCAATAGATTCATACAAGCATGGCTTGTTTATCTTAGATGCCATTTCAATGCCTCATGTTGCCATGGTAGCAAACACAAAGGAGGCCACTTCTTTTTGACACAATAGATATGGACATCTGAGTTCAGTATATTTGCTTGAGTTGATAAAATATGAGATGGTGAAAGGCCTTCCCAACCTTTCATCCATATTACCAGTTTGCTCTGATTGCTTAGCAAGGAAGAAAAATTGAGTACCATTTGAGATCAGCTTTTCATGAGCTAAGAAACCTTTGAAACTACATGGTGGTTATTTCAAACTACTTTGTTTATTGTATATATTACAAGCTTTAATACAATACTATTTTTATCATTTGTGTAATATGATCAACATAAAACATCCTTCACATGCCTTTGGGGTAAATTTTGTTACAAAGTCATGTCGTTCAATCTAAAAAATGTAGGTGTTACATATCAACATGCCATTACTTACATATTTCATGATTACATGTAAAAATCATGGTTGATTATGTGGACAACCTTGTGGTAAAATCTCAACAATGAAGTCAACATCTTGACATCTTAAGAAAAATATTTGATCACCTCCTTGAACATAATGTCAAACTAAATCTAAAGAAATATTTCTTTAGAGTACTATCCAAAAAATTTTTAGGATTAATCATATCTCAATGGGGTATTGGATTGGACCCTACCAAACTAAAATCCATCACTAAAATACCACTCCCAATGAACCTAAAATAATCGTATATCCTATAGAGAAAAATTCAAGTTATCGATCTCTTTATCACATAATTGTTAGACAAGTATCATCCTTTTAACCACTTGTTACAAAAAGGGGTGCCTTTCAAATGGTTTCAAGCGTGTCAAGACACCTTCAATGATATCAAGAAATATCTCACATATCCACCAGTATTAATACCACCCCATCCAAATCTACCATTTTACCTGTACCTCTAAGCTACCAATTTTCCTTTGGGTACTCTATTGACATAAAAGAATCACGGTCACCAAGAAAAAGTCATCTATTATATCAATCGCACATTAATTATCTACAAAACTTGATACAAATATATCAAAAAAAATCTTAGCACTTGTATTCACCATGAAAAATCTATGACATTACCTGATCAATAACATTATTTACGTCATTGCTAGGGACAATACCCTACACTACATGTTGGGCCACTCATACCAAAATGCATAAATTGTTAAATGGTTAATGCTACTATCTGAGTTTGAATTAGAATTCATGCATAAGAATTCCATTAAAGGATAATTCATTGCAGATAAATTGGTTGAAGCTCAACTTCCTAATGACAAGCCTCTTCTCATTGAACTTCCTAGTGATTCTATCTTTCATATCACTAAACAAGAAGAATTTTTTGAATTAGATGATGAAATAGACTTAACAATGTTCTTTGATGGTGCAAAATGCAAACAAGGAGGAGGTGTTAGATGTGTATTCTTCACACCATATGGGCTTCCACTCTCATTATCCTTTAAGATTCATCTTCCTTGTACAAACAACATCATGAAGTATGAATCCCTCATCTTGGGTCTCAAAACATCTCTCTTAATATACATTAATTGTATCCATATCTTTGGTGACTCCATGCTAGTAGCTAACTAAGTCACTAGCAAATTTTACTACTACGACATCATACTCAAATAGTATTTACATGTTTCTAAAGAATTACTATCGTAGTTTGTATGGTATGACATATAATCTTTACCTCTCCCTCTTCCTCAAAATCCACATGCAAATACTGTCCGTCTATCTATACAAACCATGTATAAATCTTCCATTTCACCCCACACTCTGAGTGACAACATCGATGCCAAATTTATTCAGGAAAAATCTACTAATCTTTGGATTTTTGAAATTAAATACTATCTCAATTTAAGCATGCTCCCTCCTAAACTATCTCAAGCCACCAAAAACAAATCAGGAAAAATACCATTTTATACACATTATTAGGGGACATTATATATAAAAGAAACTATGGTGGCATCCTCATTCAATGCCTAGAGTCATAATAAGTTAACCATTTCATCGTTGTTGCCCATGATAGTACTTTTTGAGGTCATTTTATTATAATGGTCATAACTAAGAACATCTTGTGCATGGGCTACTATTGGCCCATAATGGAATGTGATTGTTGTACCTACATCAAGAAATGTGTCAATTACCAAAAACATGCCAATCCAACATATTTACCATCACAAGCATTGTAGATGATTCAATATATGTGGTCATTCTCATAATGGGATCTTGACCTCATACGCAAAATAAACCCAACATCATTTGATAAACACAAATTCATCATCACAACCATAAAATACTTCACTAAATGGGTAGAGGCTATTCCACTCATCTAGACAACAAGACCTAAAATTATTGAATTCATTCAATATCTCATACATCATTTTGATATTCTTTCTTGCATCATCTTTGATAATGGTATGCTATTTAAAAATTAATATGTTCATGCTCTCTAAAAAAATACAACATCCAACATAGTTTCTCCACTCCTTATTATCCACAAGAAAATGGTCAAGTAGAAGCAATGAACAAAACCATTTGCGCTATCTTATGCAAAATAATTGTTGACTCTCATCGCGATTGGCATAATAAAATCCCTCTAGCACTATGGGCATATCACACCAGCATTAGAACACCTACTGGGGCAACCCCATTCTCCTTAGTCTATGGTGATAAATCAATCATGCCCTTAGAATTAGAGATCCCATATCTTAGAATCACCTTGTAAGATTTTATTGATGATAACATTGTTCATCAAGCCCACTTAGATCAACTCACACTGCTTTATGAGTGTTGCATAAGTGCCATAGAACATCAACGTGTTTAATAATATCATGTTTGTCATGCATATAGCAACAAAATCAATTAAAAATAATTTAAAGTAGGAGATCTAGTGCTAAAATAGAACCAACAAAAAACAAAGAATCCACACTATCTGTGTGATAAACTTCCTCCTAACTGGTTGGATCCATTCATCATCACTTACAAATAGGTTCAAGGGCATATCGACTTGCCAACCTTGAAGGAATAGTGGAACCTGAGCCTCTTAACATCATTCATATTCATGCATTCTACACCTAATTTCATGAACAAAGGTTGACAAATTCTTGTACATTCTATATCAAAAACAACAAAAATACAAAAACATCAAAACAACAAAAAAAAAATACAAAAAAAAAACAAATAAAACATAAAAAGAACCACTTTGCAACACAATGTAATACTTATTTCAGTCATCTTTATGCTTCCCTCTTTCTCCTATCCCTGTTTTATGGTCACGCTTCAAGCGGCTACATACCAGGGATAAGTTTCTTCTTCTCTTCTTTCTCCTTTTTCCCTCTTTCTTCTTTCTCCCTCTTTATTCTTTCTCCTATCTCTATTGTATGGTCATGCTTCAAGTGACTACATACTAGGGATAGGTTTCTTCTCTTCTTTATTTTTTTCCCCTATTTCTTCTTTCTCCTATATCTGTTGTATGGTCACGCTTTGGGCAACTACATACTGGGGATAGTTTTCTTCTTCTCTCCTTCATTCTTCTTCTTCTTATTTTTCTTTCTTCACCTTTTTTCCACATCACTCCTACCAATATTGCTAAACATTCACAATGACATCATCCATCACATCCATTCACGTATCCTCTCATGAGACTTCTATGATGTTATTCTCTCTTTTTTTTTATATGTGACTATATGATTAAACAATCACACTTGGTTAAATTAATAAATGATAAATTTTTTCCAGCATATTCTTATAAATAAACATCATCATGTATTTTACCAATGTTTACATTCTCACATCATTATGTTCATTTGCATCCACATAGGCATCTTTCACTGCATACAAAATCATACACTAGCTATTGGAACTGTCAAGATGTAATGTTCAATATTATGTATAGTTTGATTAGTAATAGAAGTATTTTCTATTATTCAATCATTTTAGTTAATAACATCAAGCTTTATCAAACATCATTGGATTCTAATGCAATTTTAGACTTCCCCTACATGACTAGAGTCCCTTCATTGATCAAACACATGTGCACACTTAACAAAAATTTGAGTCTAGGTAATACAACACCTTACATACACTAGCTATCAGGTGAAAGGTTTTCCTTGATTATCCTATTTTTTACATGATTGAAGCTCCTGAGGTTAGAAAAAAGGACAAGCTACAAAAAAAATAATAATAAGAAAATAAAAGAAAGACACCAAAATAAATAAATGAGCACCACCAAAAATCTTGAATAATTGAGCTCCTCAAGTTTCTAAACCATGGGGTTAATATACATCAAGGCTATAGATGATTGAATGGTAGTGGAGTATACCTTACAAGTGGTTATATGTCTATCATATTAGTGACCTTATTTTGTATAGACCAATGCACATTTGTGTATGAGCTAGCTTATTTTCTAAGTTTACAATTGGTTAGTCCAACCTCACTCAAATTCGATAAATAAACTAAATCACTCTATACACAAAAAAATCCATGATAGACTCAACCTTAGTCAGGATTTTTTAAGGTAAAAATAGAATATCAGTTGAATCATAGATGAGTTTGATGATTAAACTTGAATATTTGACTCTCTAAAAATCCCTACTACCATGTAAAACACCTTAGTAAAATAAACACACATACATGTTGCTTAGTTTTCAATACATTACACATTATTTTTATGTCAGTAATTCAAACATTACTATTTCCATTTGCATACACATCATGATTATATTTACATTACCATATATATTACATAATTCATTATATCATCATCTATTCATAAATCAAATGCAATCGTTACTATGTCATTGATTACTTTTACCATACATGGTGGTCTTAATCAAACACACATATCCACAAAGCTTGATTACATATGATATTCAAAGTCTCAAAATTCACAACACATTTTCATATCATTCATCAAACATGCATAAATAACATATCCTCTAATCAAATGCATCCATCACATAACATATCCATAATACTTACATGATTTCAAACATCCATATGTAAATATATCATCCAATATCAAGTACATCCAACATAAAAAATAAGTGATCGATGAAGTATATACATATCATCATATACATCATAACATCTCACCATAATAATGCATCTATATACTAAAAATACATCATACAACAAAAATATGAAGGTGCATCCACCACATCATCATATCAACCCTATTGTCCACCGAGCAACTCATCACTCCCCTCTCATCGCCTTGATTCCTCACCATATCTCCTCCATGCCCTATCACCTCTCTGCATAAAAGTTGATCCTCCCATTAAAGATGCCCTCAAATCTCTAAATTATTGTCCTAAAGGAGTCATTGATGTCATACTATTATGGCTATGATGTGAATTCAAGATAGACTATGTTGGTAATGGTATTCGATGAGCCACCAACTTTGTCATACAAGTTTTTGCAAAGGTCTGCTCTCACAGATAATTCCTAATATAGGCATCCACTGCCTATGGTAGATCAACAATATTTACCTATAGCATTGATCTGACTCCATTGGCTATGAAGTGCTCAACCTCCTCTCATAGTCATGCTCTATCAACCATAGTATCATCTAACCCATGTTGTAGCTTGGCCACCTATGCTTTCAACTGCTCCACCTCTGTTATATCTTCCATCCTCCCCTCTCTCACATCTCAAGCTATGATGAGTGCATCTCATTCACTCTACAAATTGACCACTTGTGCCCTTAGATACTCCATCACTCTCTCTAAATCCTCCTTGGTAGATATAGCCACATATTTCTCCTATTATAACCCCTCCATATTAGCCCTAATTTATCCTTGATCATCCACCTATGTTCTCATCCTCACCATATACACTCTATACTACTCTACCTCCACTCACAAGGCATATCTCTCTATCATTGCTCACTCAAACTTATATCACAAACCATTGATATCATGGATATAGCACCACATATCCTCTATACATATCTCCACCATATCATCCTAACTCCCATAATCTAGTCCTACCTTGATCTCAACTACTCGAGAGAACCCTAAATCATCATCACATCATGATCATACATGTTTTCTCAGGGTCCCTCCTCCTCCTCCTCCATTGCAATCACTATCTTGCTAGTTCCAACTACACCTCATCTAGTACCCACCTCTGCTGGCATCTCTACTATCATCAATGGACTCCTTGATCCTCCCCAAGGGTCTACCTCCCTCACCCCATCAATCACCCCTAACCTCAGATCTCACCTTTGTGTGGTCCATTAGGTATCATATTACCCTATCATATACATTAGGAAGAGATAACACCTCATCCAATGACATGTCATAGGCTACTCCCTGTAGTCATGTTCCAAGATCTTCATGATACTGTAAAATTACCACTGGTGTATCTGGCAGGCCCTATGGTAGCCCAAACTACCTTTGCACCTACCAACTCAAAATAATATCAACCTATCATCTACCTTCCTTGTCTCACCTATGACAACTCCACACCATCCTTTAAGTAAGCTATAACCTCTCTATAGGGCTACCATATGATGTCACTTGATCTCAACTTGCTCAACTATTAGTGATAATACAATGCATACCCCTCATGATCCCTCTTCCTTCGATCCTCCATATCTCATTGTTGCTACAAAGTATACAGTACATCTGACCCCAATGATGCATGTACCTCAAAAGATAGACCCTCTAGTCTCATCATTGTTATGTGCTCCTATGCCCATAGTTGGATCCATAAGTTATTGCACAATGACTTCCTAGTCATCATCATACCCCATGAAACTCTTGATAAGTATTTTCTAATAGCGTTGGTGCCCATGCAAAGTGTATCCAATGCTTCACCATGTCACACACAAGCCACATCAAGTTCCATGGGAATACCACCCCTAATGCATTCGATAACACATAACTACTGATACAGACCATCAACAATGCATATCACCAATGTAACAACCTAGATGTATATAGGTCCTAGTACCTAATCCCTCCTCCAGCAACCCTCACCTTCCTCCATCTATATCCAAACATCCTCTGTATTACTACCTATCATGCTTTATCATCCTTCATGATCATAACTATCATTACATACACTAGTAAGTGATATTTCAGATAAACATCCTCCAAGGTAATCGGCATTTCTCCTATCCATCCTATCCAGATCCTACCTCTCATAAATAGCATTCAAATACGCATGGTCACACCAAATCACATCCATGCATACAATCCCATAGAATATATTCTTCTCCAACCACTCCCACTCTACCTCATTCAAATTCACTTTCAAATCCTTTGCCAATAGTAAAAATAAATATCATGGCATTAACTTTTAAACCTGCAAAAACAACCAAAAATGAAAAATCAGCAATTTTTCGACAAAAAAGCAACATTTTAGTAACATTTCAACAAAAATGAAATATCAACAATTTTTCGACAAAAAAAACAAAAAAAATGAAAAATCAGCAATTTTTCGACAAAAACATAAAAAAATTAGTAACTTTACATCAAAAATGAAAAATCAGCAAATTTTCAACAAAAAAATTAGCAACCTTTCATCAAAAATGAAAAATCAACAATTTTTCAACAAAAAAAACTTTTCAAAAAAAATGAAAAATTAACAGTTTTTCAACAAACAAGGCAATATATTGACAACCTTTTCACAAAAATACAAAATAAACAATTTTTCGATGCACACAGCAAAAAATAAAAAACTTCTCATATGAAAATGCACAAACAACAAATTTTCAACAAAAAAAAAAACAACTCTACAATGAAAATGCAAAAAAGCACAAATCTCGAAAAATTCACTCAACACGCACATTGAGGTGCATTTCCATACAAAAAATGTACCCTAAGGTATGTTTTTCTATGATGCACACACATTGAGGTTAATTTTATGAGAAAAGGATATTTTTGGATACCCTTTTTCCCAAAATACATGCACATGCCAAAATTTACCAAAATTAATAGTTAAATTGCTCAAAATCCTAAAATAAAGTTTATTTTACTCAAAATGCATGAAGTTTGATAAAAAGGTACTCACCCCTACCACACATCCTTCAAAACTTGATCTCGCTCCACTCTTGGCCATCTCATCTGATTTACTCATAAATCTAAAAGCGCTTTGCATCACATACTGAAACTCACTCGCTCCCCTCTCTTTGATTTTTAAATTTAGAATGCAAGCAAAGTGCGCTTGCATGCTCACCTTTATAGGCTCTCATAATACAAAACATACATCGAGGTGTGTTTTCATATAAAAATGCACCTTGGGGTACATTTTTGTATGGTGCACGCACCTAGAGGTGTGTTTTAAAAAAGGGCATTTTTGGATACCCATTTACCCCAAACCTACAAAAATGTGAGAATATTTTCAAACCTCATAATAAAATCATGCAAAATGCCAATTTCCATAATTTTACCCGTCCAATAACCTCCACTTTGTCCTATCAAGTGATTTTCGGTTGCATTCAAGTTCTTCACCCATCAACTCATCGCTTGAGGGGGTAGATATTATACATAAAAGTTTATCTAAGAACTTTTACCAATAATTATCATATGCCTTCATTTGCTCAGGCAAACAAAAATAACAAAATTTTGATCTTAAACAACAGTCCAATCCAATCAATATTGGCACACTGTATGTCATAGACTGTAGGATTGCTCATAAAAAATTGCTTCATCAAGATGCATGATCAAGTCCACTGAAGCAATCATGGGCATTGTCATGACCTAATTTTGCAGGACCCTTTCATATGATAATTGGGGCCTAACCCCTAATTTTGAAATGTTTTGCAAAGATAAATATAAATTTTGTAAGGATTTGGGGAGTCAAATAATGCTTTTTGAAAAAATATAAATTACCCTTAGAAAGGATTAAATTAAGATAAATAACCTAATTAACCTAATTAAATAGTATTAGATGTCCAAATAGGATTGGACCAAAAAGAGCATCTCCTCTATTTGAATAAAATATTAATTTGCCAAATTGACCTCACTCCAAATGAAGGGAGGAGGATTGGCATCTTTGTAGATGGTAATATTTAATTAATTAAATAAAGGCATCTTACTATTTAAAATCGTAGGCCTTTTAAATCTAGTTAAAATGCCAAATTAATGGAAAGGACTAGTTGATTTGGAAACCTCCAAATGAAGGGAGGAGAATGAAAGGTTAAAAGTGGCATCTATTTATTTATAAAATAAAAGGGCTTCACATGGGTATGTTTTGGAGAGTCATATTTAATAAATTTATATTACGCCAATTAAAGGCTCATAAAAGGAGTAAGAAAACCTTATAAAAAGGAGACCTTGATTAAAATAAAAGGTTAAGCAATTTTGGGAATGCAAATGAAGGTAGAAGGGGGAGTCAAGAATGAGATAAAGGAGGCTTCATAGGTTGGAGATTCTATACCCTTGATTCCTTTAAAAAAAATAGATTGCATATTGATTTATCCTAGTTGCTTTTAGAAATTGAATCGTAAGGAGAATTGCTTCATATTATCCTTAGCTCTTTGCAATGTCCTCTATAATTGGCATCGAGAAATTGAAATACATGCTTATATTATAAGGTTAAAATGCACTATTTTATGCACTAAATTGATGAAACATTTGTTGCTAAAATACCTTTGCAATATTCTATGTAATAGATGTCGTCAAGAAATTTAAATATATGTGCTTATGTGATATGGTTTAATTGCACTACTTTGCATGCTAAATTGACGAAAGGAGGGAACTTTAAATACTCTTGAAGTGCTAAAATATCTTATGTAATATTTACTTTACAAATATCAATGGAAAATTACTTAGGCATGCTTAACCAAATGTCAAATTCATTCTCTCCTGATGTACTCTAGGTGTTATATGAATTACATTGAACGGACCTCTACTTGAGCCAAAATTATGGACTCATTGGTAGGCTTGAATGAAGCATACCCTATTAATGAATTTCCTAGATTAAAACTAGATAGAGGTTAATATATTTTATGAATTAATCCATGAATTTCTAATCAAATCCATCCCCTATCATCTCGTATTCACTATTTAATGAATTTATATTGAATACACGTGTAACTTAGACTACGTTGGGCTCTATTCTATGCTTGCACATTAAAACTAAAATCTCTCTAACACATTCATATAAATAAAAAGCCCTCTATAATGAGAAGCTCTCTACTTTTCACATATAGAAACTGGAAGAAGAGGAAGAAAATCCATAGGCGTAGTCAACATGATGACTGGAGAATTACAAGAATCTAATTTTATGGAATAAATTTTGGGTAAGCTTCATATTTAAGATGAATTTTCACTCATGGAATTTAATGTAATGGTCAAAACTGACATTAGTTGTTACACTATAGCCAAACCCGAGAAGATTGAAGAAAAGTCTTTAATTCCCAGACCTATTGCAGATCAGTTATGGAATTTGTATTTTGATAGTGCAAGGTGTAAAAATGGCATAGGTATTGATTTTATTCTTGTTTCTCCTACTGGGTTGCAAAAAACCTATTTGTATATATTAACTTAGATTTGCACAAATAATGCCATTGAATATGAAGCGTTGTGTCTTGGTTTGAAAAAAGCTGAAAAGTTGGGCATAAAATAGCTGTAAATCTTCAAATACTCTGAACTCATTGTCAAAAAGACAACAAACAAATGTGTTTCAAAGCAACACTACTTGAAGGCTTATCGCAACAAGATATGGGATTTTTTGATTCCTTTAGAGCCTTGAAAATTCAAGAAATTTTGTGAACAAAATAAACATGCAGATATTTTAGCTTCCCTTGGGGCCAATTTCTCCCCTATAGAGCAAGTAGTTAGAAATCCTAAGACTATCAAGGTAATTTATAGATCCTTAGTCCCTGATAAAAACCTCTATTGTCAAGTTTTCAACAACAATGAGAAAATAGTCAAGTTTTTATTAAGGAAGCTACGAGTGTAGATGATAGAGTACTTGTTAAAGAGGAGATGGAAGGAATGATCCAATTGAAGAATAATCACATTCCCAGGGGGTTAATTTTTCTAGAAAGTCTATTTGACCAAAATGATAGGACTGAGAAGCATAAAATCAAGGTAGATATGAAGGAATATAAGGAATTGTAGCTAGAGCCTGAGAAGATCATTAAGATCAGAATTGAATGTACTTCAGTAGAAGTAGAAGATATTAAAAGCATGTGTTACGAATTTCTTGACATCGTTGCATGGAGCTATCATGATTTGAAGGGATATTATAAGAATATAATCCAACATACCATCGAACTGTAGGAGGGAGTGAAACCTTTTAGGTATAAATAGTGGTCTATCACTCCTAAAATTGAGGTGCTCATGAAGGCGGAACTGTTAAATATGCTGGAATAAAAGATAATATATCCAGTTAAGCACTCAATATGGGTGGTGAATCTAGTGCCCATTTGAAAGAATAATGGAGATATTTGGCTCTACGTAGAATTTTAGAATCTGAATCAAGCATCATTAAAATATCACTACCCCCTATTGTAGATTGATCAAATCCTCCATGTAGTTTCTAGAGCACAAATATTTTATTTATTGGATGGTTTATTTGGTTATAATCATATTTAGGTAAAATATGAGGACCAACTAAAATGACGTTTACTACCAAGTTGGGTAAGTTCACCTATCAAAGGATGTCGTTCGATCTTTCAAATTTTGGCACTACCTTTCAGAGAGCCATGGATGTAACTTTTTGTGACTTATTGAATAGAGTTATTGTGATTTACCTTGATGATATGACTATGTTTTTGCATCATAGAGAAGAGCACATTTCCCATTTGAGGTAGGATTTTTAGAAATATCAAGGATTTGATATTTCTATTAACCTAAAAAATTCCATATTCACTATTAAAGAAGGGAAATTATTAGGTCATGTGATCTCACAAGAAGGATTGGTGATTTATCCCATGAGGGAAAAAGTACTCATGAAACTACCACTACTAGTTAAGAAGAAGGATCTACAGTCATTATTTGGTTAGATAAATTTCATTCAGAAATTCATAGCTGATTTTGCTCAGGTAGTGAAACCCATGACCGAGCTCTTGAAAACGAATGCACAGTTCAAATGGATCGAGGAGAGAAATGATTTTTGATAAATCAAGGAAATAATCACTCAAGCACCAGTATTAATTAACCTGGATTATTCAAAAGACTTCATTCTCTATGTAGTATGCGAACATGAGAGTTATGTTGTTGTTCTCACATAGAAACAAGAAGACAAATATGAAAATTCAATTTCCTTTTTGAGACAAATTATCGCACCATACCAAGACAAGTATAATTTTATTGAAAAATAGGTGTATGTAGTGATGAAATTCCTAAAGAAATTTTATCATTTTGTCTCACAAATAAAAATAACCATTTATGTTATACACCCAGATGTTAGAAACTTCATTCTTTAAGGGGATTTAGGTGACAAAAGAGTGCGTTGGGTCTCAAATATTCAATATTATGATGTGGATATCTGACAACAAAGCTTATCCATGGATGAGCTCTTTGTCAGGGAACTAGCCAAAAGTGTAGCATTCAAATCATTGGCTCCAATACAGAATGAGGACATCGCTGAAATCAGTTGTGCAAATTATGCTACAAGCAATCGTGACTGGCCATAGGACCTTGTAAAATTCTTTACCTAAGTGAAATATCCATCACATCTTGATGCTTCACAGCATCGGTGATTCAAGATGCAAGTGCTTAAATATGTCTTATTGCCAAGTGGATTGTTCCATAAGAATATAGACGAAGTGCTCTTCAGGTGTTTGAAGGGGTCAAAAAAGGAAAAATTATTGGAAGAGTTTCATTTTGGTCTATCTAGTTTCCATCATGCAGGAAATCCTATGGCCTTGAAGATCATTATATTTGGTTACTTCTGGCCTACCATTTTCATCGATGCACATAAGGTGATACAAAACTATGATAGTTGTCAATGGTATGTTGGCAGGACCAGGAAAGGATCATTGCCCCTACATTCAATTCAAGTGGAAGCACCATTTTAGCAATGGGGTTTGTACTTCATTGGAGTCATAGACCCTCACTTATCAGATTAGCATGAATACATCCTAACTGTAATAGATTATTTCACTAGGTGGGTAGAGGCCATCCCTATCAAAAACTCAGATCAAGCTACGATCATCTCTTTCCTTGAGGGATTGATCACCAGTTTTAGTGTTCTAGATGCTATTGTAACAAATAACGAGACTCCATTTATTGGGGCTAAGGTAAGCAAATTTGCAAGCAAGTATAGGATTTATATGAAGACATCATCCAATTACTACTCGTAAGTGAATGTCTTGGCTGAATCCACCAATAAAAACTTGTTGTAAATCTTAAAAATGACACTGTAAAGCAACAAAAGGAGTTGGCACTTATTGTTGAATTGGGCTCTATGGGTAGACCACATATCCATGAAAAATTCTATTAAATCCTCTCCTTATTCTTTAGTGTATGGAAAAAAAGTAGTTCTACCCACCCATATTGAGCTACATGTCCTTCAGATCTTGCAGTTGTTCAAAGATGAAGATGATGAATATGATCCAATGGGTGTAAGGTTGGCTCAATTTTTGTAGTTGGAGGAAGAAAGAGAAAATGGGTATCAAGATTTCATCGAACATGCTAAATAGATGTAAAAATAGTATGGAAAAAAATAATAGAGCGCAGGTTCCAGGTGGGATATTTAGTCCTCAAATGAAACGAGAACAAAGCTAAGTCAGGGAAGCACCACAAGTTTGATGCGATTTGGGAAGATCCATTTTAGATCTTTACAATGAATTCAACAAATATCTATCATATTCGAGATATGGATGGATGGGATCTTCCAATTCTAGTAAATGGTCTTCATCTAAAGGCCTATGTTCAATGATAAATTCAAGAGTTACCAGTTTGTAAATATGTACATATTTTTATTTTGCAAGAAATTTTTATTTAATACTATTTAATATATATATATAATATAGAAAAATATATATGCTTCATCTCTATTACAAAATCGGGTTCACCCCAAAATGGTTCAATGAAGACATATTATGATTTTGGGAATAATTAATTAAAATACTACAAACAGGAAGTTGTGAGAAATCCAAAGGTTCTAAAAGCTCTAACAGGTTGATATGTTGTGAGAAAGCAATATGTCAATATTGAGAAGCAGCAAGTAAATCAAAGAATCAAAAATGGAGTTCAACTTTACAACCATGGAAAATGATTAATTGAGAGCGCTTTAGCCTCAGAGAAATGGCAAAAGTATCGTTCACTTTCTACTAGGGCAAACGCTTCCTGAAAAGAAAAAAATGTTGAAGCTCATGATTAATAGTCATTACAATAAGAAGGTGAAAACTAAAGTCAAAATGGTCAATAGCGCTTTCGCTCGACCAAAGGAGCAAAATCCCTATTCGCCTACAAGAGGAGGCGAACAAATTTTCTATGTTAAAAAAATATCAATAAGATAAAAAGAGAGGATTTGAAGGGGTTTTCACCCATAATGAGGGGCAAACCTCCCATTCACCCTTCACTAGGGGTGACAATATGTTAAAATTTGGCAATTCATATTCTTTTGTCTGAGATATGTGCCAGCAATTTTAAAAGAAATAGAAGATGACCATAGGCGCATGGAACGAAAGTATTATTTTTTAAAAAAAGGTGTGTGTGCTAGTTTCTTAGGTGAATTGCATTAAAATGTGTGGTGAATTTAAAAGAAAGAAAAATCCAAAAAAAAAGAAAAGGCCTTAAATAAAAAAATTGAGTTTTTTAAAAAGAAAATCATGCTTTTTCAAAATTTAGGTGAAAAAGAAGGGTCGAAGTTTTAAAATAGGGAAATTTGCCATGGAATTACAATCAAACAGGTCGAGGGTATTTTTGGAGCAAAAGGAAAAGAAGATAAGTGCACCTCAAAGACACTTTCAACCCCATTGTTTTTCTTAGAATTCGTAAGCATAATCAGATTTTTAAAAGCGTTCTATTGGAGCAATTTTGCTTTTCGATGCATAGAAAATCTTGAGAAGTGTGCATGCAAGCTAAGGCATATTTTTGAGGTATTTAATTTTAAACACACACTCGGATTGGAACTGGAAGGATATTTAAAAGTTTCGAGGAGAAAAATCTCACGTCATCGAAAGAAGAAGCATTTATTGGTTTGCAGGTGGTAGGGTTATTATCCCAAGGAAGCTTAAATAGTTATGGTACATTTTTTTATAAAACCATGTGGTAAGAAGGGCACACTTTCCAAGGATGATCTTACAATGAATAACAGTTGATACCATTAGAACATCAGGAATAGTGCTTGGTGGGTGAAACAAAGTGCACATTCGTCCAAAATCATCTAAGGGAAATTCAGAATTTACTACGATTGCCCTATATAAAAAAAATAGGTAAAAGCTTCGTAGTTTAATTTTTAAATTTTTATTATTGTTGTGTTTTTAAAAGCTTTTGTTGTAGAGATTACAGAGAGAATTCAGAATAGCCACAAAAAGGATATAATGGGAAAGAGAAGCAAAGAGACACAAGAGGATACAAAGCCCAAGAAGTCTAGAAAGAAAGAAGGTGGATCGAAATCCAAGAAGGTCCAAAGGAATGAGAATGTGGATTTGGATTCATACGCTGATACTATGGTAGAAATTGGAGACTATGTGATTACCAACAAAGGTATGTATAAATTGTGGTAGGATGTGGAGTTCACTATAATGCAAGGATTAACAACAAAAAGCCCTTTAACTATGTCGTTCCACGTGCAGTTATCATGGTATTTGTGTACGCCCGTACACCCTTGTCCAAAGATGGTGAAGATAATTACTTAATTTTACAATCCGATTACTAGGATGATGCGAAAGGTAAATAGAGAAGCACTATTTTCTATTTCCACTGATTAAGTATAGGAAGCATTTGCCTGTGGGTTGAAACCTCCCTCATATGTGATTAGCAAGAAGCTACATACAAATGAGCAAGAGGATATATATGTATCTACTGTGATAATGTGTTGATTCATGGAGACAAAGTTAATTAAAGAACCAAAACTTGAGAAATTGTTGAACTTGCCAAAGTTGCTCACAGAGTTCAAAAGTCTAGATATTTACTCAATGTTGGCATGGGTTATTGGTTTACTGATAGATTCCATAGTTCATAAGTGGCAAGTGGATTTAACACAGTGCATATGCTAGGTATAATTTTATGCTCCATCAACTATGAGGTAGGGCACCAATCCAATTTTATTTGATTGGACCAATTTTATATACCAAAAATTATATTTTCAATTGGAGAGGTTGCATACTGGAGAAGAAGTGTCATTCAAGCATACCTCCTTTTTGGTCTGGTATTTCTTTTTCCATCTACATCAGCATTTTTTATTTATCACCGTAAGGCAAATGGATGAGAGAGATGAGCTTCTACCAATGTATATATGGACTTTCGCTTTATCAATAAGGGAGTCATTTTATATTTTTAACCATTTTTTTAGGGCCTGCAATAGAGGTACTTTATGGTGCATGTGAAAGAGTGCCACAGGAGATGATAGAAGTAGTCACTATGGCCAAAAATGATGATATATTTTTTTTGACTCAAGGTATGGTCGTAAGAATCTATGGCTTCATGGGTAAGCCATTTTTGCTCCCATACTTTGCCACTGAACACATTTTTGCCAAGGAGGTGGTGCACCAAATAGACTATGCTAATGATGTATATGGAACAGGGCACGATAAGAGGACAACTTGCAATATGCCTTTCAAGTTTTGTAGTTTAGAAGTAATCCATGTTGGGTAGAACAAGCTACTCACAGTGACACTTCAAGACTTGGGTTTGATAGAACTGCCACAACTGTGAAGGTATGAGCCATTGGGTAAATTTATAGAAATAATCAGGGCCAAGACATTTCACTGTTACCCATGACCCGATATTGAAAAGAGGTGCAATAATTTTGATGGACCTGACTTGGAGTGGCATGTCAAAAATATTATGTCATTGTCACCCTGGCATGACTGTTATGAACAGGAGGCTGAGTATAATCTGACAAGATACAAAAATTATATTCATTCACCTAGACTATTTAGTTAGGTAAAATAAAGCCAACCCCTATGGAATGAGGAAAAAATTATGAATTAATGGATAATGCAGGTTCACGAAGAGAAAATTACATCACCTTTTGGGTTGAATATGGATGAGGTATTTTTGGACACCTATGATGAGTTTTTTAGCACCTATCAACCCATTGCTTTTGCCAAGATATTACCCCAAATTTTTTAATATTCTGATAGTGGCAAAAGCGGGAAGAGTGTCTGATAATTTAAGAAGAGACCCTTGAGGAGGAGGAACAACAGTATGTGTTTCAATGGAGGTCACAGTAGATGAAGCGTAAATATGATGAGGCACATTTTGTGGAGAGGTAAACTATCCGAGATGCGCCTCCATTTTTGAAAGCTATGAAGAAGCTAAGGACTGGTTCTACTATCTCCTCTACTACTATAGTTTTAGTTGTTACAGTTCCCATTGTTCTAGTTGTTTTGGTGACTGTTATTTCCTCTCCACTAGTGATAGATGCTTCGATGACAGTTGCACAAATATTTCCAATAATTCATGAATAGGAGTAGGATCAACAGATGGAGAGCCCTCAGGTGAAGGTCATTAAAATTGAGGAGTAACTAGATAAGTAACAAAAATAAATTATATCACAACCACTTCCATCATCAGAACACATGGTGCTTGCACCCGAAGGTATGTCTTCCTGTTCCCATCCTTTTTCTTCAAAGCATATAATGACTATCAATTTATTTCCATTTGTTCTTGCATCAGTCTCTCCCCTTTTGATTTGTCCTCCATGTCATTTTACTCCCCTCTTCTTCCCTTTCCCAATTCACTACTCCTCCTTCTTCCATTCCCCTTTCTTTCAGTTCATTTGTGTTAGAGCCAAATCCATTTTTGCACCCTTCCCCTTCCATTGCCACCACCACTTTCATCGAGGTTGTAAGTATGCAAGCTCCTCCTAGAGTAGTGTAACTATAGCTAAACCTAGTTCCCCCACTCATTCTACTATTTTAGTCCCTCCCCTTCTAGGCATCTCTTTCGCTTCCTTTGAGCCAAACCACTCACAAGTTTTGATATCTTTCACACCATTTTTGGAGTTGCAAGTACTACCCAAAGTTTGGGTGATACCAAAATAGCCTGATGTAGAGAAAACTAATTGGACACACCTCAGTTCATCATAGTGGTTGAATATTCATAGACATAAAAAAGCATTGGCTCCAGTGTGGCCGCTCAAGAAAGTTACTTTTGATCCAGTTGCCATAGAGGCTCACACAACTAAAACCACTCCCCTAGTTTAGAAGCCACAAGGAGAAATGATGTTGAGTGATTATGTTTGTGAGACCATAATAGAGGAGTTGACCAGGATTTATCCCATCGAGAAGATGTACAATATACAGGGTGATATGATTTTGATATATTTGCATGGTGAATATTATAAGCAGAGATATTTTTATCATGAAAATAAAATTATAGAACTCAAAAATGCCTTGGCCACAAGTAGAGTGCAAGAGAAGAAGGCAGCCATGAAGAATGAATACTTGCACCAACAGGTAGGAGTGCACTTGAAATAAAGAGATACAACAAGAATATATATGCAAGCACTCATAATGCAACTAGAGGTCATACAAAGAGGCTCACCATTGCTCGGTTCATAATTGTGAAAAGTTGGTAGCACAAGTAGTCCAGGTTTTGCACTATTTGTGGGTATCCTGAATAGATATTTATATGGTGAAATAATTGGTAGATAATACTGAGAAGATGTTGGAACCCTACATGCAAATGGTTGTAAAAATCCAAGCTCTGGCTAATTCTAGTATGCATATTCATCCCTTGAGAAAAATGGATCACTCTTGGTCTGCTGCAAAGGTTACATTGCATAGTTATTTTTAGATAATGGACCTGGTAAGATATGGTAGTAATATCCTAAATTACATAGAGTTAGAGCATACTATTTTCATGATCCATTTTGACTCTCTCTTTGATATGGGTTTTCTATTTTTTATTGATGACTAGGACAAACATCTACCGAAAGAACAATTGGAAGCAACCTGAAAAAAGTTTGTGGAGGACACCTCAGATATTGATACATGGGAGGAGCCCATCACTGAATCACAAGTGTTGCTACTTATGTATAATTTCACCTACATAGATTTGGCATTGTTTGAGTTAGCCCAGCAAGAGAAGCACCTTAGTCTGTAGGATGTCCAAAACCTACGATATGTGTATGATTCTTTGAGTACTCCTTGCTTATTTACTACACATACTTGGGAGGAGGTAGTCGGTCTATGAGGTAACCTCCAAAAGCCTCAATAAATAGGATAAAAAAGCAGTAACATAGAAGGCCATGGTATAAAAAGCAACAAAAGAAGCAGAACAAGTAGAAGTACTCTGAATAGCAGCAAAGGTTGAAATCATTGATAAAGTAGAGGAACAGGTGCAAGCAAAAGCATCTTTATCAAAATTGCCAATCAAATTCACTGACAAGAAGACTTAGTAGAATCCCAATGGATGAAGGCCTGGGATCATTTTCATCCATGCAAGTTGGATACCCCATGAGCCACCATAAATGTTGGTAATTTTGACTATACCACAAAAAAAAATTATGAATTTTTTATTGGAATGCGGAAAAATATATCAATATTATGATGTTGTATTTTGATTGATATAACATGTTACAGTTTATATTTTATTTTTCCTTATTTATTTTCATGCATCCTCTTTTGGCTTGGAAATAATGGATGTTTTAAGGAAAAAATGGCTGGGAGAATTGATTGGTTGCTTCTGTAAAAATCGCCCATCAAAGTTGTAGAAAATGGTGCTCAAAAATTAAGTGTGTAAATTATGGGAGCTTCATCGAAAAGGAAAATTGCATTCACCTCAAACATGGGGTGGAAGGCTCGTTCACCTCACTTCAGGGTGAATCTAAAGGAAAAGGGTGAATTATAGTCTTCTTCAAACATGTTCACCCCAATCAAGGGGCAAAAGTCCTTTGCGTCCCTCGTTGGGGTAAAAGAAGAAATTAAACAATAAAGTTTCAAAGAGTGGATAAGTGTTGAAGCCACCTAAAGTCAAAATGTAGAAATCGCGTTCACCCCAAAGTTGGGGCAAAAGCTTCGTTCACCCCATTTTAGGGTGAACATCTCTAAAAAATCAAAGAGGCGCACCCAAATGACGCCTTGGTTAAATGAATATATTTGGCAAAAGTCTTTTGAAGCATTTTAAGTTGTAATGAACTTAGCACCAAAGTCAGTAGTTTTTAAATGAAAGGGTTTGTTCCCCCCTAAGATGGGGTGAAAGCTTCATTTGCCCCAAGTAGGGTTGAACGTCTTTTGAGAACTAAGTGTTGAAAATTCAACAATACGTTTACCCCGATTGAGGGGCAAAATCCCCATTCGCCTATCCTGGAGGCGAATGCGCTATGGATAGAAAAGTCAATAAAAATCAAGAAGGTTGAAGTGATTTTGAATGGTCAACTCTGCATTCACCCCAAGAGGAAGGTGATAGTCCCTTTCACCTCTTTTGGGGGTGAACATAGATGTTAAAGGAAATGAGGTAGCTGTTAGAGGCACTTTCACCCTAAGGTAAAAGGATGATTGTTGTTGTGATCGGGGAATACATAGAGTCTACTAAATCAATAGAGGTGCCCTCTCCACCAATGAACATGATTGAAAGGGTAGATGTGCATTCACTTATGTTTAAGTTCGGGTGAATTTTTCTATCAATTATGTCAAATATTTTTTGAGAGTGCCTGAAATAGGCAAATGGAAAACATTAAATGTTTGTGGTGAAGAGTGACTCAAGTTGTGAATCTTGAGAAAAAGGAGTTGTAGTATTAAAAGTGCAAGGTGATTTTCATGATTTCCAAGAAGAAGTGTATTTTCAAGGATGGTGAACGTATCAAGTCAACGACCAAGCCTTGCAGTTTTCCATGCATCGACACCCAAAGATGCTTCTTTTACTGAAGGAATTTCCTTAAAAACTGGATCGTTTTCCCAAAAGCATGAATTTTCAGTATTTCCAAGAAGGAATTTTCGTGTTGTGGTTCGTGATCTGTATACATTTTGTCTCCATATGTATTTAATGAAAGAGGCAAAATTCTCTATATATACTAATCAATTTTCATTGTAAAATGAGGTTAGACATTCTGTAGAAAAATTATTCAAGTTCTCTACATCAATAGAAGATGCTGGGATTCTAAATTGGTAAGTGATCTTGTGTGTGATTTTCTTCTATTTTATGCATTTCTATTTTATGCTCATTTTCATTGTCTATTGTTAAGTTTAAATTTTGCATCTAAATTTGAACATTGTTGGTGAGAGGGTGAGTTCTAGAATGCGATCCTGGAGGTTTTCTATGCAAGGTTGTAATTAAATCCTACTACATTTCTTTTATTACATGTTGCTTCAATGCTTGGGTGGAATTCTTGCTGCTAGTTTGTCCCTAGTCCTACACCTTCGACCTGTGGTCTATTTCCCATCTCTTTCCATCATTTCTAATTTCTTTCCTATCTCTAGTCTTAAACCAGTGTAGGATTTAGTAAGGGAACTAGCCCTCTTTGGAGATTGGCATGGAGGACATTCCTTTCCTCTGAACTTTCAATGTTGGCCATGTCTAGCGTGCACAAATGTATTTTGGTATAATTAGGCAGATATTTGACCAATATTTTTTGGCATGCTCGGTGGGACCCTGAAAGTTCCACTTTAAATATTATTAAGGTTTGATTCTCATCTTCATGATGTATAGTTAGAACATCTGGTGACTCAATTATACCTAGAATCCTCCAAACGTAAAGGAAGCAAAAGTTGTGCTTCATGATTACAAGATCGAAGGCCAAGAATTCTGAGGATCCCATTGATTTTTATGAACTTTATATTGAAATATTAGGTGAACACCCCAAGTTAGTTCCTTCACCTTTTATGTCCTCTGTAACATCCTTGCAAATGTCAGGTGTATTTTTTGTTTTGTCAAGTCCAGCTAGTACTACTACTAGTATCCCACCCCCACAACCTCATACACCAGTTCAAATGGCTCAAGACCCACCACCACAATAGCCATAGTTGACAAGGTAGTTCCTAGCATGGAATAGCTTAGGAGCATTGAATCTACAAGCATAAAATCAAATCCCCCAAGAAACTTTGAAGGCTTTGCCTACCTATGATGGTACTAGTAAGATCACTTATGAGCATATTCAGGATGTGGCTTCTTTGGAAACTATCCACGATATCATAGATGAAGACATTATGGTAAGTCTGCTAGTTTTATCTCTTAGAGAAAAGTTGTCATATTGGTATTGGTCTTTGCCACCCACTACTATTGCCACATGGGATCAATTGGTATAATTGGTATAATTGCTAATCAGTAATTTCCATAAGCAAGCTGACCCATTCTCCTTGCTACATCAATTTACGATGATCCAAAGACATCCACAAGAAGAGATAGTGGACTTCAATGTTATATTTTCCTAAAGCTGGCAAAGAGTTCCTAATGGTCTTCAGCCTATGCATGAGCAAGCTGTGTTTTACTACCTCAAAGCATTCAACTTTGACATTGGCATGGTTTTTCGATAGACCAATGTGAATACATTTCTAGATCTGTACACACAGGCATAGAAGGCTGAATCAAACTTGATTTCCATAGGTAAGCTTCCCCTGAAAGTGACCATACCCATTCTCCCTAATCTTTCATAATATTTGTATTCAAGTACATTTTTACAACCCATGCCTTCTATGTACCCAGATTCTTTATGGAGCTCGGGTCCACCTCAAGTCACTCTGATTCCTATCGCTCAACTTCCTACTCCAAGATTTTCATAGTTACTTGCACTAGCAACACCACAGTTTCCAACACCCATTTCTTTTCCAATGTTACCAGTTGTACGATCCTAAAAAGCATACACCTAATCTAGTAACAATTGAAAATCACATAAAGCACATACATAAATTGAAAAAATTAAAATAACCAAAATAAAGGTGTATTTTATTAAAATTTGAATCAATTCATGGCTACAAATTCATCCCTCTTAGGGATACCCAATATGATACAATGCTACAATCATAATAAATCCCTCTCAAGGGTAGGTGTAATCCATAGACTTTTTAGAATGACATGAACTACTCCAGGTCAAGTATGACCTTCTCTCCTGTGAAAAGGCATTTGTTGCCTTGAATGCATACCTCCTAAAAACCCCATGTTAAAGAAACAACAATAAATATTAAAATTAAAGGATACCTCTCTTGATGAGTATTTTAAAGGAATATTGCATATAGAATAGCATAAAATCAAAAAAGCTTGTAAAACTATCAATCTATGCAATAAATGGTGAATTTATAATAAAGCATATAAATAAGCATGAATATAGCTAAGAAACATCCTAATTAACCATTAGAAAAATTGAATTGCATGAAATAACAAGACTATGCTAAATTGACAAATGCAAGGAAATGGAAGCAAATCTACCTCTAAATCCTAGAATTAATCGGTCAAATGTCTGCTAAAATATTAAACTATGCTAGATTAAGCTATTTGCATACTTGGAAATAGAAATCTAATACTAAAATGGAGGTAAGAGAGCATCAAATATTAGCCACGGATTCTTAAAGTGGTCGGCACTGTTAGACGCAGCTAATAGTCATGGCTAAGGTAAAAGTATCCTTTCTCTTGAAACCAGGGCTAGAAACTCTCAAATCCTCCAAGGAATTGATGATCAAGGGTCACCTCGATGTTCTGAAATAGATTGGCAATTGAATTCACTAGAATTAGCAATGGAATTTTATTAAGGATCAAGCTTGATCTTCAAACTCTTGAGATCTCCATTGTTGTAAATTTGGTGATCAAATTGGATTTTGGCAGCATCTTGTTACTCTTCACAAGGTGCAATTGGCTCTCCAATTTGATAGGGCTTCGCTATGTGATTGAAACATTAATTCTCTAGATAGTTGATTTTTGAAATTGGGGTCTTAAATATACTCCCAAAAGCCTTGTTCAAGCTTTATGGAGAAGCCAAGAACAAGAATTGGTAGTTGGGAGAAAGCTTCTGGATTCTTCCAAGGCTGAACCGCTTGAAAACCATTGCAATTTGATTCTTGCAACTGATTTTACTTGGCTCTAGTTACCCGATTTTATTATAGGGCTAGCCACAACTCTTAAAAGTGGCTAAAAACCCTATCCATGGGTGACACCAGTGGATAAGAATCCTAGCTACAGGTGACACCAGTGACTAAGGCTAGATAGGCCAAAATGCCCAAATTGAGTGATTATAACCATTACTTTTGCATTGGAATCTATCCAATATCTTTCATATGGTCTGTTAGCATGTCCCATATGAGTAGTCACCTCGACATGATGTATTTTAGATATCTACACTAGCACCACAAGTTCCACCATTGTTACCTACCCCATCAGTACCTCTACCTTTATCAACACCTCCTACACCCTCGAATCATTATCCCTACATGAAATTGTTATAAGAGGTACAATTTGCTAATTTAGCCATAAGAAAAATGTCAAAAGAGCTTACAAAAGTAAGGAAGAAGTATGCTAAAGCTGATTTTTGGTCAAGGAGAGTTCAAACACCATGTATTATCCAGGAGCAAGCAACCACTAGCAAGGGCCCTAAAAGGAATACAACTGTGTTGATAAATGAAGAAATCAGTATGTATGATAGAGCATACTGGTGCTCCACCTGTAATGATCCTTATGGATAATACATGTGTATGGTGCATTTCAAATATGTACAGATGTTAGCCAAAAAAAATTCTAGCAGACAAGTTAATATGATAATGGAAGTTGATCATAATTTTATGGTCCCATATTTGGAGCAAGTTTCAGTTCTTACAAGGATCGAAAAGAAGCCAATGACTATAGATCCAACGGAATTGGAACCCCTGAAGGTCCCCATTGAGCAGAAGGTACAGAATGAAAAAGTGCAGTCACCAACAAAAGCGTCTAGTCTGATGACAAAGCAATAGGATTCTATTCTGTTGAAATATTTACTACCCAAGCAAGGACAAGAGAAGATGAAGGCATCAACTTCACAACCTGTAGTAGCTCAAGAACAAAATAAAGTGAAAGAGCAAGCCAAAGAGCACCTCAAGTATCCATCATTGACAAAGAGACAAAGGGTGGAGGCTACTTAGCAATACTAAAATAAGTATGAGCAGGTTGTAGAAGAAAAGGTTCCTGGTACCTCTAGTTATAACATTATGGAGGAGATGAAAAAGATACCAGTAAAAGTGAGCTTATATGATGCACTACAATTACCTGGGTAGGTTGACCTACTGTAGGAATCTCTCAAGACTACAAAAGACCAGAAGAGGAGTCATTCCCAAATAGTGTTAGCATAGACACTACCAACTTCTACCACTAGAAATAATAGACCACCCCCATTCTATTTTTCACTCAGAATGGAGGGGTGGGTAGTGCATAATTGTATGATCGACTCCGATGCCGTAACTACTATCATGCCAAAGGTAGTATGCAAAGTCATGGGGATGGAATATACAAGAAGTAGTCCAAGAGTATTGCAGTTATATAGGACCCCAATCAAAATAGTGGGAGTAATCAAATATATTCCTATTATTCTACATAGTATGCCACAGATCACTATTATTCAAGAAGTAGTGGTGGTTGACTTGGAACCATACTTCAGCATGTGTCTCTCAAGGGAATTCATAGAAAAACTAGGAGGGTACCTTTCCTTGGACTATTCACATTTGGAGATTCCATTCAAGGGAAGAATATTCTATCTATAATGAGAAGCCCTCTAATTTTCATATAGAGAAACTAGAAGAAGAGGAAGAAAAATCCATAGGTGCAGTCAACATGATGACTGAAGAATTACAAGAAGCTAATTTTATGGAAGAAGTGCTTGGTGAGCTTCACCTTGAAGATGAATTTTCACTCATGGATTTCAATGCAATGGTCGAAACTGACATTGGTTGTTACACTATAACCAAACCCGAGTAGATTGAAGAAAAAGTTCTTTGATTCCCTAGACCCTATCGTAGATCAATTATGGAAGTTGTATTTTGATGGTGCAAGGTGCAAAAATGGTGCAGGGGCTGGTATTGTTCTTGTTTCTCCTATTGGGTTGCAAAATACCTATTCATATATATTAACTTGGAGTTGCACAAATAATGCCACCAAATATGAAGCGTTATGTCTTGGTTTGAAAAAAGCTAAAAAGTTGGGCATAAAATAGCTGCAAATCTTCGGAGACTCTGAACTCATTGTCAACCAGACAATAAAAAAATGCATGTCAAAGCAACACTACTTGAAGGCTTATCGCAACAAGGTATGGGATTTGTTTGAGTCCTTTACAACCTTGAACATTTAGGCAATTTTGTGAGAACAGAATAAACATGTAGATATCCTAGCTTCACTTGGCACCAATTTCTCCCCTATAGAGCAAGTAGTTAGAAATCCCAAGACTTTCAGGGTAATTTATAGACCCTCAGTCCCTGATAAGAACCTCTATTGGCAAGTGTTCGACAACGATGAGAAAATAGTCAATTTTTTTATTAAGGAAGCTATGAGTGTAGATGATAGAGTACTTGTCGAAGAGGAGATGGAAGGAATGATCCAATTGAAGAATAATCACATTCCTAGGGGGCTGATTTTGCTAGAAAGTCTATTTGACCAAAATGATAGGGTTGAGAAGCATAAAATCAAGGTAGATGCGAAGGAATATAAGGAGTTGCAGTTGGAGCCTGAGAAGATCATTAAAATTGAAATCGATTGTACTTCAGTAGAAGTGGAAGATATTAAAAGTTTATGTTACAAATTTCTTGATATCATTGCATGGAGCTATCATGATTTGAAGGGATATGATAAGAATATAATCCAGCATACCATCGAACTGCAAGAGGGAGTAAAACCTTTTTGGCAGAAATAATAGCCTATCAATCCTAAAATTGAGGTGCTCATGAAGGTAAAATTGTTAAAGATGTTGGAAGCAAAGATAATATATCCAATTAAGCACTCAACATGGGTGGCAAACCTAGTGCCCATTCAGAATAAGAATGGAGATATCCAGCTGTGCATAGATTTTTAGAATCTGAATCAGGCATCATTAAAATATCACTACCCCCTACCATAGATTGATCAAATCCTCCATGTAGTTTCCGAAGCATAGATATTTTCTTTACTAGATGGTTTCTATGGTTATAATTAAATTTGGGTAAAATATGAGGATCAACATAAAATGGCGTTCACTACCAAGTGGGGTATGTTCACCTATCAAAGGATGTCGTTCGGTCTTTCAAATGTTGGTGCTACCTTTTAGAGAGCCATGGACATCACTTTCGATGAGTTATTGAACAGAGTTATTGTAATTTACCTTGATGATATGATTGTGTTTTCACATCGTAGAGAAGAGCACGTTTCCCATTTGAGGTAGGTGTTTGAGAAATATCGAGAGTTTAGGATTTCCATTAACCCAAAAAAGTCCATATTCACTGTTAAAGAAGGAAAATTGTTAGGTCATGTGATCTCACAAGAAGGACTGGCGATTGATCCCACGAGGTCTGAAGCGCTCTTGAAACTACCACTGCCAGTTAACAAGAAGGACCTATAGTCATTCTTTGGTCAGATAAATTTCATTTAAAAATTCATAGCTGATTTTGCTCAGGTAGTGAAACCCATGACCAAGCTCTTGAAAAGAATGCAGAGTTCAAATGGATCGAGGAGAGGAGATAAGATTTTTGGGAAATCAAGGAAAGAATCACTCAAGCACCAATATTAATTAACCCAAATTATTCAAAAGACTTCATTCTCTATGCAGTAGGTGAACAAGAGAGTTATGTTGTTGTTCTCACATAGAAACAAGAAGACAAAGATGAAAATTTGATTGCCTTTTTGAGCCAAGTTATCACACCACACCAGGAGAAGTATAATTTTATTGAAAAATAGGTGTATGCAGTGATGAAATCCCTAAATAAATTCCAGCATTTTATCTCACAGAGCAAAACAATCATTTATGTTATACACCCAGATGTCAGAAACTTCATTCTTCAAGGGGATTTAGGTGACAAAAGAGTGGGTTGGGTCTCAAATATTCAAGAATATGATGTGGAGATTCGACCAACAAAGCTTATCCATGGATGAGCTCTTTATCAAGAACTAGCCAAAAGTGTAGCATTCAAATCATTGTCTCCAATACAGAATGAGGACATCAGCGAAAGCATTTGTGCAAATCATGCTACAAGTGATCGTGACTGGACATAGGACCTTGTCAAATTATTTACCTCAGGGAAATGTCCATCACATATTGATGCTTCATAACATCGGTGATTCAGGCTACAAGAACTTAAATATGTCTTATTTCCAAGTGGATTGTTCCATAATAATATAGATGGAGTGCTCCTCAGGTGTGTGAAGGGGTCAAAAAAGGAAAAAATATTGGAAGAGTTTCATTTTGGTCTATCCGATGGCCATTATGCAGGAAGGCCTATGGCCTTGAATATCATTAGATTTGGTTACTTTTGGCCTACCATTTTTATCGATGCACATAAGGTGAGCTAAAACTATGATAGTTGTTAGTGGTATGTTGGCAGGACCAAGGAAAGGATCATTGCCCCTACATCCGATTCAAGTGGAAGCACCATTTCAGTAATGGGGTTTGGACTTCATTGGAGTCATAGACCCTCACTCGTCAGTTGAGCATAAATACATCCTAACTGCAATAGATTATTTCACTAGGTGGGCAGAGGCCATCCCTACCAAAAAAGTAGATCAAGCTACGATCATCTCTTTCCTTGAGGGATTGATCACCCATTTTGGTGTTCCATATGCTATTGTAATAGATAATGGGACTCCATTTATTGGGGCTAAGATCACTAAATTTGCAAGCAAATATGGGATTTATCTCAAGACATCATCTAATTACTACCTGCAAGGAAATGGCTTGGTCGAATCCACCAATAAAAACTTGCTATGAATATTAAAAAGGACACTGGGAAGCAATAAAAGGAGTTGGCACTTATTGTTGAACCAGATCTATGGGCAGACCACATATCCATGAAAAATTCTATTAAATCCTCTCCTTATTCTTTGGTGTATGGGAAAGAAGCATTTTTGCCCACCCATATTGAGCTACCTGTCCTTCAAACCTTGCAGTTGTTCAAAGATGAAGATGATGAGTATGATCCGATGAGTGCAAGGTTGGATCAATTATTGCAGTTGGAGGAAGAAAGAGAAAATGTGTATCAAGCTTTCATCAAACACACTAAAGCGATACAAAAATAGTTTAGAAAAAAACAATAGAGCACAGGTTCCAGGTGGGATATTTAGTCCTCAAATGGAACGAGAACAAAGCTAAGTCGGGGAAGCACCACAAGTTTGATGCGATCTGGGAAGGACCATTTAAGATCTCTACAGTGAATTCAGAAAATGCCTATCATCTTCGGGATATGGATGGCTAGGATCTTCCAATTTTGGTAAATGGTCTTCATCTGAAGGCCTATGTTCAATGATAAATTCAAGAGTTACCAGTTTGTAAATATGTACATATTTTTATTTTGCAAGCAATTTTTATTTGATACTATTTAATATATATAAAAAAAGAGAAAAATATATATGCTCCATCTCTATTACAAAATTGGGTTCGCCCCAAAATGGTTCAATGAAGACATATTATGATTTTGGGAACAATTAATTATTATACTACAAACAGGAAGTTGTGAGAAATCCAGAGGTTCCAAAAGCTCTAATAGGTTGATATGTTGTGAGAAAGCAAGACGTCAATATTGAGAAGCAGCGAGTAAATCAAAAAATAAAAAATGGAGCTCAACTTTGTGACTATGGAAAATGATTAATTGAGAGCGCTTTAGCCTCGGAGAAAGGGTAAAAGTCATGTTCACTTTCTACTAGGGTGAACGCTTCTTGGAATGAAAAGAATTTTGAATCTCGTGACTAATAGTCATTACAATAAGAAGGTGAAAACTAAATTCAAAATGGTCAACAATGCTTTCGTTGGACCAAAGGAGCAAAAGCCCTATTCGCCTACAAGAGGAGGTGGATGAATGTTCCAGGTTAAAAGAAATATCAATAAGATAAAAAGAGAGGAGTTGAAGGGGTTTTCACCCATAATGAGGGGTGAAACTCCCGTTCGCCCTTCACTAGGGGCAACAATATGAAAAAAATTGGCAATTCATATTCTTTCATCTGAGATGCATGCCAAAAATTTTAAAAGAAATGGAAGACGACCATAGGTGCATGGAATGAAAGTATTGTTTTTTTAGGAAAGGCATGCATGATGGTTTCTTGGGTGAATTGCGTTAAAATGTGGGGCAAATTTAAAAGAAAGAAAAATCCAAAAAAAAGAAAAGGCCCTAAAATAAAAAAATTTGAGTTTTTTAAAAATAAAATCATGCTTTTTCCAAATTTAGGTGAAAAATAAAGGCCAAAGTTGTTTTAAAAGAAGGACATTTGCCATGGAATTACAATCAAACAGGTCGAGGGTATTTTCGGAGTGAAAGGGAAAGAAGACAAGTGCGCCTCAAAGACGCTTTCACCCCCATTGTTTTTCTCAGAATTTGTAAGCATAATAAGATTTTTAAAAGCATTCTATTGGAGCAATTTTGCTTTCTAATGCGTATAAAATCTTGAGAAGTGTGCATGCAAGCTAAGGCACATTTCTGAGGTATTTAATTTTAAACGTGCACTCGAATTGGCGTTGGAAGGAGATTTGAGGGTTTCGAGGAGCAAAATCTCATGCCATCGAAATAAGAAGCATTTATTGGTTTATAGGTGGCAGGGTTATTATCCCAAGGAAGCTTAAATAGTCAGGGTATGTTTTCTGACAAAACCATGTGGTAAGAAGGGCACACTTTCCAAGGATGATCTTGCAGTGAATAATAGTTGATACCATTAGAACATCGAGAATAGTGCCTAGCGGGTGAAACAAAGTGCACATTCTTCCGAAATCACCCAAGGGAAATTCAGCATTTACTATGGTGGTTGGAAGGGCACTCTATATAAAGAAATAGGTAAAAGCTTTGCAGTTTAATTTTTAAATTTTTACTGCCATTGTGTTTTCAAAAGCTTTTGTTGTAGAGATTATAGAGAGAATTCAGAATAGCCACCAGAAGGATATAATGGGAAAGAGAAGCAAAGAGACATAGGAGGCTAAAGAGCCCAATAAGTCTAGAAATAAATAAGGTGGGTCAAAATCCAAGAAGGCCCGAAGGAATGAGAATGTGGATTTGGACCCATACGCTGACACTATGGCAGAAATTGGAGACTGTGTGATTACCAACAAAGGCATGGAGAAACTGTGGCAGGATGTGGAGTTCGTTGTAAGGCAAGGATTAACAGCAGAAATCCCTTTAATTGTGTCATTCCACGCGTAGTTATCATGGTATTTGTGTACACCTGTACACCCTTGTTCGGAGTTGGTGAAGATAATTGCTTGATTTTACAATCCGGTTACCAGGATGGTGTGAAAGGCAAACAGAGAAGCACTATTTTCTATTTCCATTGATGAAGTGTGGAAAGCATTTTCCTATGGGTTGAAACCTCCCTCATATGTGATTAGAAAGAAGCTACATACCAATGAGCAGGAGGATAGATATGTATCTACTGTGACGATGTGTCGGTTCATGGAGATGCAGTTAATTAAAGAACCACAGCTTGGGCAATTGCCAAACTTACCAAAGTCACTCACAGAGTTCAAAAGCCCAGATATTTACTCAATGTTAGCGTGGGTTGTTGGTTTACCGATAGATTCCATAGTTCATAAGTGGCAAGCGGCCCTAGCACAGTGTATATGCCAGGGAGAGTTTTATGCTTCGTCAGCCATGAGGCAAGGCACCAATCTGATTTTCTTCAATTGGGCTGATTTTATATCCCAAAATTTGTATTTTCAATTGGAGAAGAAACATCATTCAAGCACACCTCCTTTCTGGTCTGGTATTTATTTTTCCATCTACATCAATATTTTTTGTTTATCATCGTAAGGCAAATGGATGAGAGAGATGAGCTTCTACCAGTGTATATGTGGACTTCCGCTCTATCGAGCAGGGAGTCATTTTATAGTTTTAACCATTTTTTTTGGGGCTCACAATAGAGCTTCTTTGTGGCACATGTGAAAGAGTGCCATGGGAGATGAGAGAAGAAGTCTCTACGATAGAAAAGGGTGACATATTTTTGTTGAATCAAGGTGTGGTCGTAAGAATCTATGGCTTCATGGGTAAGCCATTTCTACTCCCATACTTTACCACCAAACACATTTTTACCATGGAGGTGGTGCACCAAACAGACTATGCTAATGATGTATATGGAGCAGGGCACAATAAGAGGACAACTTGCAATATGCCTTTCAAGTTTGGTAGTATAGAAGTAAGCTAGGTCGAGCAAAATAGGCTACTCACGGTGACACTTCAAGACCTAGGTTTGATAGAACTGCCACAATAGTGGAGGTATGACCCATTGGGTAAATTTATAGAAATAATCAAGGCCAAGACATTTCATTGTTACCCATGACTCGATATTGAAAAGAGGTACAATAATTTTGATGGACCTGACTTGGAGTGGCATGTCAAAAATATGATGTTGCTGATATCCTAGCATGACTGTTATGAAAAGGAGATTGAGTATAATCCGACAAGGTACAAAAATTATATTCCTCTACATGGACTATTTAGTCGAGTAAAATAAATCCAGCCCTTGTGGACCGAGGAAAAAATTATGAACTAGTGGATAATGCGGGTTCATAGAGGGAAAATTACATCACCTTTTGGGTTGAAGATGGATGAGGTATTTTTAGACACCTATGATGAGTTTGTTGGTGCCTATCAACCCATCACTTTCACCAAGATATTTCCCCAAAGTTTTCAATATTTTGATAGTGATAAAAGTAGGACAAAAGAAGAGCGCTCGATAATTGAAGAAGAGACCCCCGAGGAGGAGGAACAATAGTATGTGTTTCAATGGAGGTCATAGTGGATGAAGTGTAAAGTTGATGAGGCACCTTTGGTAGAGAAGCAAACTATCCGAGATGTGCCCCCATTTCTAAAAGCTACAAAGAAGCCAAGGACTAGTGCTACTACCTCCTCTACTACTGTAGTTTCAATTTTTACAGTTCCAATTGTTTCGTTGACTGTTATTTCCTCTATGTTGGTGATAAATGCTCCGATGAAAATAACACAAATATTTATAATAATAAATGAATAGGAGGAGGATCAAAAGACAAAGATCCCTCAAGTGGAGGTCATTAAAATTGAGGAGGAAGCAAAGGAGCAATAAGAAGAAATTATCTCACAATCGCTTCCATCACCAAAACACACGATGCTTGCACCTGAAGGTACGTCTTCCTTTTCCAAACCTTCCTCTTCAAAGCATGTAGTGACTATTAGTTTATTTTTATATGTTCCTGCATCAATATCTCTCCTTTTTAGTATGCCCTCCATGTCCATTTTGCTCTCCTTTTCTTCCCTTTCCCAAGTCACTACTGCTCCTTCCATTCTCCTTTCTTTAGCTTCACTTTCTTTCAATTCATTCATTTCAAGGCCAAATCCATTTTCACACCCTTCCCCTTCCATTGCCACCACCACTTTCACCAAGGCTATAAGTACACAATCTCCTCCCAGAGTGAGCGTAACTACAACCAAACTTGGTTCCCCCACTCATTCTACCATTTTTGTCCCTCCCCTTCTAGCCATCTCTTTTTCTTCCTTTGAGCCTGATCGCTCACAAGTTTTGATACCTTTCACACCATTTTAGGAGTTGCAAGTACTGCCCAAAGTTTAGGTGGCACCAAAATAACCTAATATAGATAAAATCAATCGGGCGCACCTCAATTCATCATAATGGTTGAAGAGACACAGATTTAAAGAAGCATTGGCTCCAGCACGGCCACTCAAGAAGGTTGCTTTTGATCCAATTGCCATGGAGGCTCACACAACCAAAATCACTCCCCTAGTTTAGAAGCCACAAGGAGAAATGATGTTGAGTGATTATATTTGTGAGACCATAACAAAGGACCTAACCAAGATTGATCCCACTAATAAAATGGGTAATATACAGGTTGATATGAGTTTGGTATACTGGCATGGTAAATATTATAAGCAGAGATATTTTGATAATGAAAATAAAATTATAGAACTCAAAAATGCCTTGGCTACAAGTAGAGCACGAGAGGAGAAGATAGCCAAAAAGAATGAATACTTGCGCCAATAGGTAGGAGTGCACTTGAAAGAAAGGGATGCAGCAAGAATAGATATGCAAGCACTCAGAACGTAATTGGAGGCCATACAAAATCAATTGGCTGAAAAGGCTACATAGGTTGTGGGCTTCTCCTCAAAGACAATCAAAGAGGCTCGACTTAAAATTGTGAAAAGTTGGCAGCACAAGCAGTCCAGGTTTTGCACTATTTGTGGGTAGCCCAAATACAGATTTATATGGGGCAGCAATTGATAGATAATATCGAGGAGATGCTGGAACCCTACATGGAAATGGTTGTAAAAATCCAAGCTCTAGCTAATTCCAGTATGCATATTCACCCCTTGAGCGAAATGAATCATGCTTGGTCTGTTGCAAAGGTTACATTGCATAGTTATTTTTAGAGAATGGACCTAGTGAGAGAGGGCAGGAAGATCCTCAATGACATAGAGTGGGAGCATACTATTTTCATGATCCATTTTGATGCTCTTGTTGATATGGGTTTTCTAGTTTTTACTGATGACTGGGGTGAACCTCTATCGAAAGAACAATTGGAAGCAGCCTAGAAAATGTTTATGGAGGACACCTCAGATATTGATACATGGGAATAGCCCATCATAGAAGCACAATTATTGTCACTTATGCAGAATTTCACCTGCATGGATCTAGCGTTGTTTGAGTTAGCCCAATGAGTGAAGCACCTTAGTTTGGAGGATGTCCAAAACCTACGGTATGTGTATGAGTCTTTGAGTACTCCTTGCTTATTTACTACATATTCTTGGGAGGAGGTATTCACATTCTATGAGGTAACCTCCGAAAGCCTCAAGGAATAGGAGGAACAAGCTGCAACATAGAAGGTCATAATAGAAAAATTAGCAAAAGAAGTAGAACGGATAGAAGTACTCCGAATAGTAGTAGATACTAAAGCCACTGAGAAAGCAGAGGAACAGACACAAGTAAAATCATCTTCATCAAAAGTGCCAGCCAAAGCCACTGGTAAGAAGACTCATTAGAAGCCCAATGGATGAAGGCCTAGGATCGTTTGCATCCATGCGAGATGGATACCCCATGAGCTGCCAAAAATGTTGGCAATTTTGTCATTATGCCACATTAAAATATTTTTGATGAATTTTTTATTGTAATGTAGCAAAATATATTAATATTATGATGCAATATTTTGACCGATATAATATGTTACAGTTTATATTTTATTTTTCCTTCTTTGTTTTCATGCATCCTCTTTTGGCTTGGAAATAATGGATGTTTTAAGGAAAAATGGTTGGGAGAATTGATTGGTTGCTTTTGTAAAAATTGCCCATCAAAGTTGCAAAAAATGGTGCTAAAAAATTAAGTGTGTAAATTATGGGAGCTTCGTCGGAAAGGAAAATCACATTCGCCTCAAACATAGGGCGAAAGGCTCGTTCACCTCACTTCAGGGTAAATTTAAATGAAAAGGGTGAATGATAGTCTTATTCAAACACATTCATCCCAATCGAGGGGTGAAATTCCTTTACATCCCTCATTGGGGTGAAATAAGAAATTAAACAATGAAGTTTCAAAGAGTTGATAAGTTTTGAAGCCACCTAAAGTCAAAATGTAGAAATTGCGTTTACCCCAAAGTTGGGGTGAAAGCTTCATTCACCCCATTTCAGGGTGAACATCTCTAAAAAGTTGAAGAGACACACCTAAATGACACCTTGGTTAAATGAAGACATATTTGGAGAAAGTATTTTGAAGCATTTTAAGTTGTAATGAACTTAGCGCCAAAGACGACAACTTTTAAGTGAAAGGGTGCATTCGCATCTAAGATGGGGTGAAAGCTTCATTCACCCCAAGTAGGGGTGAATGTATTTTCATAACTAAGTGTTGAAAATTCAACAATGTTTTCACCCCGATTTAGGGGTGAAAGCCCCATTCACCACTCTCGAGGGCGTGAATGCGCTATGGATGGAAAAGTGGGCAAAATTCAAGAAGGTTGAAGTGATTTTTAATGGTCAACTCTGTGTTCGACCCAAGAGGAATGCGATAGTCCCTTTCACCTCTTTTGGGGGTGAACATAGATGTTAAAGGAAATGAGGGAGCTATTAGAGGTTCTTTCACCGTAAGGTAAAAGGATGACTGTTGTTGTGATTTAGGAATACATATATTATACTGAATCAATAGAGGTTCCCTCATATGTGATTAGAAAGAAGCTACATACCAATGAGCAGGAGGATAGATATGTATCTACTATGATGATGCATCAGTTCATGGAGATGTGGTTAATTAAAGAACCATAGCTTGGGAAATTGCTAAACTTACCAAAGTCGCTCATAGAGTTCAAAAGTCCAGATATTTACTCAATGTTAGCATGGGTTGTCGGTTTATCGATAGATTCTATAGTTCATAAGTGGCAAGTGGCTTTAGCACAATGCATATACCAAGTAGAATTTTATGCTCTATCAACCATGAGGCAAGGCACCAATTTTATTTTCTTCGATTGGGCCAATTTTATATCCCAAAATTTGTATTTTTAGCTGGAGAGGTTGCATACTGGAGAAGAAACATCATTCAACCATACCTCCTTTCTTTTTTGGTATTTCTTTTTCCATATACATCAACATTTTTCATTTATCACCATAAGGCAAATGGATGAGAGAGATGATCTTCTGCTAGTGTATATGTAGACTTCCACTTTATCGAGCATATAGTCATTTTGTAGTTTTAACCATTTTTTTTGGGCCCCACAATATATTTGCTTTGTGGTGCATGCAAAAGAGTGCCACGGGAGATGAGAGAAGCATTTTCTACGATCGAAAAGGGTGAAATATTTTTGTTGACTCAAGGCATGGTTGTAAGAATCTATGGCTTCATGGGTAAGCCATTTTTGCTCTCGTACTTTGCCACCAAACATATTTTTTTCATGGAAGTGGTGCACCAAACATACTATGTTAATGATGTAATGGATCAGGACACGGTAAGAGGACAACTTGCACTATGCCTTTCAAGTTTGGTAGTATAGAAGTAAGCCAGGTCATGTAGAACAAGCTACTCATAGTGACACTTCAAGACCTGGGTTTGATAGAACTACCACAATGATGGAGGTATGACCCATTGGGTAAATTTATAGAAATAATCAGGGCCAAGACATTTCACTATTTCCCATAGCCTTATATTGAAAAGAGGCACAATAATTTTTATGGACCTGACTTGGAGTGGCATGTCAAAAATATGATGTCTCTAATGCTCTGGCATGACTGTTATGAATAGGATACTGAGTATAATCCAACAATAGGAGACTGAGTATAATCCAACAAGGTACAAAAATTAGATTCCTCTACCTAGACTTTTTAGTCAAGTAAAAGAAAGCCAACCCCTATAGACCGAGGAAAAAATTATGAACTGGTGGATAATGCGGGTTCATAGAGGAAAACTTATGTCACCTTTTGGGTTGAAGATGGATGAGGCATTTTCAAAAACCTATGATGATTTTTTTAATGCCTATCAACCCATCACTTTCACCAAGATCTTGCCCCAAATTTTTCAATATTATGATAGTGGCGAAAGTGGGACAAAAGAAGAGCACCCGATAATTAAAGAAGATACCCCTAAGGAGGAGGAATAGTAGTATGTGTTTCAATGGAGGTCATAGTGGACAAAGCGTAAATCTGTTGAGGTACCTTTGGTGGAGAAGCAAACTATATAATATGTACCTCCATTTACAAAAGCTGTGAAGAAGCCAAGGACCGGTGCTACTACCTCCTTTACTTCTATAGTTTTAGTTGTTACAGTTACCACAATTCAAGTTGTTTTGACAACTATTATTTCCTCTCCGTTGGTGACAAATGCTCTTATGACGATCATAAAAATATTTCCAATAATTAATGAAAAATAGGAGGATCAACAAACGGAGAGCCCTTAGGTGGAGGTTGTTAATACTGAGGAGGAATCAGAGGAGCAATAGGAATAAATCATCTCACAACTGCTTCCATCACCAAGACACACGGTGCTTGTACCCTAAGGTATGTATTCCTTTCCCCATCCTTCTTATTCAGAGCATGTAGTGACTATCAATTCATTTATTTATATTCTTGCATCAATATCTTCCCCTTTTGGTATACCCTCCATGTCCATTTTGCTCCCCTCTTCTTCCCTTTCCCAAGTCACTACTCCTCCTTCTTCCATTTCCCTTTCTTCAGCTTCCTTTTCTTTTAGTTTATTCGTGTCAAGGTCAAATCCATTTTTGCATTATTCCTCTTCCATTACCACCATCGCTTTCATTGAGGTTGTAAGTATGCAAGCTCCTCCCAGAGTGAGTGTAACTACAACTAAACCTGGTTCCTCCAATCATTCTATCATTTTGTTCCCTCCCCTTCTAGCCATATCTTTCACTTCCTTTGATCCTGACCACTTACAAGTCGTGATACCTTTCACACCATTTTTGGAGTTGCAAGTACTGACCAAAGTTAAGGTGGCACCGAAACAGCCTTATGCAAAGAAAATCAATCGGGTGCATCTTAGTTCATCACAGTGGTTTAAGATCCATAGATGTAAAGAAGCATTAGCTCCATCACAACCACTCAAGAAGGTTTCTTTTGATCCAGTTGCCATGGAGGCTCACACAACTAAAATCACTCCCCTGGTTCAAAAGCCACAAGGAGAAATAACGTCGAGTGATTACGTTTGTGAGACCATAACAGAGGACCTGATCAGGATTTATCCCACTAAGAAAATGGGTAATATACAGGTTGATATGAGTTTGGTATACTTTCATTAGGAATATTATAAGAAAATATATTTTTATCATGAAAATAAAATTATAGAACTCAAAAATGCCTTGGCCGCAAGTAGAGCATGAGAGGAGAAGACAACCATGAAGAATGAATACTTGTGCCAATAGGTAAGAGTGCACTTAAAATAAAGAGACACAACAAGAATATAAATGCAAGCACACAAAACACAACTGGAGGCCATACAGAATCAAATGACTGAAAATGCTACATAGTTTGTAGGCTTCTCCCCGAAGACAATGAAAGAGGCTCACCTTTGCTCAGCTCAAAATTGTGAAAAGTTGGCAACACAAGTAGTCTAGCTTTTACACTATTTTTGGGTAGCCAAAATATAGATTCATATGGAGAATTAATCGATAGATAATACCAAGGAGGTTTTGGAACCCTACATGGAAATGGTTGTAAAAATCCAAGCTCTTGCTAATTCGAGTATGCATATTTTCCCCTTGAGCGAAATGGATCACGCTTGGTTTGCTACAAATATTACATTGCATAGTTATTTTTAGAGAATGGACCTGGTGAGAGAGGGTAGGAAGATTCTCAATGACATAAAGCGAGAGCATATTTTTTCCATGATCCATTTTGATGCTCTCGTTGATATGGGTTTTCTAGTTTTTACTGATGACTAGGGTGAACCTATACCAAAAGAACAATTGTAATAAGTATGGAAAATGTTTGTGGAGGGCACATCAAAGATTGATACATGGGAGGAGCCCATCATAAAAGCACAAGTGTTGCTACTTATGTAGAATTTCACCCGCATGAAGTTGGTGTTGTTTGAGTTAGCCTAGCGAGCAAAGCACCTTAGTCTAGAGGATGTCCAGAACCTATGGTGTGTGTATGAGTCTTAAAGTGTTCCTTGCTTATTTACGACACATTCTTGGGAGGAGGCAGTCAAATTCTATGAGGTAACCTCTAAAATCCTTAAGAAATAGGAGGAACAAGCTGCAACAAAGAAGGTTGCGATAGAAAAAGTAGTGGAAGAAAATGGGAAGAAGTAATCTGAATAGTAGCATATACTGAAGCCACTGAGAAAGTAGAGGAACAGATGCAAGCAAAATCATATTCACCAAAAGTTCCAGCCAAAGCTACCAATAATAAGACTCAGTAGAATCCCAATGGATGAAGACCTGGGATCATTTGCATCCATGCAAGCTGGATCCCCCATGAGCCACCAAACATCCTGGCAATTTTGACATTATGCCACATGGAAATTTTTGATGAATTTTTTATTATAATGCAAAAAAATACTCGAATTAGCCACATAGATAATACTTCAATATTATGATGCAGTATTTTGATTGATATAACATGTTACAGTTTATATTTTTCCTTTCCTTCTTTGTTTTCATGCACCTCTTTTGGCTTGGAAATAATGGATGTTTTAAGGAAAAAATAGTTGGGATAATTGATTGGTTACTTTTCTAAAATTACCCATCAAAGTTGTGGAAAATAATGCTCAAAAATTGTGTAAATTATGGGAGCTTCACCGGAAAGGAAAATCACATTCACCTCAAACATGGGGCAGAATTCTCGTTCACCTCAATTTGGGGTGAATGTAAAGGAAAAGGGTGAATGATAGTCTTATTCAAACATGTTCGCCCCAATTGAGGGGTGAAAGTCCTTTGCATCCCTCATTGGGGCAAAAGAAAAAATTAAATAATGAAGTTTCAAAGAGTTGATAAGTGTTGAAGCCACCTAAATTCAGAATGTAGAAATTATGTTTTCCCCAAAGTTGGGGTGAAAGCTTCATTCGCCCCATTTTTGGGTGAACGTCTCTAAAAATTTGAAGAGGCACGCTCGATTGAAACCTTGGTTAAATGAAGATATATTTGGAGAAATTCTTTTGAAGTGTTTTAAGTTGTAATTAACTTAGCGCCAAAGTCGACAGTGTTTAAATGAAAGGGTGCATTCACCCCTAAGATGAGGTGAAAGCTTCATTTTCCCCAAGTAGGGGCAAAAATATTTTGAGAACTAAGTGTTGAAAATTCAACAATGTGTTTGCCCCGGTTGAGGGGCCAAAGCCCCATTTGCCTCTCCTGAGGGCGAATGCACTATGGATGGAAAATTGGGTAAAAATCAATAAGTTTGAAGCAATTTTGAATGGTGAATTCTGCGTTCACCCCAAGAGGAAGGTGAAAGTCCCTTTCGCCTCTTTTGGGGGTGAACATAGATGTTAAAAAAAATGAGGAATCTGTTAGAGGTGTTTTCACCCTAAGGTAAAATGATGATTGTTGTTGTGATCGGGTAATACATAAAATCTACTAAATCAATAGAGGCGTCCTCATATGTGATTAGCAAGAATCTACATACCAATGAGCATGAGGATAGATATGTATCTACTGTGACGATAGGTCAGTTCATGGAGATGCATTTAATTAAAGAACCACAACTTGGGAAATTTTCAAACTTGCCAAAATCACTCATAAAGTTCAAAAATATAGATATTTACTCAATGCTAGCGTGGGTTGCTAGTTTACCAACATATTATACAGTTCATAAGTGGCAAGCGACTTTAGCACAGTGCATATGCTAGGTATAATTTTACACTTCGTCAGCCATGAGGTAGGTCACCAATCCGATTTTCTTTGATTGAGATGATTTTATATCCCAAAAATTACATTTTCAGTTGGAGAGGTTACATACTGGAGAAGAAATGTCATTCAAGCATACCTCCTTTTTGGTCTGGTATTTCTTTTTCCATCTACATTAGCATTTTTTGTTTATCACCGTAAGTCAAATGGATGAGAGAGATGAGCTTTTTCCAGTGTATATGTGAACTTCTGCTTTATCAAGCATGGTATCATTTTATAGTTTTAACCATTTGTTTTTGGGGCCCATAATAGACCTGCTTTGTGGTGCATGCAAAAGAGTGCCATGAGAGATGAGAGAAGTAGTCACTACAACCGAAAAGGGTGACATATTTTTGTTGACTCAATGTGTGGTCGTAAGAATCTATGGCTTCACAGGTAATCCATTTCTACTACCATACTTTTCCATTGAACATATTTCTACCATGGAGGTGGTGTGCCAAACAAAATACGCTAATGATGTATATGGAGCAGGGTATAGTTAGAGGACAACTTGTAATATGCCTTTCAAGTTTTGCAGTATAGAAGTAAGTCAGGTCAGGAAAAATAGGCTACTCATGGTGACACTTCAAGACCTGGGTTTGATAGAACTGCTGCAATGGTGGAGGTATGAACCATTGGGTAAATTTATAAAAATAATCAGGGCCAAGACATTTCACTATTGCCCATAGCTCGATATTGAAAATAGGTGCAATAGTTTTGATGGAATTGACTTGGAGTGGCTTGTCAAAAATATGATATCACTGATGCCCTGGCATTATTGTTATGAATAGGAGGTTGAGTATAATCTATTAAGGTACAAAAATCATATTCCTCCATCTGGACTATCTAGTCAAGTAAAATAAAGCCAACCCCTGTGGACCGAGGAAAAAATTATGAACTGGTGGATAATGCGGGTTCATAGAGGGAAAATTACATCACCTTTTGGGTTGAATATGGATGAGGTATTTTTGAACACCTATGATGAGTTTTTTGGCGCCTATCAACCCATCGATTTCACCAAGATCTTACCCCAAAATTTTCAATATTTTGAGAGTGTTGAAAGCAAGACAAAAGAAGAGCGCCTAATAATTGAAGAAGATACCCCTAAGGAGGAGGAATAGTAGTATGTGTTTCAACGGATATCATAGTGGAAAAAACATAAATCTGATGAGGTGCCTTTGGTGGAGAAGCAAACTACTCAAGATGCACCCCTATTTTTGAAATCTATGAAGAAGCTAATGACTAGCACTACTACCTACTCTACTACTACAATTTTGGTTGTTATAGTTCCCATAGTTCAAGTTGTTTTGGTGATTATTATTTTCTCTTCACTGGTGACAAATGCCTCGATGACGGTTGCACAAATATTTCCAATAATTCATGAATAGGAGGATCAGTAGACAAAGAGCCCTCAAGTAGAGGTCATTAATGTTGAGGAGGAAGTAGAGGAGCAATAGGAAGAAATGATCTCACAACCGCTTCCATAACCGAAACACACGACACTTGCACCCAAAGGTACATCTTCCTTTCCCCATAGTTCTTATTCAAAGCATGTAGTGACTATTAATTAATTTTTGTCTATTCCTACATTAGTCTCTCCTCCTTTCGGTATACCCTCCATGTCCATTTCGCTCCCCTCTTCTTCCCTTTCTCAATTCACTACTGATCCTTCTTCCATTTCCCTTTCTTTGACTTCCCTTTCTTTTATTTTTTTTGCATCAGGGACGAATCCATTTTTTTGCCCTTCCCCTTCCATTGTTGCCACCACTTTAACTAATACTATAAGTATGCAAGCTCCTCCCAGAGTGAGCGTAACTATAGCAAAACCTAGTTCCTCCACTCATTCTATCATTTTGGTCCCTCCCCTTCTAGCCATCTCTTTCGCTTTCTTTGATATCGATCACTCACAAGTTTTGATACCTTTCACACCATTTTTGGAGTTGCAAGTACTGCTCAAATTTTAGGTGGCACCAAAATAGCCTGATGCAAAGAAAATCAATTTGGTGCACCTCAGTTTGTCATAGTGGTTGAAGAGTTGTAGACATAAAAAATCATTGGCTCCAGCGTGGCCACTCAAGAAGGTTGCTTTTGATCCAGTTGCCATGGAGGCTCACACAACCAAAATCACTCCCCTAGTTGAGAAGGCACAATGATGCAGGAGCATCCAGCAACACCTGCAACAGAAGCATCCAGTTGCGGGAGAGCCACTTTTGAAGAGTCGGCTCAGGAAGAAGAAGAAGAAGGTAGGGAAAATTTTTCTAAGACAGAGGAATAAAATAGTAGCGAAATCGCGACGTCGCGATTTCGCGACGTTGCAAAATCGTGACATCCAGATGATGCGAAGGCAGAGGCAGGAGTTTGTCATGATATCACGACGTCGCAAAATCATGACAGGAAGCGGAAGTGAAGGCAGAAATGCAAAAGGGTAGCGAAATCGTGACAGCGCGATTTCACGACGTCACAAAATCACGACATCGAAGTGAAGACAGGGCGGAAGGCAAAATGGTCATGAAATCATGACAGCAAGGCAGCAGCGGAGGAAAGTAGTTGAGTTGTCATGATTTCATGACATGTCATGATTTCGCGACATGTCATGAAATCGTGACCAGTGCAGGCGGACGAGGGGCAACCGAAGGCAAAGGTCACGATATCGTGACTGTCGCGATATCGTGACGAAAATCAGAGCAGAGGGTTGAACGACAGAACGGTCACGATATCGCAACGTCGCGATATCGTGATGTCACGATGTCACGACAAGAATTAGAGCATAAGAGAAGGCGGCGAGGAGGTCGCGATATCGCAACCTCGTGATATCGCGACGTCGCGATATCACGATGAAAAGTTAAGATAAAGGCAGGTGAGCGGAGAGGTCACGATATCGTGACCAAAATGGGCAGAGAGCGCAGGGAGGCTGAAATGTCACGATATCGTGACATGTCACGATATCGCGATGGAGAGAGAAGAAGGCGAGGAAAGAGAAAGAGATGGCAGGAAAGCCATGGTAGACGGTATTTTTGGGGATCATTCTAGAATGACACGTGGCACCCAGAGGGCAATCAAGGTGGACAAGAACCAAAAAGCACGGGGAACAAAAAGGATGGTCGCACAGAGAATCTGACAGGGAGCGGCGATGACAAGGCCGTGCGGAGTGGGGTTTTAAATTGGGTTGGTGTCCCGATTTTCGTGTTGAAGTTCTAGAGGGTCGGGGCCTCTATAAAAACCCAGTATTTGTAATAAATTGGGTTGGTGTCCTGATTAATGTGTGACAGGTGTTTCAGAGGGTTGGGGCCTCTATAAAAACCTAGTTTTATGTATTAGTCATGGGGGGGATCAAAGAATGCACGCAGAGAGTAGAAGTGTAGAGCTAAGCCACGGGCTAGCCATTGTAAAGCCTGCAGGCTATTTGTATATGCATTTTCAGATTTAATAGATGAGATTTTTTGGATTTGCATGAGTGTGAGAGCGTGTGTTTTCTCGGTCCCCCGTCAGTGGTATCAGAGCTAATGTTCCTGAGTGTGTAACAGATTGCCGGACATGAGGCAGTTACACCAGGATCTGTGGTAGGGTTCTGAGAGAGAGAGAGTTAATATCCTGGAGCATGTTAGCAGATCGTCGATAGTGAGGCAGCTACACCAGGATCGATTAAAGCTTTGTGAGAAAAGCTGAGAAAAATGCATTCCCAAAGAATCCGGGACAGCAAGGAAGATATGGTGCCAGAAGAAGAGTTCTTGGCATTGCAGCGGCAATTTCAAGCCCTGCAGGAGGAGTGGCTTAGCATAAAATTGCAGGAGCAAGAGGAGCGACGCAGAAGGCGTGAAGAAAGACAAAAAAAGAAAGATGCGGGAGTGCATCAAAAGTTGAAGTTGAAGCATGTTGTAGAGGAAGAAGCATGCAGCAGTGGCAGAATCTGTTCGATAGAAGACAGAAGTTTATCTGGCCAGGAGACAGAGTTGAAATAGGTTGCAGGGGCAGAAGGAGGTCTGGAGGTGTTGCAGGAGGCAGCAACCATACCATGCAGAAGTGAAGATCACTTCTCCACTAACCTCGGGTGTCTGATGCAGGAGCATCCAGCAGCACCTACAGCAGAAGCATCCAGTTGCGGGAGAGCCACTTCTGAAGAGTCAGCTCAAGAAGAAGAAGAAGAAGGCAAGGAAAAATTTTCTAAGGCAGAGGAAGAAAAAAGTAGCGAAATCGTGACATCGCAATTTTGTGACGTCGTGAAATCACGACGTCCAGACGAGGCGGAGGCAGAGGCAGGAGTTTATCGCGACGTCGTAAAATCATGATAGGAAGTAGAAGTGAAGGCGAAAATGCAAAAGGGTAGCGAAATTGTGACAGCATAATTTCGTGACGTCGCAAAATTGTGACGTCGAAGTGAAGACAGGGCAGAAGGCAAAATGGTCACGAAATCATGATAGCAAGGCAGTAGTGGAGGAAAGTAGTTGAGTTGTCATGATTTCACGACATGTCACAAAATCGTGACCAGTGCAGGCGGATGAGGGGTAGCCGAAGGCAAAGGTCGTGATATCGCGACTTGTCATGATATCCTGACAAAAATCAAAGCAGAGGGTTGAACAGCGGAACGGTCGCGATATCGTGACATCGCGATGTTGCGTCAAGAATCAGAGTAGAAGAGAAGGCGACGGGGAGGTCGCGATATCGCGACGTCGCGATATCGCGACGAAAAGTTAAGATAAAGGTAGGTGAGCGGAGAGGTCACGATATCGCGACATGTTGTGATATCATGACCAAAATGGGCAGAGAGTGCAGGGATGCTGAAACGTCACGATATCACGACATGTCGCGATATCGCGGCGAAGAGAGAAGAAGGCGAGGAAAGAGAAAGAGATGGCGGGAAAGCCGCGGCAGGCGGTATTTTTGGGGATCATTCCAGAATGACACGTGGCACCCAGAGAGCAGTCAAGGCGAACAAGAACCAAAAAGCACGGGGAACAAAAAGGATGGTCACGCAGAGAATCTGACAGGGAGCGGCGATGACAGGGCCGTGCGAGTGGGGTTTTAAATCGGGTTGGTGTCCCGATTTTTGTGTTGAAGTTCCAGAGGGTCGGGGCCTCTATAAAAACCCAGTATTTGTAATAAATCGGGTTGGTGTCCCGATTAATGCGTGACAGGTGTTTCAGAGGGTCGGGGCCTCTATAAAAACCCAGTTTTATGTATTAGTCGTGGGGGGGATCAAAGAATGCATGCAGAGAGTAGAAGTGTAGAGCTAAGCCGTGGGCTAGCCATTGTAAAGCCTACGGGCTGTTTGTATATGCATTTTTAGATTTAATAGATGAAATTTTTTGGATTTGCGTGAGTGTGAGAGCGTGTGTTTTCTTGGTCCCCCATCACACAAGGAGAAATAACACCGAGTGATTACGTTTATGAGACCATAACAGAGGACCTGATCAGGATTGATCCCACTGAGAAAATGGGTAATATACAGGTTGATATTATTTCAGTATAATTGCATGGTGAATATTATAAGTAGATATATTTTATCATGAAAATAAAATTATAGAACTCAAAAATGCCTTGGTTGCAAGTAGAGCACGAGAGGAGAAAATAGCCATGGAGAATGAATACTTGCACTAATAGGTAGGAGTGCACTTGAAAGAAAGAGATGCAACAATATTAGAGATGCAAGCACTCCAAATGCAATTGGAGGCCATACAAAATCAACTAGATGAAAAGGCTACACAGCCTGTAGGCTTCTCCTCGAAGACAATCAAAGAGGCTCGCCTTCGCTTGGTTCAAAATTGCAAAAATTTGGCAGCACAAGCAGTCCAGGTTTTGTACTACTTTTGGGTAGCCCAAATACAAATTCAGATGGGACAGTAATTAAGAGATAATACAAAGGATATGTTGGAACCCTACATGGAAATGACTATAAAAATCCAAGCTCTGGCTAATTCTAGTATGCATATTCACCCCTTGAGCAAAATGGATCACACTTGGTCTGTTGCAAAGGTTATATTATGCAGTTATTTTTAGAGAATGGACCTGGTGAGAGAGGGTAGGAATATCCTCAATGACATAGAGTGGGAGCATACTATTTCAATGATCCATTTTGATGCTCTCATTAATATGGGTTTTCTAGTTTTTACTGATTATTTGGATGAACCTCTATCGAAATAACAATTGGAAGTAGCCTAGAAAAATTTTGTGGAGAACACCTCAAATATTGATACATGGGAGGAGCCCATCACAGAAGCAAAAGTGTTGCCACTTATAATGAATTTTACCCACATTGAGTTGGTGTTGTTTGAGTTAGCCCAGCAAGCGAAGCACCTTAGTCTGGGGGATGTCCAAAACCTATGGTATTTGTATGAGTCTTTGAGTACTCCTTACTTATTTACTATACATGCTTGGGAGGAGGCAGTCATAGTATATGAGGTAACCTCCAGAAGCCTCAAGAAATAGGAGGAATGAGCTACAACAGATAAGGTCACGATAGAAAAAGTAGCAGAAGAAGCAGAACGGGTAGAAGTACTTCGAATAGCAGTAGAGGTTGAAGCCAATGAGAAAGCAGAGGAACAGGCACAAGCAAAAGCATCTTCATCAAAAGTACCATCCAAATCCACTGGCAAGAAGACTCGATAGAATCCCAATGAATGAAGGGGATCATTTGCATCCATGCGGGCTGGATACCCCATGAGCCATCAAAAATATTGGAAATTTTGATATTATGCCACATAAATTTTTAATGAATTTTTATTGTAAAGAGGTAAAATATATCAATATTATGATGCAGTATTTTGACTAATATAACATGTTACAGTTTATATTTTATTTTTCCTTCTTTGTTTTCATGCATCCTCTTTTGGCTTGGAAATAATAGATGATTTAATGAAAAAATGGTTGGGAGAATCAATTGGTTGCTTTTGTAAAATCACCCATCAAGTTGTATAAAATGGTGCTCAAAAATTAAGTGTGTAAATTATGGGAGCTTCGTTGAAAAGGAAAATCACATTCCCCTCAAACATGGGGTGGAAGGTTCGTTTGCCTCACTTCAAGGAAAATGTAAAGGAAAATGTTGAATGATAGTCTTTGTAGCACCCTAAAATTGGCACAGTTAAACCTTAGTAAAAAGATAAAAATTCAAATTTTAACCTCAAACTACCCGTTAACCGCCTGTTACCCACTTTCCTTGTTTTCCATGCCATTTTTAGGATTTGTTTTGACCGTTGGACGATATCGTCATAGATTAGACGAAATCATCCCAGATCTGACGAATTCGTCTGGAACAGAATGTCCAGATGATTTCGTCCCAAAACCAAATTTTCATAATTAGCTTCTATTTCAATAGCCTCTCCAACCTAGGCAGAAGTGCGTCTGCGTAGTTGGAGATTCCCCCATTGGAGATCTCCCAGATTGGGATGATCCCCAACCTCCTAACCTCTCCCTAATCCTATATAAACTAATATTTTCTCAGTTTATCCCCCTGACTCTCCCTGACTCTCTGCCTGAAACTCTGCTTAAACCCCCTAAACTTCCACGCACCTCAAGCATCCCCACACCATCATTTGCATTCTGTATTTCGTGTTTTCTTGCAGGAACTTTATTGTTTTTCAATCGAAGCTAGCTCGGATCGTCGCAAGCGATTCCGGATGATTTCGGACGATCCTGTCGAGGAGCGTAGATGATCTCGTACGATTGGAGGTGATCCCGACTGTAGTCCAGATTGGGGGCAATCAGAGTCTAGAGTTTGCATTTCTTTATCATTTTTTGCATTCTTTTTATACATTATCTTAGTTATTATATTTATGCATCTTGGAGTTCACCTCATTTAGCATAACCGCATGATAAAGTTAAAATCAATCATTAAATCTATTGCATTTTTCTTATTTGTTATTTGAATCTATTATTTAGGCATGTTTGCTATTATTTCTATCATTCTCCTTTGCTTCTGCAGTTGCATATTTGGTATTTTGTATCTATTTTTGTGATTGCAGGTTTTTGATGAATTCGTCAGATCTCAGATGATTATATCTGATCTCAGATGACCGATTGTGATTTGAGATGATCCTATGAAATTTCAGATGATTACGTACGAGTTGAGATGATCTGGACTGCTACAAAACTCAGAATCTTCATCAAACATCCGAAATCAGGTATGTTATGTCCCATTCGGCACATTCTCTGTGTTTAGCATTTATTCATATTTTTTGTATCCATAAAAATCAGCATTGGCATATAGAATAGTTTAGATTCATCTTGGCCAAACCTAGGAATTGAATGATTAAAGTACAAAATGAACACATCAAACCCACTATCAACCTAGGTGTGGAAACTGCCACTCAAAATTTTCCTGGTGAACCCACCATCCGTCGAAAATTCACCCTTATACCCCTCCCCCGAGAGGCGGGACCTTCAAAGGGCCTCTTAGTCCGAGGTATTGTCCCATCCTTCTCGCATCCTCCTTCGGGCGTGGATCCTATAGCCTGAAGGTAAGGATGCAAAAAATTTGGAGCGATACATTTTGGTGAACCCGACGTGAAAAACTAAAAACCTTTTGAAAACAATCCAAAAAAAAATAAAAACATAAATGCATTTAGAATCAAAGATTGCATATCATATTTAGATGGTAGATTATAATAAAAGACGAGTTGTCACCATTAATGTTGAGAATCAATTAGCAGCCATAGAGATTAATTCTTTGCTTAGAGTATCTCAAACATATAGAGTCCCACCTTTATGGGATGAGCTTAATAGGAGATTGAATCTCATTTCATCTAGAGCAACCGAACTTAGGCAAATCAAGAGGTTTGTCCTAGATAGAATCCTGGATCCCGATCAAGTGACCTTGTATCATGAGCTTCAGAGAGCTTGCCATAGGTGGTTAGCAAGATAAAAGAGCCCTTGTGTCTTCTGAATTGTACACCTTTGAGGAATACCTCGATAATGCAGTTGTAGTACATAAATTTTTGTCTCGTATAGAGGACCAAGAGGTCGTTCTTACGGATAGACAAATATGGAATAGAGTTCCTAGAGCTGTGTTATATCGAGAGTATTGCCATGAGATCTATTTTTACAAGACAGAGTCTGAAACAGATAACATCACTATAGCACACTTTATCAAGTTCTTGAAAAACCATTTCCAATTTGAAGAGGAGCATTTCATGACTCTTGATGAACTTGATCCTATCAATGACATCTATAAACTATTTATAGAAAACTAAGCTATTCTTTTATTATTGTTATTTCTTGCATTTAGTGTGTTGTTTATTGTCTTTATAAGCATAAAAAAAAAACAAAAAAATAAATAAAATAAAAAAAAAACAAAACAAAATCATAACAAAAATCAAAACATTTTCTTTTAAGCATTATAGTAGGTATATAATTAAAATATATACCTCCCAAATCTGTTGCAAATATATTAATATATATTTGCTAAAATCTAAATTTAGACATAATGACTAGACTCAGGAATGGAAAACAGACTGAAGTAGAAGAAGATTGGTTAAGAAAACCGAGAAAATAACCCGAGATGTCCTTCCTGAAGACCCAATTCAGGAAGAAGGAACCTTCGACCAACAAGAAGAAGAATTTGTTGTAGGAAATGAACAAAAAGAAAATGATAGAGAGGAAGGATCCTCATCCCCTAAAATATCTCCGGAAGGAGCCATTACTTTTGAGAACATGGAACATTTTTGGAAGTTCCTCAATACTAATATTGGCACTCTTAATAGAGCAGTCCATATGGACAAAGATCAAATTAGTGACACTCAAGCAACCCTAGAAGACATATATCACACATGCACTAATCCCTTGTCCTTCGTTGATCAAGAAAGTGATCAAGTTGGACCATCCAATTTGGATATGGCTACTATAATCCAAAACACGCAACAACAACAGGTTACCCAACCACCTAGAGTGCCTATTACTAAGCCTAGGGTTATTCCCACACAAAAGAAACCTTCATTCACTGCTCTATTTTGCCAAGCTATTGATCAATATACCTCAAATCAACAAAAGCCTAAAACAAAACCAAATACCAATTTCCAACAATCTGGGATACAACATAATGCTACAACAAATCTTCTTCATAATACTCTTCCTACCAACCATTTGCATAACAACAATATAGCATCTAATCCTTATGTCACGCCATCCTACGCTCACAAATCCCATACTCATGTACCACCGAACCAATATGGTGGACAAACCGGTAATCTGGAAGCCATGGTGAAACAGTTAGTCTCCCACATGGACCAGATAGATCCCTACCATCCCTCGTACAATTATCGAGAGATGTGTAGTCAGCCTCTAGATCCTATAGTTGTAGCACAACCATATCCCAAACACTTTCCTATGTCTGTCCTACCTATATACAAAGGAACTGAAGATCCCATAGAGCATCTTCGTATGTTTAGGATAGCATGTCATGATATATCACATGATGACTTGTTATTACTAAAGATGTTCCCGAAAAGTTTAGGAGGGATGGCATTGGAGTGGTATTATCAACTACCCACTCATTCTTTGAGGAATTTTGAAGAAACATCCGAATATTTTGTGCATCAATTTAGTGCCTATATCGAAAGGCATGTAACCATTAAATATTTGTACAACCTAAAACAAGACAAAGATGAGTGTTTTGCTGACTTCTTAGCTCGATGGAGGCAGTTGATAGGAAAATTACACTTTGTGTTACCTTATCGAGAAATGTTGGATATTTTTATCAATAATTTACAAGAACAACTATCCTATGAATTATCAATTGCTACCTTGACCACCTTCGATCAAGCTATAGATTTAGCTCGAAGAGTGGAAGATGCTCTCATTAGGAGAGGTCAGCTCAAAAAGAAAGATGATGAGAAAACATCCAAAAATCAATATAAAAATAAACAAGTTGTGGGTGATGGAGTCACTGATAGCAGAAACATTGCCAATGTTAATACTGCAAAAACAATAGAGAAGTTCATATTGAAACCTCTTGATAAACCACCCCGAGAATTTACTAGGTTAAATCAACCTTTATCAACCATTCTCCCACAACTATTAGCATGAGGTTTGATTCAATTACCAAATATCCGAGAACCTGATCCAACTATACCCGGATACAGAGCTGATTTACATTGTGATTTCCATAGAGGACCTGGACACGCTACCAACTCTTGTAAAATATTAAAACATAAAATACAAGACCTGATTGATAACAATGAGATGGAGGTGCAAGCCTTTCAACCTAAACAAAATCCTTCTAATAATGCTCAAAAGAACATCCCCCAAAATCAGAATCAAAATGCCAATCAATCATTGGACATATTTCAACATCCTTTACCAAAGCATGGTAAAGAGGTGGCTAATCAAATTGAGCATCATAATGTTCCCCCTCCTACCCGATATGTAGGAACTATTAGTGGACATTCACCTACTCATGATGTGGAAGTATTTGACACAACTTTATCCATGGTTACGGCCAGACCTCTACATAATATTCGGACACTTGATCTTAGTGATACCGAATATGAGACTAAAAGTGACATGGAAATCACCTCAAATCAATCGAATAGTTCTGAAGATGAATCAGATCTTGTTCAACCCATCACAAGTTCTATGGTTCCAGAAGAACCATTTCCTAGAAGAGTCACTACTAGACCATCTTCTCACCAAATACTTTCTAATGAACAAGCCATAAACACTAGACCAAGACCTATTCATCATCCGCAAAATAATATTGTAGGTACCATCGGAGCCGTTACCAGACAACAGGCTCAAAACTCTCAATAGGATCAAACTCAGAATGATGGATCAGCTCCATTTGTTTTGAAAAATCCCAATAAAGGGAATTATGCACCTAATGTTCAACCTAAGCCTCCTTATAATATTAATGAACAATTATCAAATACTACAGCTAGAATTTCCCTTTTGGACCTTTTAAGATCTTCTCCTACCCATAGGGATGAATTAATGCTCACATTAAGCCAAATGATGGTACCACAAAATATTCAACCTGAAGCCATGTCCAATACTATCATAACTCGAGAAGTCGATTGTATTGACTTTCGAGATAGAGATATACCACAACATAGTTTACATAAGGATAACCCCTTATATATTACTGCCCTAATTGGGGATGTAGCAGTTAAACGAGTCTTGATTGATAATGGTTCATCTTTAAACATATGCACTTTTGACTTCTACCAAATATTTGGGTTTAGAAGTGACAAAATGAAAAGAACTGATATGATCATAAAAGCCTTCAATGACGAAACACAAGAAACGTGTGGAGTTATTACTATCCCCTTACAAGTTGGTCCTAGAACCTTAGACACGACCGTGTTTATTGTACATTGCCCTGCATCGTACAATATACTTTTGGGTCACCCTTGGATCAACGTGATGCGAGTTGTTCCCTCCACTTTACATCTGTGTGTTAAATTCGAATTTAAAAATCAGTTGGTTACCATTCATGGTGATCCTAGACCCTTTGATATGTGTGCTTTGGCGAAACCTGTTGGAGTTCAATTTTGCCCCTGCTCTGTCATCCACACATCCTAATTCTCATCACCCACCCAAACGTGTGAAACACACACCCATAACATCATCTACTTTTTCCCCAACTACACCTCTACATATAGCTCAACCATCTTCCGAACAAACCACATTAGGACCTCAAAAATATCCCACAACTACAACCAATGCTTCTTGTTTTACTCCTATAACTTCCATACCTATAGACTCATCCATCGATATCTCTATAACATCTACATCCACTACAGGCATCCTTTCCACATCCGACGATGTAGGAAATGTTCCTTCTACCTCTTATGCTCTTACTGATGAGCTCTTACCCGATTTATCTAAAATTCTTATATCAGAAAAAACAAACACTGCCATGCAAGATTCCCTTATTTTAAATAAACTCCCACCCTCTCCTCGTACCTTGGGCCTCCCACAACCTATGGGAAGTATCTACCAAGTCGGGAGTTGTGCTTTTATTTATAAGGGATATGATTGGGGAAGAATACCTAGAAACATCAAGACACATTGTGATGGATATGCTAGATGCTATTTTGCTAATGAGTATATTAAAGCTAAGCCTATAATGCTTAAATTGGGATATAAAGGGAAAGGTTTGGGACCTTCCCAGAATGGTATGAAAGAACCTTTTGAGGTAGAACCATGGCTTGCCCGATGTGGTGTGGGCCTATTTCCTAGTAAAGGTCAGCCCTTCCCATTTGAGGATGATGACCATCTTATATGTTACCAAGATTATTTGGATAAACGGGATGTCTTGCATTTAATGAATAAGCCTCTTACATGCAATATGCTATCCATAGCTTACCCTGAGATGATTGCCGAATCCGACGATGAGTTGGAGGGGGATATCTTTCATGATGTCTCCATTGAGGAATTGTTACATAACAGATTTTATTTCGATGGCTCTATACCTAGTATAGCCCAACTTGAGGCCACGACTCCTCAAGACGAATTATCCAAGCTAACCTTGGAAGAATTACAAGAATTAGGTGTTTCACCCCCCCACCTAATTTTGAGAGAGATCTACATATGGAAGTAGAAAACATCATAAAAATTAACATTGGAACCAAAGATAACCCTCACATAATCAACATTGGATCAGAATTGAGTCAAGAAAAACAAGATAAATACATTGCATTCCTTAAACAATATGAAGACGTCTTTGCTTGGACATATGAATATATGCCAGGATTAGACCCTTCGTAGTTATGCATCACCTAGTAGTCCATCCGGATGCTAAACCTGTTAAACAAAAACTTAGAAAAATGCATCCTAAAGTGGCCTTACTAGTCAAAGGAGAATTAGAAAAACTCTTAAATGTTATTTTTATACAAGCCATTGATTATGCTGAATGGATCTCAAATGTAGTTCCAGTAACTAAGAAAGAAGCCACTAAAGTTAGGGTTTGCACGAGACTTCAGAGATATTAATGCTGCATGCCCTAAAGATGATTTTCCTCTTCCCAACATGGATCAGATCATTGACTTTACTGTTGGAAGTGGAATGATATCCCTAATGGATGGATTTTCTAGTTATAATCAGATCAGGATAGCTCTTGAAGATCAGGCTAAAACAACCTTTATTACCCCTTGGGGAACCTTTTGTTGGAAAGTGATGCCATTCGGTTTAAAGAATGGAGGTGCAACTTATCAACGAGCCATGACTTATATCTTTCATGATATGATGCATGATATTCTACATGATTATGTAGATGATATTATAGCTCGTTCCATCAAAGAAGATGATCATTTAAATGACTTGAGAAAAGTATTTGATTGGTTAAGGGAATATCTTATCCGACTAAATCCAGCCAAATGTATATTCGGAGTTAAGTCCGGTAAATTATTGGGGGTTATCGTTTCTTTACGTGGCATTGAAATTGACCCTCTCAAGATCGCGACTATCACTGATATGCCCGCACCCACAAATATATCGAAATTACGAAGTTTACAAGGTAAGCTTCAAGCTATTCACCGCTTCATCGATAAGTTGGCGGACAAAACCGGACCCTTTCTTAAGCTTCTTAAGAAAGATGTCTCTTTTCATTGGGACGACGAATGCTAGGAAGCATTTGAACTCCTTAAGCAATATCTCCTTAAACCATCGGTGCTTTCCCCACCTAGATCTGATCGTCCATTTATTTTGTACATTTTTGCTTTCGATTTTGCCTTAGGAGCTATGTTAGCTCAGCTTGACGATGAGAAGAAAGAATGTGCTAATTATTACATTAGCAGGACCTTAATCAGTTATGAAACTTGCTATACCATATTAGAGAAGTTATGTCTAGCAATCGTATTTTCTACACAAAAACTACGACATTATATGCTCAGTCAGAAAATGTATGTTATTGCCAAATTCAACCCTTTGCGATTTCTCATGAGTCGACCGTACTTATCTGGTCGCATAGCAAATTGGGTTCTTGCGCTAAGCGAGTTTGAACTCACGTTTATAGGACAAAATTTTGTTAAAGGTCAAATCATAGCAGATCAATTAGCTGCTGCACCCTTGGAGTCTACCCATCCCTCATCATTGAGCTTCCCGATGAATGCCTTAGACTAGAGGAAGACCTATGAGCATTATGCTCCTTATACTTTATTAAGCCTAACATTGGGTCATTTCATCATTTGTATATATTGTATTATTGCATACTTTGTTTCATTTTTTGCCATTAATCTATCAAAATCTTTTTCAAAAATAAGTAATAGTATTTCTTCTTGCAATTCATCAATCAAAATCAAAATATAAAAATATAAAACATCAAAATCGTCAAAATCTTCAAAAACATATTTTATTTTCATACCTGTCAATTCTTGAAGTATTGCAGTTATATTTTCAATTATTTTGGATAAATTAGCATTTATTTGGAATCCCGCACTTTCACATTCACATGAATAAATATCTTGATTTTATTTTGTATGATTATTAATCTCTCTTATATCAAAGTCCACAGTTGAATTAAATAAAGTTTTGAGCATAGAGAACTGATCTTGTTATTTACTTGAACCAAATATATCTTTTCACATTAAAATGATTTCATTGCAAATTCAATATGATGCTACATAGTAGAAGTGGTTTCTTGAGCAAAAAGTTTCCCCTGCTATCCTATCATGCACATGGTCTAGAATCTTTGAGAATTGACAAAAGGACAAGCTCACCCCTACCCAGAATAAAAATCCCTTGCTCTACAGCTAATCCGAGCAAGTATCCCTAGCATAGGAAGAAAAAGAAAAGTCCAAGAAAAAGAGGAAAAGAAAAATATTATTTTGTATCATCACAGCAATATTTCAGCATTATCTCAATATCAAGCAAAAATACAAAAAATACAAAAAAAAGAAAAAAAGAGAAAAGCAAAAGCAAAATGCAATAAATCCCTTTCCCTACCCCTTGAAAAGAAAAGAAGGGTGAATGAGCTTGAATCCCTGGAATTCTCAATTATTCGAAAACTATGAGGTAAGCCCCATAACAGGTGGTTTGTGCCCAACCCGCTTGGCCTTGGGTAATCCCTAGCGTGGTGATATGTCTATCACATTAGCGACCTTATTTTGTACAGACCTATGTCGGCTTATGGATTAGCTAGCTCTTGATAACCTAACTTACACAGTAGTCTGGTACGGTTACATGCATATAAATCATGGTCAACGAACATTCATTTGGTTAATTCAAATTACTTGTATCAAATTATCTTGCTCAAAATTGGTGAATGAACAATACAATTGCACACACATTTGTATTTGAGAGATTCTCTATCATTATGATAAATCAAGATCGGCAATGAACTCACATATGCACATGAGGGTTCCTTACAAATCTACATTTGTCTTTGAGATAATTTAAAATATTTCTGCAACTCTTTTGGAATAAATTTTATTCTTATTTCAGAACATCTGTTTAGTATAAACACAATTACATACATTGTTTTCAAAAATCCAAAATTATTTTAAACAACCTATTACAAAATCTAGCAAATAAAGTCAAGTTTATATTATTATTTTCTGTTTATCAAAAATCAAAAATCAATCATGCAATAAAACCAAAATATCAATTTCTTCTTTGGATTTCGCGATGATGGTATAAGTCTATACCTATAATTCTATGCCTAGTGCAAACCATTGTTCTAATTTTATTTTCCATTTATTTTAAACAAATTCATACAAACATATGGCTTACATCATTATGTTACACAATTGTGCTTTAAAACGAACGAACACTTATTCTATTTCATGTCATTATGTCAACATTCAATTTTGCAACCATGGTATAATTTCTAAGGAATTGTTCAAAATTTTATCACACTTAGGAATTTATGCCTAGCAAAATCATATTTCTTTTAGTATCTCACGCATACTATTTTTATGAAAATCTGAAAACAAATCATCAAACCATCATCATTTCCATCATCACAACACAAAGTCTTAAGACAGTCTCTTAAGCATTCTTTTACTTTTAGCAATATTTCTATACTGGGATTAGCTTGACGACCGAGCGAGCGATGACTCCATGAAATGGTCTATAACAGTGACAATGTCCTTTGAAATTATTGTTAGAAGTCCCTTTTATTTTTCATCAAATCACACCAAAACAACCAATTGTTTACATCATATTATTTCATTTAAATTTTACAACATGACATAAAATTATAATATTTCTAAAATGACATAATTACATGAATCATCAATAATCAATTGTAAAATTCAACATTAAAGCATCATACAACAAATTCAACAAGTCATATCATCAAAATACCATATATATATATCAAAAAATTATGTACATCATATCAAAATTGGACTGGTATGCCACAATCAATAGCCTGGCATACTCAATCCTCTCAAAAAATATATAATACAATCTTTGTGCAGTGAGCGTCTAGTCTTGATAAGCCCTCGAGCTCTCAGCCTCATCTCCCAAAATTTAAAACAAAAAATTGTACAAATTAAATTCAAACCTAATCTACTAGGATTATATCCTTACCCGTAGCCTACGCCGAACCTCTATCGCTCTGTACGCTGTCTCCACCATTTTTCTCTCTGCAGAGCTCTGGAAAAGTAAAAATGAATAGTAAAAATGAATTAGGGTTTTACCCTATTTTTCTTAATTTTATTCAAAACCAACAACATTTTAATTTTTCTTTTTCGCATTTTTACCTCAATTGTTTGATTTGGGTAAAAACACGGAGGGGGCACCATAGTCAACAGTCATACGATTCGACCTAGAATCATCGCCTAGAAAATTGAGTATATTTTTGCTTTCTCGTAAAACGAGAAGAACTCGTATTTAACGCATTTTCTTCAAAAAATTCGCTAAAGAGGGGGCAAAATGTAGCACCCTAAAATTGGCACAGTTAAACCTTAGTAAAAGATAAAAATTCAAATTTTAACCTCAATCCGCCCGTTAACCGCCTGTTACCCGCTTTCCTCATTTTCCACACCATTTTTAGGATTTGTTTTGACCGTTGGACGATATCGTCGTAGATTAGACGAAATCATCCCAGATATGATGAATTCATCTGGAACAGAACGTCCAGACGATTTCGTCCCAAAACCAAATTTTCAAAAACCTCTCCAACCTGGGCAGAAGCGCATCTGCATAGTTGGAGATTCCCCCATTAGAGATCTCCTAGATTGGGATGATCCCCAACCTCCTAACCTCTCCCTAAACCTATATAAACTAAGATTTTCTCAGTTTATCCCCCTGATTCTCCCTGACTCTCTGCCTGAAACTCTGCTTAAACCCCCCTGAACTTTCACGCACCTCAGAGCATCCCCACACCATCATTTGTATTCGGTATTTCGTGTTTTCTTGCAGGAACTTTACTTTTTTCAGTTGAAGCTAGCTCGGATCGTCGCAAGCGATTCCGGACGATTTCGGATGATCTTGTCGAGGAGCGCAGACGATCTCGTACGATTGGAGGCGATCCCGACTATAGTCCAGATTGGGGGCAATCAGAGTCTAGAGTTTGCATTTCTCTATCATTTTTTGCATTCTTTTTACACATTATCTTAGTTGTTATATTTATGCATCTTGGAGTTCACCTCATTTAGCATAACCGCATGATAAAGTTAAAATCAATCATTAAATCTACTGCATTTTTCTCATTTGATATTTGAATCTATTATTTAGGCATGTTTGCTGTTATTTCTATCATTTTCCTTTGCTTCTGTAGTTGCATATTCGGTATTTTGTATCTATTTTTGTGATTGCAGGTTTCTGATGAATTCGTCTGACGAATTCGTCAGATCTCAGATGATTACGTCTAATCTCAAATGACCGACTGTGATTTGAGACGATCCTATGAAATTTTAGATGATTACGTACGAGTTGAGACGATCTAGACTGCTACAAAACTCAGAATCTTCATCAAACATCCGAAATCAGGTATGTTTTGTCCCATTCGACACATTCTTTGTGTTTACCATTTATTCATATTTTTTATACCCATAAAAATCAGCATTGGCATATAGAATAGTTTAGATTCATCTTGGCCAAACCTAGGAATTGAATGATTAAAGTACAAAATGAACACATCAAACCCACTATCAACCTAGGTGTGGAAACTGCCACTCAAAAGTTTCCTGGTGAACCCACCATCCGTCGAAAATTCACCCTTATACCCCTCCCCCGAGAGGCGGGACCTTCAAAGGGCCTCTCAGTCCGAGGTATTATCCCATCCTTCTCGCATCCTCCTTCCGAGCATGGATCCTAAAGCCTAAATTTAAGGATGCGAAAAATTTGGAGTGATATAGTCTTCTTCAAACACGTTCGCCCCAATCAAGGGGTGAAAGTCCTTTGCATCCATCATTGGGGTGAAAGAAGAAATTAAAAAATGAAGTTTCAAAGAGTTGATAATTTTTGAAGCCATCTAAAGTCAAAATGCAAAAATTGCGTTTACCCCAAAGTTGGGATGAAAGCTTCATTCGCCCCATTTCGAGATGAGTGTCTCTAAAAATTTGAAGAGGTGTGCCCGACTGACACCTTGGCTAAATGAATACATATTTGGAGAAATTTTTTTGATGCGTTTTAAGTTGTAATGAACTTAGCGCCAAATTCAACAAATTTTAAATGAAAGGGTGTGTTCACATCTAAGATGGGGTGAAAGCTTCGTTTGCCCCAAGTAGGGGTGAACGTATTTTGAGAACTAAGTATTGAAAATTCAACAACGTGTTTGTCCTGATTGAGGGGTGAAAGCCCCATTCACCTCTCTCGATGGCGAACGCACTATGGATGGAAAAGTGGGCAAAAATCAAGAAGGTTGAAGTGATTTTGAATGGTCAACTCTGTGTTTGCCCCAAGAGGAAGGCGATAGTCCCTTTTGCCTCTTTTTGGGGTGAACATAGATGTTAAAGGAAATGAGGTAGTTGTTAGAGGTGCTTTCACCCTAAGGTAAAAGGATGATTGTTATTGTGATCGGGAAATACATAGAGTCTACTAAATCAACAGAGGCACCCTCTCCACCAATGAACACGATTGAAAGGGTAGATGTGTGTTTGCTTATGTTTAAGTTCGGGTAAATTTTTTTGTCAACGACATCAAAGATTTTTTAGAGTGCCCAAAATAGGTAAATAGAAAACATTAAATTTTTGTGGCGAAGAGTGACTCAGGTTGTTAATCTCAAGCAAAAGGAGTTGTAGTATTAAAAGTGCAAGACAATTTTCATGATTTTCAAGCAAAAGCGTATTTTTAAGGATGGCAAATGTATCAATTCAATGACCAAGCCTTGTAGTTTTCCATGCACTAACACCAAAATATGTTGCTTTCATTGAAGGAATTTTCTTAAAAATTGGATCGTTGTCCCAAAAGCACGAATGTTCTGTATTTCCAAGAAGAAATTTTCTTGTTGTGGTTCTCGATCTGTATACATTTTGTCTCCATATGTATTTAATGAAAGAGGTGAAATCCTCTATATATACTAATCAATTTTCATTGTAAAATGAGGTTAGAAATTCTGCAAAAAAACTATTCAAGTTCTCTACATCAATAGAAGATACTGGGATTCTAAACTGGTAAGTGATCTTGTGTGTGATTTTCTTCTATTTTATGTATTTCTATTTTATGCTCATTTTCATTGTCTGTTGTTAAGTTTGAATTTTGCATCTAAATTTGAACATTGTTGGTGAGAGGGTGAGTTTTGGAATGTGATCATGGAGGTTTTCTATGCAATGTTGTAAGTAAATCATGTTGCATTTATTTTATTACATGTTACTTCAATGCTTGGGTGGAATTCCTGCTGCTAGTCTATCCCCAATCCTACACCTTTCGCTTGTGACCATATTTCCTATCTCTTTCTTTCATTTCCAATTTCTTTCTTGCAACTCTAGTCTTAAACCAGTGTAGTATTTAGTAAGGGAGCCAGCCCTCTCTGGAGATTGGCACGAAGGACATTCCTTTCCTTTGGCCTTTCAATATTGGCTATGTCTAGGGTGCACAAACACAATTTTGTATAATTAGACAAATATTTGACCAACAATGCTTAAAGTATTTTACCTAGGTGGTGCTTCAAGACTAACCTGAGTTTCTAGGAGATATTTGAAGTAGTTTTTAGAATATCGCGAGCCATACCCTGAGCAATCAAGATGTTCTAGTTCATGTCCAATCTACTTAGGTGAAAGCCTATACAAAGGCTCCCCTGCACATTATCCCACATGGGATGTGCTTGGGGTATTTATGACTTTAAAGGAAGAAATTCTCCTATGTGTAATCAACCACCAAATGGTGGTCAAAGACCAACCACTTGGCAGTCACACTAGTGCCAGTTGGTGGTATGCAATGAAAGAAATTAGAATCATTGATGTTGTCACTTATAGAACTCTTACCCCTATGTTTCCCACATGATGTCCCTGTTACACTGTACCACGTGTATGTTGTTGGATTAGTTGTTCACAAACACCACCTTTTGATAGCTATGGGAAATTTTATCCCACAATATTCGTGTAGAGAATATGGTACTGTGTATAAGGAGGAAAGCTCCCTTAATAGTATGATCACCACTCGATATTCATGGTGGACACCGAATGGCAACCATTGGAATCGATTGTGGATTCTTGACCACATAATGGTGGTCAATCTAGTTGTAATACTAGGGCATCGGTTGCTTGGTGCATTGGCAGAATCTAACTAGGGTTGCTTGATTGATAAGGCCGATTGGGTTAGGGACCAATCAGACATTTCAAACAATATTTTGGTAGAGTAAATTTAGACCTTTCAAACAATATTTAATCTTTTGGATTAAAATAATTAATCTATATTTTTGGAGTCTAATTAGGAAGTCTAATGGATTATTAGATTAACTAAAGGTATTGGACTTTAGTTAGTTTAATAAATGGAAATAGATTATTTAATTAACTAAAGGTGTGGAACTTTAGTAAGTTTAGTAATTGAAATTGAATTTTTAAATTAACTAAGGGTATGGGACTTTAGTTGGTTTGATAAGTGGAAATTAAATTATTAGATTAATTAAGGGTATGGGAATTTAGTTAGTTTGATAAGTAGAAAATAAATTATTAAATTAGCTAAAGGTATGAGACTTTAGTTAGTTTGATAAGTGGAAATTGGACTATTATATTAGCTAAAGGTATAGGACTTTAGTTAGTTTTATGATTATAATTTGATTGATTAATGGTATGGGACCTTAGTTAATTGAAGGAATGAATCTGATTAATTAAGGGTATGGGACCTTTGTTAATTGAAGAAATAGATTTGATTTATTAAAGGTATGAAACCTTGGAAGATTAAGGAAAGGACTTTGCATGTTGGAAGCATAAACCTTTGATGAGCTAAAGGTGGAGTTGTGAATAACTCTATAATTGATGAAATGATTCTCTTTTCTATTGATGAGAATAAGAGGGAAATTATGGGATACCTTATAGTATTGAATGAATGCATTAAGTAACTTTGTATAGATACAATTTGGCATTTCAATTATATATGCACTTGCTTGAAGTTATTTAGTAGATGTATTTAGATGCATACGTTGTCCTGATCCCTTATTACCATCAAATGAGTGATGGAGAGGTGGGAGGATCAAGAGATATATCGGGAATTAAAACAATGACCTTGACATTGGTTGAGTTCTAATTTATGTTTATGAATTATGAATATGGAGGATGTATCTTACTTTATTAATTGTAATAGTTGTTTAATGGATGAAATATGTACTTTAAATTACTTATGTATTGTATTTTAATTCCTTTCTATTAACGTTTACTTTCTTTAAATGTGGATTCTTGTTAGTATCTTATGTATGCTTTTTGAACTATATTTTTGTTAGATTTAGTATCCGTTCTTGATTTCTTGCTAAAAACCAAATAATCTAAAGAATGAAGTTCTAGGGTGAACTTAGTGGTGACCTAAGGGAATTAAGACCCCCTTAGGATGAACATAGGTGACCTAAGGGAATTGAGACCCCCTTAGGAGATTGGAAACTAAGTTGAGGGAAGACTAAATTTGAGTTAAGATAGCTCATCATGGAGACGAGATGGATAGCTTAACTCATAGTACGTGTAGCATACTTACACATACTGATTTGTGTATAGTATGGATATGGATGTATACCTTCGATGGATTGAAGGTGATAAGTTTAGCCCATCAAGAGATATGGGAGGGATAAACTTATTTGTGGTAACACATAATATGCCTATACAGATGGATTTGTGTGAGGGTATTTGGTGATATGTAGCTTTTCAAGAGACTTAGGATATTTAAATAATAGGTTAATTAAGGATCGGTTAGGGGTTTATGAATCCCTCTCCTTAGTAAACTAAATAAAAAAATTATTTTCTTTCTATGTTTTAATGTAACTAGATTTTGGATCATTACATTTGGTATCAGAGATCTATGTACGAGGGTATAGAGCTTCTTAAGTGTGTTAAAGGGATTTGTATGTCTCCAACAAAGGCTTGCTTAAGGTATAAGTTAAAGTCGGGATGATCTAGAATGCCCTATTGCTAATATCTAATAGGAGTTTATTCCAAGTGTGAATGAATGTTAGGGTACCTTAGTATAGGCTTTGGTATTAATGATACAACATAAACATGGAATACTGCCCTAAATAGATTATTGATGTTTTAGCATGAAAACTCTATATTAAAGCTTGAGTTAGTAGTTCAGTTTTGGATGGAACTGTAACATAACCTTTCCTTATTGGTTTTTACTAGGTTAAATGACACCTAAGGTTAGCAAAATATATGGATAAGAAGAACCATAGGTTGGTTCAAATCTATTGATTCCTCGATTTGAGCTATGGATGTTAAACCATTACTAACAATGTGTTAGTTATTAAATTCTAGGTTGAATGGCTATAAGTGTACCTACAAATGGAACATTGCATGAATTGGTGTAACATTGATATTATAATATATTGATAAGTTATGGGGAATAATAAAATTAACCTCATTTGTAAATACTATTTCATAATAATATGTTACGATGTGGTAAAAGTATGATTGAGATGATAATTGGGAATTTAGTGGTTAGCACCTTGTAAGGATACAAGTGTGAAGATAAAAATATAAGTTAGTTCATAGAAATTGAAAATGAACTAATAAAAAATTAACTGGAAAGTAACCAAGATTGTGTATATGGAAGTGATGACTAGTAATTTCAATACACACTTTGTAAGAAAGAAGCAAATGCTTGAAGATTGCTTATGTGCAAGTCTTTCCTTTCACTAATGGAACCATTGGTGTATCCAAGTGGAAGAGCTAGGTGAACCCTCCACATATGTGGGTCTTAAGCGATGTACCTTAGAATATTTTGAGGACCTCACTTGGTATTTGAATCTCTCAACTAAGCTCCCTCTTTACTTTAAGTGTTGTAAAAATGACAATAGGAGTTGATAGTAACCCCCTAAGAGGAATATTTTGGAGAAATTCCATAGAGGCTAAGCTCGAATATAGGTAGAGTTAGCCTAGAACTTGGAAAATATCATGTAAATCCAACTAATTGGAACTGATTACGATCAGGTGATCAACAAAAAAAATACTTTATACTATTATTAATTGAGACTAAACAATATCTAAATACAAACATGACCATTAGCCATAGTAAAGAGCTAAACATATTAGTCATGATGAAAATATGCAAGGTGAACGGAAAACCACCATGTCTTCAGTTAGAATCTGAGCTATCATAATCCTCAACTGGTGAAAAATAACATTCTGAATAGACAAGTGGAGGTGGAACATTGTAGCAAATTTTTATATTTCTGTTGAATACATAATATGGCCAAGGAGTGCCATGATGTCCATATATGAGAAGATATATTCTGTCAAGCATCGAGTCTGAGAAAGTTTATTCTGAATTTCCCATGGTAAGTTAGTTTGCACATATATTTGATAAAGAAGACTCTAATATAGCTCACTATTAAATGTAGTTTTTCCTATGGGAACATATTTTTTGACAACATCCAAATAACATTGAGGTAGAAACTCAAATGGAATATTTAAAGGATATCTTATAGGAGATAACCAAGAATCTCCAAAATAGACATGAAAAGCCTAGTTTGGCCAACTGAAGAATTTTTCAAGCCATTCAAAATGGTTTAAATAATTTTCATTAGCAAAATAATTTTGTGAATTATTTCTTAGCCAAACATCACAGTGTGAGTCTCGAAGAGAGGTGTCACAATAGATCCGATCCATGGATATGAGAGCATTACAGGCTTCAATAGCTTGACCATGGAGAGAATTCTACAAATCTTCTTTTCATCGAAGAATATTTCAAGGGATCTAGATAAATGAGTCATAAAACTCATATTGATCTTCCTCATGATGAAATATGTTGATGTCTTTCTGAGTTGGTTGTTTGTTGAGAAAATTTACGAGAAGATTTTTCTTTCTTGTAATATATTCAATTTCAACCAAGTAATAATTTTTCGAAGAGGCACCCAAGGATTAGGTGCGTGAATAATTGTGTATAAAACCAACATTTAGAGTCATCAAAGACGTAATTATGGGGAATTATGCAAAGTAATAGGCCATAATGCATAGACACACATAATAAAATAATAGGAATTCAAATACATTGGAAGATATTATTACCTCAAGAATTGAAGAGGAATAGTGAGCCCTAATCAATTATGATGAAGTTGTCAATGAATGACATAAAAGAAATGAGGCAGTCAAGATGATTGAGACATGCACTGCAAAAATTAAATGAATAACCTCGAGATCAAAAAAATGTTATCGACTAAGTGAATGAATGAAATTGATAACTAGATGGACACTTTGATCGGTGGAGATATTCTAACTCTATGGTACAGAGTGAAAATAGGTTGTTTGCACATAATAGCTTGAAGGATTTGTATTCATCATCGAGGAAAGGAGTAATCTATCAACTACTCATGACATCTAATATGATTATATTTGTATTAGGGTTTGATTGGATGATATTGATCATATTTGGAGTAAATTCCATTGTGTGCTTCATGATTCTTTTACTTTTGATTGTCGATCTATTGGTGCATATACCTTGAGGATAAAATAAGGGTTTTCGATGGTGTTGGATTGACTCTAGGGGAAAAATAGTTATGGAGGAAGCTAGTAGAGAAGTTTTCTTCGATAGTATCTCAAACAGGAGGAGTGGATACAATGCAGAGTAGTGAAAGGTCCAAGGAGCAACAACCATGAGATTCACTCATTAGTCATAAGGCCATCACTTTATAGACTATAAGTATGTATAGCATGTAAGCCAAGAATTTGGTAAACGTAACCAATAAACATTAGATTATAAACTTTTGTTTGTATGTTTCTAAGATTTGTGAGTAGAAATAGATAACAAAATATTATGTTGTTTCTGATGAAATAGATAAATACATTTAATTAAGGAAAATATATGTAAATATTCTAGTTTTGGAAGAATGGACGTGGAGTTCATTCTTGGAGAAGGTATGGGACTTATCCATGGTTTTATGACAACTACAATGACTTGAAATTAAGGAAAATTCGTATGTGGAATAAGGTTATAACTGCTAGGATGAATGTGGAATTCATGCCTAGAGAGAAAACTATGGAATATATTCTTGAGAGGAATATGGGATCATCTCTTAAAATTGATAAAGTATGCATTAAAATAGTGAATGCATAACCAGAAGTATGTACCTCACATAATTCTAGAATTAGTCAATAGACTGACTAAACCAGGGGACATCAAGGATGATGCACTGATAATGGCAAATAGGGTTGCCATAGTGAATTTCAGGATATATGGGTATCCTGAAAGCGAGAATTAAGACATTATGGTTTTTGTCTTTAATGACATCTATTTATCTATAAGGATAATTCATGGTAAGGTTCATCAAAACATAGGTTAAAACTCAGTCTGAGAGAGATTCTTGATATACCTAGTTGTATTTAGACTTGTGTCTAAATTAATATGGAAGTATGATTTCATATCGTTTGTATGAAAACAATATGTAATTCTTTTATTATTGTAGGATGCTACTATAATTTTATTATGCATTAATAGATATTTTTATGCTTAACTCTATGATGATATTTATGTATTGATGGATGTTCCAATACTTTACGCTTATGCAATGTGGATGTTTTATTACATTGATAATATGGTACTGCTAATATTTTGTTAAATCGTAGGTTCGGGTAATCTCATGGGTGGAAGAAGTTGATCGACCACCAAGAATGGGATACTAGAAAAAGGTAAATGATGATAATGATAGCTCAGGGTAACAAGAAAAAAATACCCTCATATAGTTGATTTGCATGTAAAAAATCATACTCATGTTTACTCCATTGAGCAATGATGTATGGTACTAGCCTCCTTGGAATTGGCTGGTATAGAGATCCGAGAAATGATGTATGGCACTAGCCTTCTTGGAATTGGTTGGTATAGAGGTCCGTACACTCAAGTATAAAATGATGGAGAAACATTGAGATTGCATTTGATGCCTATGATTGATGATTGTGCAAGTTTAATGTTTGATTTATGCTTTACAAAGTTGAAAGATATATTGTGGAAGGATATTTCTTGTTCAATGATTATTTAAATATATAAATGCTTATGCTTTTCACTATGAGAAACACAATGGACTATGTTTATTCCAAGTGGGATAGGTTGTCATGACCCAATTTGGCAAGACCCTTTCATATGACGAATTGGGACCTAATCCCTAAGATTGAAATATTTTGCAAAGATAAATATAAATTTTGTAAGGATTTGGAGAGTTAAATAATGCTTTTGGAAAAAATATTAATTACCCTTAGAAATTATTAAATTAGGGTAATTCAAATAATTAATTAATATTAATTAACTTAATTAAATATAATTAGGTGTCCAAATAGGATTGGACCAAAAAGAGCATCTTCCCTATTTGAATAAAATATTAATTTACCAAATTGACCTCACTCCAAATGAAGGGAGGAGGATTGTCATCTTTGTAGGGGGTAATATTTAATTAATTAAATAAAAGCATCTTACTATTTAAAATAGCAGGCCTTTTAAATTTAGTTAAAAGGCCAAATTAAGAGAAATGACTAGTTGATTTGGACACCTCCAAATGAAGGGAGGAGAATGAAAGGTTAAAAGTGGCATCTTTTTATTTATAAAATAAAGGGGGTTCACGTGGGTATGTTTTGGAGAGGCATCTTTAATAAATTTATATTACACCATTTAAAGGCTCATAAAATGAGGAAGAAAACCTTATAAAAAGTAGACCTTGGTTAAAATAAAAGGTTAAGCAATTTTGGGAATGCAAATGAAGGTAGAAGAGGGAGTCAAGAATGAGACAAAGGAGGCTCCATAGGTTGGTGGTTCTATACCTTTGTTTCCTTTTTAAAAAATATATTGCATATTGATTTGTTCTAGTTGCTTTTAGAAATTGAATGATAAAGAGAATTGCTTCAGATTATCCTTAAGTCTTTGCAATGTCCTATGTAATAGGCATTGAGAAATTGAAATACGTGCTTATATTATAAGGTTAAAATGCACTATTTCATGCACTAAATTGATGAAAATTTTGTTGCTAAAATACCTTTGCAATATTCTATGTAATAGACATCGTCGAGAAATTTTAATATATGCGCTTATGTGATATGGTTTAATTGCACTAATCTGCATGCTAAATTGATGAAAGGAGAGAACTTTAAATACTCCCAAAGTGCTAAAATATCTTATGTAATATTTTCTCCACAAATATCAATGGAAAATTAATTAGGTGTGCTTAACCAAATATCAAATTCATTCTCTCCTGATGTAGTTTGGATGTTAGATGAATTACATTGAACAAACCTCTACTTGAGCCAAAATTATGGGCTCGTTGGTAGGCCTGAATGAAGGATACCCTGTTAACGAATTTCCTATATTAAAACTAGACAGAGGTTAGTATAGTTTATGAATTAATCCATGGATTGCTAATTGAATACACCCTATATCATCATGTATTCACTCTTTAATAAATTTATATTGAATACGCATGTGTAACGTAGACTATGTTGGGCTTTGTTCTATGCTTGCACAGTCGAACTAAAATCTCTCTAACATAGTCATCTAAATAAAATTATGTGTATCAGTGTGGAAAAATGCAGTAGATCTAACCTTGTTGTTCTTATATAAGCCTAAAATTAAGGATATATGTTGAATATTGGCCTTTGGAAGTCATCCCTGTGAGGTTTTAGGATTTTGTGAGAATTTATGTCACAGACGGACTGTGCTGCATAATATTGAACTATGAAACTTTCCCTATGAATGTTATGCTTAAATTATTTTTCATACATGGTGCTTCAAGACTAATATAAGTTGCTAGGAGATCTTCAGAGTAGTTTTTAGAATCTTGTGAACCATACCCTAAGAAAATAGGATGTTATGGTTCATACCCTGTTTGCTTAGGCAAAAGCCTATACAAAGGCTACCCTGAGTATTATCCCACATGGGATGTGCTCGAGGTATTAAACCTTTAAAGGGAGAAAGGCTCCCATGTGTAAACATCCACCAAATGGCGGTCAAAGATTGACCACTTGACGATCTAGCTAGTGCTAGTTGGTGAAACATAATGAAAGACATTAGAATTGTTGATGTTGTCACTTGTTGGACTCTTACCCCGATGCTTGCCACATGCCTCTGTTGCGATGTGCCACATGTATATTATTGGATTAGTTGTTCACAAACACCACCTTTTGATAGCTATGGGAAATATTATCCCACAGTCTCCGTGTAGATAATATGGTACTGTGTTGGTCATGGTGGCCACTGAGTGGTGACTACTAGCATCGGTTGTGGACGCTTGACCATGCAATGGTGGTCAACCTAGTCATAATACTAGGGTGCCAGTTGCTTGGCATGTTTGCAGAGTCTGACTTGTGCAGTGTTGACCAATAGAGGGTTACTTGATTGATAAGGTCGATTAGGTTAGGGACCAATCGAACCTTTCAAACAATACTTTGGTAAATTTAGACCTTTCAAACAATATTTAACCTTTTGGATTAAATAATTAATCTATATTTTTGGAGTCTAATTAGGAAGTCTAATGGATTATTATATTAACTAAAGGTATTGGACTTTAGTTAGTTTAATAAATGGAAATAGATTATTAAATTAACTAAAAGTGTGGAACTTTAGTTAGTTTAATAATTGAAATTGGATTATTAGATTAACTAAGGGTATGGGACTTTAGTTGGTTTGATAAGTGGAAATTGGATTATTAGATTAACTAAGGGCATGGGAATTTATTTAGTTTGATAAGTAGAAAATGAATTATTATATTAGCTAAAGGTATGAGACTTTACTTAATTTGATAAGTGGAAATTGGATTATTAGATTAGCTAAAGGTATGGGACTTTAGTTAGTTTTATGATTAGAATTTTATTGATTAAGGGTATGGTACATTAGTTAATTGACGGAATGAATTTGATTAATTAAGGGTATGGGACCTTAGTTAATTGAATAAATGGATTTGATTTATTAAAGGTATGAAACCTTGGTAGATTAAGGAAAGAACTTTGTATGTTGGAAGCATAAACCTTTGATGGGCTAAAGGTGGAGTTGTGAATAACTCTGTAATTGATGAAATGATTCTTTTTTCTATTGATGAGAATAAGAGGGAAATTATAGGATACCTTATGGTATTTAATGAATGCATTAAGTAACTTTGTATAGTTGCAATTTGGAATTTAAATTATGTATGCACTTTCTTGAAGTCATTTAGTAGATGCATTTAGATGCATAAGTTGTCTTGATCCCTTATTACCATAAAATAAGCTATGGAGATGCGAGAGGATCAAGAGATACACTAGGAACCAAAACAATGACCTTGACAGTAGTTGACGTAATGAATATTCTAATTTATGTTTATGACTTATGAATATGGAGGATGTATCTTACTTGATTAATTTCAATAGTTGTTTAATGGATTAAATATGTACTTTAAATTACTTATGTATTGTATTTTAATTCCTTTCTATTAACATTTACTTTCTTTAAATGTGGATTCTTGCTAGTATATTATGTATGCTTTTTGAACTATGTTTTTGTTAGATTTAGTACCCGTTCTTGCTTTCTTGCTAAAAACCAAACAATCTAAAGAATGAATATCTAGGGTAAACTTAGTGGTGACCTAAGGGAATTAATACCCCCTTAGGGTGAACATAGGTGACCTAAGGGAATAGACCCCTTAGGATATTGGAAACTAAGTTGAGGAAAGACTACATCTGAGTTAAGCTAGCTCTTCATGGAGACGAGAGGAATACCTTAACTCATAGTACGTGTAGCATACTTACACAAACTGATTTGTGTATAGTATGAATATGGGTGTATACCTTTGATGGATTAAAGGTGATAAGTTTAGCCCATCAAGAGATATGGGAGGGATAAACTTATTTGTGGTAACACATAATACGCCTAAACAAATGGATTTGTGTGAGGGTATTTGGTGAGATGTAGCTTTTCAAGAGACTTATGAGATTTAAACAATAGGTAAATTAAGGATTTATTAGGGGTTTGTGAATTCATGTCCTTAGTAAACTAAATTAAAAAATATATATTTTCTTTTTGTGTGTTTAAATGTAACTAGATTTTGGGTCATTACAGGCATACCTACATATGACTGACCAATTTACCAAACCAAATGATCTCATTTAATCTATCATTGTAAAATTTCAATGACATGAATACCATACACAATTGGGAAATATTACATCTAATCCTCTCAAGACAAATCGCTTGTCATCACCCACTAAATCCATGCTATCTCGCTATAAATCACCAATTAAGTGTCATAAGTTTTTGCACTACATCATGTCTTCACACAATGCAGTACAAAAAGGGGTAAATTTTAGGCACTTAAAAATGTCTCAAAATGCCTCTTGCAAGCAACATTTAATGAAACATTAGCAAAATCAATTCAAAACCCTAAAATCAATGCAAAATCAAGTGCAAAACCCTAAAGTCCAACATGAGGCTATTCAAAATCCTAAAATAGGGTAGGTATTTCCACCTCCATTGTGTCCCCCCATCACACCCCTCTTGTGTGCTTTTCAAAGCATCTACTTGCTCCCTTTTTCAAAAAGCACCCACCCTCCTTAAAGGGCATTTAAGGCAAAATGTTGAAAAAGGGGTATTTCCCCTTTTCCCAAGTCTTACATGGACATGTCACACCCATACACACTTAAGGCTTATAGGTAGGAAATTCTTGGGAAGTGCTTGCATAATAAAGAGGAGTCTTCTCTCTCCTCCACCTCACCACCCCCTCTCTTGCTTAGAAAAATATAAAAAGAGGAGTTTGCCTATGAATTTGAGGAGGAGAAAAATAGTAAGGTTATGTTGCAAAAATATTGTCTGATGTGTTCCAAGCCCTTTTGAGCACATGAGCTTCCTTCCCTACATCCCTTTTGTAGGTTACAGGTGGATTGCAGAGCAGAACAAACACCTATGACAACCAAATTAGCACCAAACTACTCCATGAGTTTTTACGAATAACAAATGGACAAGTCCAAATTACAAAACCCAAAATGCACCTTGAGGTGCATGCACACCCAAAAAATGCACCTCGAGGTGTTTTTTCCAGTTTCAGGTCATAAAAATCATCTAACAAGTAATATACCTTAGTTTCATCAGTTACAAGTTATTTTAAACCTTCTATCATGCATTCTATTTTAGATTTTTGTCTATATGTCCATGTTGATATGAGGCCTGATTAAGACAGGCTTCCAATATTCTAACGATTTTTGTAGGGTTATGCAAGGTCATAGATTGGTGTAGCTCATGGTGGCATGCATCATAAGACCACTCCAATATTGAGGAATTGAAAGAATATGCCTACAGTATTACAAAAATTATTCTATACTAGGGTCCCTCCTAACGAAGTCCCTCTTTTGTAACCCTTTGGGGTGTTTTGTAAAAGTATGTCATTTCCTTATTATAACCTATTTTACGACTTATTAATATGAAGCAACATGTTTTATTTTACTTCAAACATTTCCTTAATAGAGCACTCCTTGAGCTTCTTTGGACTCTTTGGACTAAAGAGAGGAGGATGAAAAGGAGAGTCGGTTCTTCCTTCTACTTGCTCTGATACCACATATTAGAACTCAATTCTTTGATACTTTACATTATGGAATGATAGGTATTTAAATACATAAAATATCTATGTTGCACATAATAAACTCCTAACCAAACTTGCAACTACCTCTATCCTATACTACATGCATATTCCTTATGATGGGTGGCTATATCACTTTTTATTTCACATGGGCTATGATGTAATGACTCCTAAAATATAATATCTAATGCTTTGTCTCACAAACATGAGGATCATGTTGTTTTTAGTTCCATATTTATTCCTCTTCCATAATGACTTTATCAACCTCAAGAGGATTGGCTTACTAACACAAATATTACTCAAATCAATTAGGAGGTAGAGGTTGGTTCATCACTGCCTTCTTTTTTCTCATATGATGTTGGAGTTCTTTGCAAAAATGATCGCATTTATCTTCCTTAGTCCTTGGCTATTAAGACAAGTGTCCTTAAAGAATTGCATGCATATCCTTTGGTAGAACATTTTGGATTTGAAAACATATTAGTGGGTGAAGCAATATATTCTTGAAAAGGATTAAAAGTAGATGTCAAGACTTTTATGGCTAAATGTAATGTGTGTTGTCGTAACAAATGGAAATATCTTAATCTCTTGGATTGTTGCAATCCCTACCTATCCCTAACTACCAATGGAAGTACATACTTATGGATTTCATTAAGGGTCTTTCCAAATCTGAGGGAAAAACTATAATCTTCATGGTAGTGGATCACCTTTCTTAGTACACTCATTTCTATGCATTACAACGTCCCTATTCAACAAGGTGGCCATGTTATTCCTCAATTTTTTCTTTAAATTACATGTTATGTCCATGTCTATTGTCAATGACCGTGACCCTATCTTTGCCAATCACTTTTGAAGGAAATTATTTGGTCTTAGTGGTACTAGGTTGAGTATGTCCACTTCTTATCACACTCAATTCAAATGGCTAGATAAATATTTTTAATAAATGTTTGGGTACTTATCTTCATTGTTTTTTTTACAACAAGCAATATCATTGGGTTAATTTGCTCTCATTAGTTGAAAGGTAGTACAATACTTCTTATCATTATTCCTTCAAGATGTCCCATTTGAAATATTGTATGGTCAGAAACCTCTATTAGTGATAAACTATATTCTAGGATACTCCAAGGTCACCTAGGTAGATGATTTCTTATAATCATGATGACTTGTGCTTTATATTCTTAAAGATAATCTAACTGACATAGAACCACATGAAGTAGCTGCATGATTTGCATCATTTTGAATGAAAATTTGACGTGAGAATATAGTCTTTTTGTGCTTGTAGCCCTTTAAGAAATTGTCCTTGAACACCAAGTCCATTTAGATGATGACCCCTATATTTTATGGCCCTACAAGGTGGTTTGTCGCATTGGTGAAGTGGCATATTAGTTAGAGCTTCTACCATATTCCCACATCCATCCTGTGTTTAATGTATGTTGTCTCAAAAATGTTGTTGATTACAAGGTTTAGTCCAAGATAGAGCTTACAGTACTCAATGAAAAAGGATGGGTCATCTCCAACCAAAAGTAGTATTGCAGTCCAGAGTTTGTCTTCTACAATTGATGTAAATCCAGCTGTAAGAGGTCAAAACAAATGCCTCCCCACATAAAACTACGATAAATAGAAAATAAACTGGTAAAACCCCCATTCACATAAAAACTGCAATACATGAAAATAAACCGATAAATGCTTTATTTTCTCATTCTTGGATTCACCTCCATAATGCAATACAAGGGGAATATATATAGATATCCCAAGAGAAACCCTAAAATGAAACCCTAAAGCTTAAAGACCTAAATATTAAAAAAAATTACTATTTTTGCCAAATTTATTTTTGTCAAAAATTGCTATTTTTAGTAATTACTATTTGCACCAAATTATTTTTTTGTCAAAAATTGCCATTTTTAGTAATTCACAAAAAAACTCGGATTGACATGCAAATTAACACACAACTTCATAACACCCATATTAGGTATCCTAGAAAATATCGACACCTAATCATGCATAAATAAAAAATTATTTAAAAACTTCTAAAAAAACACCCTCTAAAAGATAGGCTCTTGCATCATTCTCCTCTGGTTGAAAAGAACTTTTCTCGTGCGATTTCCTTTGATCAAACTCCTACAAATTTTTATTTTCAATATTTTATCCAACTATTCAAATCCTGGATCAAACCAATATGATGTTGAATATCCATTTTTGGGGGTAGTACATCTAATAACTCCTCTAGTATGGCATTTGCATATTATTTTAGAAACTCTGTTGTTGCGGGTGGTATAACAACATCCTCAGTATCCACCTTTTGTGTTGTCAATACATAACAAAAATTAGCTTCATTCATCCCTATGACAAATTCCTTAGTTGTCAATAGGTTTTTACTCTGCCCTTCTTCCTTATGTGGTAACAAGACCACTTTTACTCCATCCTTCCAGAATGTGTAAGTATTCCTTCCCCCATCATGGGTAGCCTTCTTGTCATATTACCAAGGCCTCTCAACAATAAGAGATATGCATCCATCAGAATTACATCACACCATACTTCATCCTTATAGGTATTCCCAATTAAAAACTTAACTAGACACCTCTTATCTATAGTTACCTCATTCCCTTTCTTGAACCATGATATGCAGTAGGGATACAGGTTCTTCTCACTCTTTAAGTTTCTCAACCAATTAATTTGAAACCATATTTTGACAAATACCACTATCAATAATCATCTTGCATACCTTTCCTCTAGATGTGCACCTAGTTTGAAAGATATTTGTGTATCATTGTCTTGCGCTTTCTCCTTCCTTGGGATGATCATTGTCCTTCTCACCATAAGATTTTCCCCCATGTTTGCAACAACTTCCATCTCAATTTGCTCTTCTGCCCCAACCAGATTGACTTCCATCTCAATTTAATTTTTTTGTCTATCTTCTTTCTTGAGTGAGATAATGCGAACATTCGAAAGCTCTATGCACTTCCTCAATGCATTTGTAATAGGTATATTGCCCTTGTGGACCATCCCAATTTTTATTCCACCATAGACTCTTCCTCTTTGAAATCCTCCACCTCTCTGGTGGTTACTGTGACCTTGTCCAAACTCTTCTTTTTTTCCTATATTAGAAGATTCTCCATTTGAGGAATTAAATCCACTATGCCCCCTAATTGGAGGTGATGATAGCCCTTTTTCACTTCTCTTCTAAAATTGCTCCTCTTATGTTTCTCTTTTGCCTTTAATGTGAACTGATATGCATCCTCTACATTATGGATTCAAAGCATACTCAACTCATCTTGTATGGCATAACTTAATCCATTCACATACCTTGCAGCCTTATGTTCTTCTAACTCTTCAAGTTTTACTCGAATTGATAACTTGTAGAATTCATTGGTGTTGTCCTTGATGTTTTGATCATTTTGTCTAAGGTTCTGGAGTTTACAAAACAATGTTTGGGCATAGTATTTATGCAAAAATTTCTCCTTAAATTTTTTTATTTTACACCGGACCCTAATATTTTCCTTTATTTTTCTTTGCCTCTCCTTTTGTAGATGATCCAACCAAATCAATGCATGCCCTTTCAACTTTGTGCATGCAAGCTTCACGTTTTTCCTCCAAAAGGTCTTTCTACTCAAATAACTTCTCCATGCTATTCAACCAGTCTATCAACTCTTTTGGTTTCAATCCTCTTGCATAATCAGGGACATAAACCTTGATCCCATCTCTATCTTCTTCCAAGGCCCTAATCATTTTGTCCTCAAAATGATGGTCCTCTGGCTTCCCCTCTGGTTCTTCCTCTACATGAACCTCTGATCTATTGTCTTCTCCCACAATCTCATTATCAGATTCTAGATCTGCAAAATTTGTTGGATGTATTTCCCTTATACACGCCATCATTCTATTCAACTAAGCAATATGTGCTTGCAACTCCTGCATATGCCTGTTAACCTGCGTATAACCTCCTCTTCCTCTCCTCATGTTATTCCAAAAAGAAAACAAAAATAGCAAAATAACTATAATCAATAAAATTACCTTCTATTTCCCAACAATATCCAACTTGCTCTAATACCAAATGATGTAAATCTAGTTATAAGAGGTCAAAACAAATACCTACAATAAATAGAAAATAAGCCAGTAAAAACCCCATTCACATAAAAATTGCAATACATGGAAGTAAATCGGTAAATGTTTTATTTTCTCATTCCTGGATCCCCCTTCATAATGCAATACAAGGGGAATATATATAAATATCCCAAGAGAAACCCTAAAACGAAACCCTAAAGATTAAAAAATTTACTATTTTTGGTAAATTATTTTTACATCAAAAATTGTCATTTTTAGTAATTACCATTTTCAGCAAATTGTTTTTTGTCAAAAATTGTTATTTTTAGTAGTTATTATTTTCGGCAAATTATTTTTTCATAAAAAATTGTCATTTTTAATAATTCACAAGAAAACTCAGATTGACATGCAAATTAACACACAACTTCATAATACCCATATTAGGTGTCCTAGAAAATATCAACATCTAATCATGCATAAATAAAAAATTATTTAAATACTTGTAAAAAAAAACCTTTGAAAGATAGGCTCCTACATCAACAATCTTAACAAATTTAGAAACTTTTCATCAAGTGGTAGGACCTTCCAAAAGAATATGCTACATGGGATCCTAAGAGCATGTTCCAATTTTTTCTAGCTTTGAGGATAAATCTTTCTAAGGGGGATCCATATAACGACTCTAATATAGCCACATCAACTATCTTTATTTTTTATTGGATTAGTCCTTAGGTTTAAATCGTCAACCCTTGAGCATTAGGGTTAGGGTTAATGTTGATTTAGTCTTAGGAGTAGTTATATGGTAGTTGGAATCATCTTTCATATTCAAATCTTACTCTCCTTAGATGTGTAGATTAGACATCATCCTCTCTAAGTGGCTAAGAGACTTTGCCCTCTTTTTATGGCTAAGGATTTGCATTGATTTGAATCTAGAATGTAATTATTGCATATTTGATTTCCTAACAATTGGATCCAAAATATTGTTGTCATTGAATATTATTATTATGCATTATTGAACTGCTATTATCGATGTTATATTTCTTGAAGTTGTTTTATAACATTGACATACTTTTCATCACTCTTTACCTTACCTCCTATCATAGGTAGATCATCTTTTAGAGATTTGAAGTAAGATAGTCTTTGACAATATTTAAATCTAAAATTTTAAGATTTGAGAGCTCTATTTGTATTCTATTAACTTCACTGGCACCTACTTTTCCATAGACATTTCAAAGTAGTCCATATATCAATAGGATCAATTTTCTCTCTCGTGTACATATGATTCTACTAACTTGAAGAATAGTCCAAAAGATTCATCCTTTCTCTTATTGAGTTCATGATCACTAGACCTTATAATTCATTATTGAATATGAGCAAGATATTTTTGCTTCTAAGTAATCGTACCGTTTGAATGGGCCAAGTTTTAAACCAAGTAACATACCTAAGAAATTTATTTTGCACAAAAGCACTACAAAAATTTGTAATAAATAGAGCTCAAAAACTCAAGCAATATAAAAAAAAGGACTTTACTTTTGTATGCAAGTGTTATGGCCTCTAGAATATTTGGTTATATTAGCACTCAAATAAAAAAAATCAAATGCCAAAACTTAGAATTGTTTTTTTTGAATCAACAACTATGACTTGTTACCATTGGATTGGATGTTGCACCTATGAATTTAAGTTTGACACTTTGCATTATGTGATTGGTTAGATTTTTCTTTATATATATATATATATAATTTATGTGGGTTTGGAGCCAACAAGGCTTAAACCCAAGACCTCCTTTAGGTGAGCAAGAGCACTAACCAATACGCCACATAACCAATACGCCACATACACATGCTAGGATAAGAGAGGAGCTTGTACCATATAACATTATGTATGTGATAATCTACTGGGATTAACAAAAAGGATGCCAACATACTACCCTTCTATAAGCTAAGTTTCCAACCAGTATGCCATGTAGCCAGTTGTTCCATAGGAGGATTTTCTTTAACATGGCTCATACACCATCCTTCTATCAAAGGTAGTTCTTAAAAAAGGAGCATTTACTAGAATCAATTTTTTGATCCCTCTACTATAACTAAGAAATTATACTATTACGCTACTTTATTGCATCTGATGGAAGGAAAAGAGGAAAGCATTTTTTGAGTTGGTTTTTAAAGAAATTTGCAATTCAAAGGCCATAGGGATTTGACCCCATAATATCCTTCAAACTAGGTAGTGTTTCTACCACCACTCCATTCCATTGGTTTGCAAGGAGAATAGACGACTCAAAAACTACTTATATGATGGCTTGAAAAGAGGCTGAGATTTAAGTACCCAACCTATCGGCTTCAAAGCACACAACCTAGCCACCACGCCATCCATGTCGACATGTCACTCCTACACCTGATCATGAGGATGCATGATGGTAGGTCGCACGGAGATGCATGCATAATTTGTATGCAAATCATGCTAAAATAATGGAACCAAAAACATAGTTTGAAATTTCAAAAATTGAAATGCAAAATATAGAAATGTAACCAGAATGATGACTCTAATCATTAACAAATTGATTCCTCCTATGATACCATGTTTGAATTTGCAATATTTTCCAAAACCATTCCAAAACATTCATTTACCATAATCATATGCCAAGGAAAAGATAATGTGATTAGAAGGGAGCAATAATAAAGAACATGAAGAAATGAAGGGATACAAGAAGTATAAGTCGGGTGCTCATAAGCACCACAATATATCATATTTTATTCATGCTTATAATACAAATGGATCCTCATTGAGGGGTATTTATAGTGATACCAAATCCTCAATAAGAGGTTAACCTCAAGCTGACATAAACTTAACCTTGAGGTTAACCTTACAATAAAATAATAATAAATTACCCTTTAAAATAAGGTTTACTATAAAGGTGGATTAACTAATACCACTAATGGTGAATTATGAAAGAAGCCTCTAGACTTACATGAATATGCCTATATACTTACATATATGTTGAATGCCCATATGCTTACGTAATCACATGCCTATAGGCTACATAAATTTTGCTCAAAAGCACTTCTTCACAATTTTGACCTTAGCCTAAACAATATTAGATTACATAAAATTTAGCATTATTACATAAGGACAAAATGAAAGCTTGATCAAAAAGATATATATGAAAAAACTACATGAAGCAATTTTCTCTTTCTATCCTAACAAGGCACGTAGCCCCGATGGATTTTCTACAATTTTTTTTTTTTAAATTGGGATTTATTAAGGGGTAATATATTGGTTGCAGTTGAATAGACCCAGAAAAGGAAGACTATAATAAGTAAGATAAGTGTCACTTTTATTACATTGGTTCCAAGAAAGGGAAGAGAAGATATTCTAATAGTTTTTGTGCCATAAGCCTTTGTACTATGATTTATACGATCATTTCAAAAATTATGGCAAATAGGTTTAGAGACATTCTAGATTGTGTTACCTTAGAGGAACAAGGTGGTCTTATTCATGGTAAACAAATTCTTGACGGTATAATTATTACATACAAGGCCATACATTCTCTTTGTTCCATGAAAAAACTAGGTATGCTTATGAAGTTAGATATGAACAAAGCATATGTTAGGTTTTCCTAGACTTTTCTATATGATATTCTAAAAAGGTAGAATTTGATTACAGTTGGCGTGAATGGATTAAATATTATTATAACACTACATTTTATTATATTTTGATCAATGGTTTTCTTGTTGACTTGTGGACTCTACCAAGGTGATCAACTATTCCTTATCCATTCCTTATTCTTATAGAGGTATTAGGGAGAGCTTTCTCAAAGGCAAAAATGAAAGAAAAAATCGAAGGTATTCAAGTTGCAAAAAATGGTCCTTTTAATCTTGTCTTCAATTTGTTAATGAAACTTTCTTTTTGGGCCATCCCTCAATCAATGAGGCCACGAAGTTTAAATCAATATTATGATGCTATGAGAAGGCTACTAGACAGTTTGCCAATACTACAAAATCTAGGATTTTTTTGTTAACAATGCTTTAGATTTACAATGAATTATTGTGGATATTTAAAGGTTTAAAATTGTAAATTTTCAATCAACCTACTTGGGTAATCCTTTGTCTCATAAAAGAAATAAAATAGAGTTTTAGATCTCTTGTTTGGATAGAATGAAAGTTTGTTTAGTAGGATGTCTACAACTCATAAAGACTACATTACACACCATCTCTATTTATATGATATCACTTTCAAGATTGCTAGTAGGTAGAACATCAAAAATTAATTAAAAAACTTTGTGATGAAAAACTTTCGAAGGTAGAAATTGTAGGCATGATGTCAAGCTATGTGAAAATGTGGATCCTAAAGTAAAGAGGGAATGAAATGCCCTCCTAAAAATAACAAGCGAAGCAATAACTAGTCCTCCTCCTCCTACAAAAGGTAGTTGCAACGTCTTTAGTTGTTTTCAATGACACCACAGTGGATCGTGTCCATTAGTGGCACACCCAAGGATTGGACAAAGGAGTTAATTTTCATTGATCTTCCACTCTAGGGTCACAACCTGCACTTGACGGTATGAGTGCATGGAACCAAGAGAGGCACAAGGTCACAAAGAAAGCTTGTGCAAGCTTTTGGTATTTTTCTAACATTTCCTTTAATGTGGTGAGGTCTTCATATTGGTGAGGAATGGTTGAGCCCTCATAATTTGCAGTCTAGAATTTCAAGTGCCCACTTATGTTGATTTTAGGGGCCTTCTCCTTCAAGAATCTATGGAGGATATCCATTTTTTGGTTGAAGAGCAATGTAAGATATGGAGAAAAAAGAGTTGTACAATCATGTTTGATGGGTGGATTGATGGGAAGAATTGGAAATTGATTAATTTTTTGGTTGCTTCTACTAGAGGATTTGTCTTCCTCAAGTCAATGGATGCATCGACACAAGTCAAGAGTGCCAAAATGCTTGCTAGGTTGTTGGAAGAGGTTGCATTGGAGGTAGGCAAGGAGAATGTTGTCCAAGTTATCATGGATAATGCAACCCATAATTTTTTGAACACCATGTGCAACCCATTATCTTAATTTGCTTTTCAAAGGCATTGGAAAATTACCCCAAGTGTCTTAAGGTTTTAAATAAGGCCAAATGTATTACAAAATTCATCTACAACCATATATGGGTTCTTCAACTAATGAGGCAATTCACTAATGGGAGGGAGCTTGTGCAAGTTGGAGTTACACAATATACCATAGACTTCATTATATTGTAGAGCCATTTTGGGTTGTGGGTGTAATTGGAGTATGATTGAGCACATTCACTTCAAAAAGTGGAATAGATCGATGTAACATAAGTTGAATGAGTTTATATTTGTTCATTACAACTTTCGCCTCCACAACAAAAATTGTGTGGGATCAAGTTATGAAGCCATTGATTTAGATGAGATTGATCCATCATTTGAATGGATCACAAAGCCAAAGGTGCAATAGATGATTTTTAAAGTATGATGGAGTTAGCAACAAAAGCAAAGGAAGAGGCATTGACATGAGGACAAAAGAGAGAGGACTAGAGCTTCATCTACGGCAAACGACAAAGGCATTACTAGACACTAGATAGATTAGTTGACTACTGTAGTGGGTCTATTGAGGCAATTTTAATGCATTTTGTACCTTTTTATATGATAATCAATACAACAATATTACTTGTATTAAAATTTCTTTAATTGATGTGTTTTGTCGCTTTTATGTGTATTTTAAGGTTGTATTGCTTACAATATTAATTTTGGATTTGTATAATGTTAATTAATTGTAATATACATGAAAAAAAACTTTTATCAAAAAAAAAATTGCATTTTCTTCTATTTGTTTTTTTCCGATTTTTTTTCCAAGTCCAAACCTAAGACAAAATTTAGCATTGCCGAGTCCATGTTGAGTCTGAGTTTCTCTACTATGGTTTATAGAAAGCTTTGCATATCTCCAAGATAGTTCCATTGAAGCACATGGAGGTTTTTGGCCTTGTTTGGGAATTGGAGTTGTTATGGTAAGAACTAAAGTTATGCAATTAAAGATCTCTAGGACAAAGTTTGGCACAAGTTTCATGTTTCGTCAAGTCTCACCAATCAGGTTTCTGGCAGGTCTTGGCAATCAAATTTTCATCAGGTCTTACTAGTCCGGTTTTCATCAGATCTCAATAGTCCGGTTTTCATCAGATCTCAGCAATCAAGTCAAAAACAACTAGAACCTTTTGACAACAGATCCAAGCAGAATGTGGAGTTGTTTTTCTTTGGGCCTTATATTGAGAAGAGACTCTCAAAGAAGACATTTGGATACTTAGGATCCTGTGCTTAAAAATACAACAAACTCCATACCTTGTTAGAATCACCCACCTTTGGAAAAGATGTAAATCTACTTTTGGGGAGGCCAAACTCCTTCATAGTAAATTTATTAGACAATATTATATCTAGAATTGTGGGTTTCTAAAAATATGTTCTGGTCAGAATTCTAATCATGTAGTTTCTTGCTGTAACACAAACTTGAAGACTAACTTCTATGGGCTGTCTTCATCAGCTTGTTATGCACTTGGTGTAGATATTAAAGAAATTAAGAGGATCAATTTCAAAAACTTGATATTTCTTACTTATTGCAAACACAAATTTTGTTTGTTCTGTTGGGTCTTTAGGTACATGTGAAGGTTTGTTTTGTCATGAGCTTTGTCAGAGGGTCAAAACCCAAGAAAGTACAAGATCAATGTATATTTCATTATGGACTTGTTTCGTTAGGTGGCTGCTAAAACATAAAGTTTTCACACCTGCAAAAGATAGTTTTTCTATTTAACTTGAGATCTTCTAATTATAAAATATTAAAAACATATGGTTCCTTGCTAGTGAAATAAAGAGAATACTTCATTAACAGGCACTGACTGACTGCATGGAAGGCCCCTCACCCATAAGTACTAACTACCACTTCTAACTTCTAAACTTTAGCAGGATAGAAAATTTCAATTATGTCTTGGTCATATCTTAAATGATTGTTCTCAATCTTCAGTCTATAAATGTTAATTGTATAAGATATATATCAATTTAATCCAGAATTTTCAGAGTAATCACCTAGAATTACTCATATCTTACCATATGTATTGTTTAGTCTATAAAATAGCACTTTATCAACAAAAAACAAATCTTCAGTACAAACTCACAGAGCCATTAGAAGACTAACAATGGCTATGACCTGAACATTATAAGCAATGATCTGGTAATGGCTATGACCTGAACATTATAAGCAATGATCTGGTAATGGCTATGACCTGAACACTTCTGCATTTTACTTTATAGTACAAATAAATAACAAATATGCATGATGATCTTCCCTCTATATATGTGACTATAATTAGAGACTGAATAAGAATTGAACAAAAATTAAATTTCAACCAGTCATTTTTTTTGGCTGAAATGCTCTTTTTATTTGATAACGGATTGCTTTCAGGTTTTGCTGAAAACAGTTGATGATTTCCCTAGATGTGAACAATTCCATGCTTTAGTTCTCAAGTTGCTATTGTACAGTGCATTCTTGGTATCCAATAAGCTTACATAATATTTAGCATCAATAAAAACTGCATTAATTTCAGCTTTAGTAAATACAGCCCTATCTTCCTCAAAACTTAGCTGTCAAATCCTTAATTTCTTCTAGAGAGATTGTCTGCAAAATAAACCAGAAATTGTTCCAAGTTAGCTAAACATCCAGCCATGAAACCATCAAATCATTTGAAATGCCATTTCATGCTAGATAAGTATGTGAAATCGTATCTGCAGCAACACGCAATGACAAAGGCTAATCTCACGATATAAATTTCCAAATAAACCTTCAGGTGATAATTTTGAGTGCACATTTTGAATGAATAATACTGGTAAAAGCGTATTCAGAAGTTTTAGAAGTCAATAAAACAGAGACACATGAAGCAAAATGAAGTTTCTTCTTCAATAGGGCCCGTCATCTCCAACAAGCGACTGTTCTTTATGTATTATTCACCAACAGAACAAGATAAGATAATTCTATTAGAACTCATTGAAAAGAGCTGTCACAAATTACAATGCATTGTAGTAATCACAAAGTACTACGAAAATAAGCTAGAATAGAATAAGGAATCTAGTGTAAACTACTCTTAAGTGGAACAACTGTCTGGCATAAAATTACAGCCTCGAAGGTTACCCAAAATGGATAAACCCTAACATGCTGAAAGTAATGACTAAGAGAGATTTAGAAGTCGAGATACAACAAATATTGAAAGGAGCTCCAATGGATCCAAGCACCAACATTAAGATGCAAAGTAGAAACACAGGCTTTGTCGTCACCATCCCAAAAACTTCAATGGATCCAACGACAACATTAATCAAAAGTGGGATGTAAAGTAGAAACACAAGTGTTGTTGTCACCATCCCAAAAGGGCCAACAGAAGATCTAATGATGCTCCCAGAAGAATGGCCAAGACTAAGAGGGCTTACTGGGATAATCTTGGGAGAGCATGGAGTTCGACCCCTCAAGACTCTTCTAGCATCTATGGCTATGTAACCAACAAAAGAGGATAAGAAACTAGTGAGTTGTGTCTATCTACAACTCCTTGGAATGTGTGGGGTGACCAAAACCTGATGTCAAAGAACTGCAATCTTGTCTTGTCGCATGTGAGAAGAAAGAACTTAAGCCCTAGTCGCCACTCTTGTATGCAGACAAGGGCATTGTAGCTTCTAATGATCGCTTATTACTCTCAATATTGATAAGGTGAAAAAATGAGGTGATTAGTCGAGTCGTCGTCTCTCTCCCTTGTAATAACAGACGTTGAAGACTCATAGCTTCCTTGAGGTAAAGAGCCAAGCATATATGATCAGGATAGCTGAAAAAAGTGGCAAGCGATCCACCAGAGTCTCTATACAAGCAATAGTACCTCCCTCAAATCTCATAATACATAGGACATTTAAGATAAATGTTCTTCAATCTTCACCTCCTAAATAAAGTAAAGACAACATATTCTCTCCTCAAAGAATATGGTGATCTACCTCCACCCGCAACTAATGTGAGCATACTTTGAGTTTACCCAAAGGAATCCTAAGGCTGTCTCTAATGTCGCTCAACATAATTAGGATGAGTAATTATGTCATTCTTAGTCCTCATGAAATGCTTAGTGTAGAAGGCCAACTTAGGACTACGAGGTTGAGATGAAATGACCCAAGTGATCTAAATATATTGTTGATAAGCATCATCTCTGACTGCATAATAAACCACCCTCTTATTAGGAAGGTGAGGAGGAGCATTTATAGATAAGATAATTCTATTAATGTCCACATAAGGCCAAAGTAGGTTAATGGGACTCCTTGAAAAGAGTTGTTACAAATTACAATGCATTGTAGTAACCACAAAGTACTACAAAAATAAGCTAAACTAGAGTTAACTACTCTAAAGTAGAACAACCATATGACATAAAATTACAGCCTCGAGGGATACCCAAAATGGATAAACCAAAACATGCTAAAAGAAATGATTAGGAGAGATCTAGAAATTGAGGTATAATAGAGATAAAAGGGAGCTCCAATAGATCCAAGAGCCAATATTAATTTGTATTGGGATGTAATGTAGAAGCACAGTTGTTGTCGACACCAACTATCCCAAAAGGATGAACACAACATCTAATTATGATTCCAGGAGAATAGTCAAGACTAAGAAGGCTTTGTTGGATAATCCTAGGAGGACATGGAGTTCAATCCCTTAAGACTCTTCTAGCATCCATGGTTGTGGAACCAATAGAAAAGGACAAGAAACTACTAAGTTGCACCTGTCTACAATTCCTCGGTATGTGAAGGGTGCTCAAAACCTAATGCCAAAGAACTGCAATCTTGTCCTGTCGTAAACAATAAAGAATTGAAGCCCTAGTAGCCACTCTTGTATGTAGACAAGGGTGCACGGATTTGTCGTTAATATTTTAGATAGTTGTAGCTTCCAATGAGCTCTTATTACTCTCGACTATAGAGATAGGGTGAAAGAAAGAGGTGATTAGTCAGGTAGTAGTCTATCTTCCCTATAATAATTGACACCAAAGAGTCATAGCTTCCCTAAGGTAAAGAACCAAGCATCTTTAGTTAGGTAAACTAAAAAGGGTGGCAAGTGATCCACTTGAGTTTCTACACAAGCAATAGTAACTCCAACGAATCTCATAATAAACAGGACACTTGAAGATGAAATGTTCTTCAATCTCCACGTCCCGAATAGAGCAAAGACAACATACCCTACCTCTCGAGGAATATAGTGATTTGTCTCCACCCGCATCTGATGTGAGAATACTCTAAGTTGACCAAGAGGAATCCTAAAGTTGTGTGTCTAATGGCGCTCAACATAATTCAAACGAGTAATAATGCCATTCTTAATCCTCATGAAATGCTTACTTTAGAAGGCTGATTTAGGACTAAGAGGTTGAGATGGAGTGACCCAAGTGATCTAAATATATTGTTGATAAACATCATCTCTGACTACTTGATTAATTACCCTCTTATTAACAAGAAGGCGAGGAGGAGCATTTAAGGAGGTAATTGATCTATGGAGATGCCAACTAATTGAAAAAGACAAATAACTTACGAGGACCATCCATTAAGAGGACCAAAAGAGCCCCTAGAGCTCTTTTGGTCCTCTTAATGCATTCTACGGAGCAAAGCACCAAATATGGGTATCTCTCTTGGTCTCATGTGCAGTCACCCATGGATCTAAGCCGAACAAGCTGAAAAATAATTCTAAAGATGCTCTCAAGACGAAGAGGATGAACACCAAACTCAACCTGAACAATACATTGGAAAATTGTTCTTTTACATTAGATAAATTGCTGAAGCAAAATAGCCGAGACCCTCTCAATGCAAGCCCAATCAATGTGCCCTAGACTTAGACCCCAAAGCTCAGATCCATAAAGGACTATGGGTTTGATGACGGAATCGAAGAGGTGCATATTTGTATGTATGTCTTGAAATAGTTGTTGGAAGCATTAGCATTCCAAGACTCGGAGAGATGTGAATCCCTTGCAAAGACATGAGAATGAAGATTGTCGAACATTAAGGTACGGACCTGTAAACTGAACCCCCAAGTAGGTGTGAACAATGGTGATCTCAATGGACTCACCCTTATAGAAGAACTGAAACTTAGATAGGGTACTCTTTGATGAGTTAAAGATCATCACTTTAGTCTTACCAAGATTGACTACCAATTGTTTTAATTCACAAAAGCGAGCAAGAGCATCCAATTGTCTTTGTAGGCCCTTAGAAGTGTAAGCAAGAAGAACAATATCATCTACAAAAAGCAATATAGCTATCAAGACATGATGTAGAAGGCAACCATCATCAACATGTGTGTATTGACAAATAAATTCTTCAAGCTCATCAATGTAGATCCCAAAGAGTGAAGGAGAAAGAGGACAACCTTGTTTGATGCCAATGGTCCGAACATCCTCTAAGAAACCAAAAGTTGTCTGAAAACAGCCAACAAATAGCTCATATAGTCTCTTGATGGCAATAATAAAGAGATACACGATGTCGATGCCATGTAATCTTTAAAATAAAAGATGCCTTTGAGCGATGTCAAAGGCCTTTCTAAGGTTCACAAAATAACATAACACTTTAGAGGACCATTGGTGAGCCTCCTCAATAATAGCTCTGAGAGTGAAACATGATCAATAGTTTGATGATCCCTTCTAAAACCAGCCTGCCCTCTCGCTCTAAGCTTACCTTGATCCAACAATTCTAAGAGTTTCATATTCAAATTGTTGCATAAAGCTTAGCAAATGTGTGCCCAATCATAATAATTTCTATAGTTATTTGAATCTAAATAGCCCCTTGATATGTGGATGGGATGGATAATATGTTATGACCAGGAGGCAAGGAACCCAAAACAAACCTCATTAAATAATTCTGCAATGGGATAGCCAAGAGCTTCAACACCACACTTCAAGAACTCAGCTTGAAACCCCTCAAAATCAATAGCCTTGCTAGTGCTTAATTTATACATAGCTCTTTTGATGTCCCTTGAAGAGAAGAGGTGACATGATGTTGGGGATGAAGAGAATGGTGGGCTGCCTTGGGATATCATATAAAGAATTACCATGGGAGACCCAAGACCTGTCATTGATGTACATGGGATGGGGCCTCCTAGAAAGAAGAGTACACCAAAAGGCTTTGGGAGAGTGATGAAGAGCATTTAGAAGCTCAAAACGTGTAGCAACAAGAAACTTTCGATTCTTATGTTAAATGAGGCATTTATATTCCCTTCGAGTGGAAGATATAGTTTTAGGCTCATGGAGAAGAGCGAAATGGAGCTTTAGATGCATGGACTTGCATTCCTCATCATACCAATGATTCATGGAAGGAGTCAAGGGGCTGCATTCCATAACATACAAGACAAAAATTCATATTTGGTTGTTGTTGTGGTGGAATTAAGAGAGTAGTATTGGGACATCAATTGGGAGAGACGAGCAGCATAATCATTGGCCAAACACGGATCAAAATGAATCATGGGATGGTTGGTAGGATTGGGCAATGGAGGAGGAAAAGATGGAGAGATGAAAGAGGAGGAACTCAGGGAGAAAGTCAACATTGTATGATCAGCCAAGGGAAGCTAACTAGATACCTGAAAGCCATGAATATAATTAAGCAAAGTATTGTTGGTGATGACATAGTCAACCACACTCGCACCTCAGAAAGCAAGAGTATTTGAAAGGAGGTAATTAATATATGGAGATGACAACTGATTAAAGAAGATAAAATCCACGAGGACCAAAGGAGCCCCTAGAGCTAATGCATTATGAGACGTAAAGCACCACATTGGGTCTCTCTCGGCCTAAGGTGTAGTCACCCATGGATCTAAGGCAATGAAGCTGAAAAATGATGCTCTCGAGACAAAGAGGATGAACGCCAAACTTAGCCTAAACAATACGTTGGAAATTGTTATTTTACATTTGATAAATCGCTAAAACAAAATAATCTGGACCCTCTCAATGCGAGCCCAATCAACACACCCTAGACTTCGACCCCAAATTTCAAATCCATAAAGGACTATGGGTTTGATGATGCAATCAAAGAGGTGCATATTTATAGGTATGTCTTGAAAAGTGCTATTGGAAGCATTGGCATTCCAAGATTGAGAGAGATGAGTATCCCTTACAAAGACGTGACTGTGAAGCTAGCCAAAGATTAAGATAAGGACCTATAAACTGAACCCCCAAGTAGGTGTAAGCACTGATGATCTCAATGGACTCACCCTTATAGAAGAACTAAAACTTAGATAGGGTACTCTTTGATGTTTAAAAGATCATCACCTTAGTCTTGCTAAGATTGACTGCCAGTTGTTTTGTCACAAAAGTAGGCAAGAGCATCCAAATGTCTTTGTAGGCCCTCAAGAGGATGAGCAAGAGGAAGAACATCATTTGCAAAAAGTAACATACAAGACATTACATAGAAGGCAACCATAATCAACTTGTGTGTACTAACGAATAAATTCTTCAATCTCATCAATGGAGATCCCAAAGAGCAAAGGAGAAAGAGGACAGTCTTGTTTGACACCAATGGTGTTTTGACCATCCTCTAAGAAACCAAAAGTTGTCCAAAAATGTAATGTCCCCTTTCCTAACTAGCCACTAGGTACAGTATGGACTTGCCTATACAATGGTTGCCGTAGGCAATGTCGTGGGTTTGGGAGCCTCCAGGTGTTATGGAGTTACTGTTGGACGTTCAGTTTTTAGTGTGGACAGCTTTCAGGACCGTTTCCAACAGGTTTCAAGGGGACTTACTATTTTTAGTAAGTCGATCAGAGGCAGAATCGGTGGAAACAGACAGTACGATTGAATACCTCGGCGAAATGGGTATCCGTTTCCATAATTTATTTGGGATTCCGGGGTTCAGGAGGCAAATATTTTAATGTGTAAAGTTAATTATATTAAATTAAATATTTAATATAGTTTAACTTTATAATATTTCATATGTGGGAGATATAAGGTTTATTAGTCACTTAAAAAACAAGTAGAAATATAAATGTGACTTATCAATTGTTAATATGGTCGGCCAAGTTAAGAGAATTAAAATTTTAATGTTTTATTTTAATGTTGCTTTGGAAAGAGGAAAAAAGAGGTCGACCCCTCTTGGAGAGTTATAAAAAGAGCAATGAAACTTCATTTTCAGCATCTTTGGCATTACTTATTTTCGGAGTTGTGAAGAGGGATTCTTGCAGTAGTAATTTGCAGGAGATATCTTGGCTTGTTGGTGACGAAATCCATCACCAAGAACACCAGTGTCGGGAGTGAAAGATCTCCTCATATTGGTCAGTTGCACTCTCACTTCAGGGAGTGACTTTGAGCTTCAAATAGAGGAATTTTGAAGGGTTTTTGGGCACAAATTGAAGAGGGTTTTGGAGGTCTCAACTGCACATTAACTTCAGACTTCTTTTCATGTCTTGGCTGAACCAAACAGGAGCATATTTCAGTTCATGGTGAATTATTTGTGTAAGGGTTTTGTAAGAGAAGGCCAAGAACTTCAAATTCTAGCCAGCCGATCCGTTTTGGAGCATGATAGAGGAAAAACATTGCAGATTTAGAGGGTTTTCAAGGCAGTCGTACCACCATCAGCACTCAGGCCATACATATTAGAAATTGTGCCCTTCATCCGAGTGCCAAACACCTCATATAAGGGTTGTTTTTGGTTGGGTCTTCATCATTGGAAAAAAGGGTATCTTGAAAGTATAATAGCACCCTAGAGAAGCATGTCTTTGAAGATTTATGAGCAAATAATGAAGATTTCTGTATGCTGACATATTTTCCAGAATTAATCAGATCACCATATTTCGGGTATTTCTTTGAATCTTGCAAATTCCTTATTTGGCTTTGTACATGAATAGTAGATTGTGTAAAAATTTTATGGCATTTGGAGTGATGGTGTGAAAGTTAGAGGTAGATTTCATTTCCAGCAGTGTGTTCTCTTTATATGCAAAAATACAAAAAAAAAATCTGAAAACCTTGAAAATTTCCAAAATAACAAAACAAGGCAAAAATTTTGTATCTCAGCTTGGGTGGGATATTACAGTGGTATCAGAGCTGGTTTCCTGCCAGCCTGTGATCAGATCTGAATTAGGGTTTCATGAGGAGGATTCAGCATCCCTGAGTAGATCAGCATTCAAAAATTTTCTGGGCACTTTTGAAGGGTTTGTGGTGGAATTTTGCTGAAATGAAACCTAGGGTTCTTGAACATTAAATTTTTAATTGTGGATCATGGCACTATTGGGTGAAAACGAGTTGGTCGAAAGGCTTACTAATGCAGGAAGAAAACTTGGATTCATATCTCAGCCAAAAGATGTTCTCTACTGTGTCCTAGGGGAGGTAGAAGATTGTTTGTATATGATGGATTCATCACCTTCTCAAATATTACAAGCAGCTATGACTCCGGTGGTGAAGTCTTTGGGCAAGCCTAGATGGTTGAAACACACGGATAAGGAGGCAAGACTCATGGTCACTTCTTGCTTGAGTGAAATTTTGAGAATTTCAGCTCCTAAAGCTCCTTATAATGATGACACATTGAGAACAATATTTCAGTTGTTTGTTGATAGTTTTGAAAGTTTGGAGGATGTTACTTGTTCTCATTTCTCTAGGAGAGTTTCCATACTTGAATTATTTGAAAAAACTAGAATGGGCAACATCTTGTTAGATTTGGACATGGATGAGTTGGTTTACGAAATGTTTCATCATTTCATTGCTTCAGCTAGAAAAGAACATGCTAATAATTTGCAGCTATGAGAGACATTATGATTTTGATTATAGATGAAAGTGATTATATTTACCAACCACTCTTATCAATGTTATTGGACGTTTGGAGGCAAGACTTGGTTGCTTCCACTGCTGCACATGAATTGGTTAATAGTGTTGTTAAACAATGTGAGAGGAAGCTGAAACCTTTCTTGGACAATGAGGAGATTAGGGGAGAAGAGCAGCCCATGGCAGAAATTTCACATGAGGAAGCTAGTAAAGAAGAGCTTGTGGATCTAAAGAAGAATTCAGTGGAAAATTCTGAAGTTGTACCTACCTTGGACGAAGAAGAATTCAAATCAGAAATGGTTAACCAAGAGATTGAATCACCACATGAGATTGTTGTGAAAGAACATGATGCAGATGAATGTATTAAAGTTCCCAAATCAGTTTGTGATGATAATGGATATGGTCTAGATTCCCAAACTAAATCCTTGGATAGAAGTGTTCACACCAACTCCTTGGATTTGGAAAGTGATGTGTGGGAGAAATCAATCCCTCATGAGGATCACAATGAACATACCTTTTCAGATCAGCTCCTAGTTCCTTGGGATCCAGGTGTTTTGGTACCAAGGTATGATGAAGGCATGGAGGCCATTGGAGGCTTCTGTTGCATAACTTTTATTATTAAACATGAACCATTCACCAATATGCAGAAATATCAAATCATTCATCCACAATATATTATCCACAATAACAATCCACAAATGAGAGAGAGATAGATAATACCCTTAAGGTAGGGCAACACCAATAATAATCCTTAAGGAAGGAATAACTCCACAAGATCTCCCAAGATGAGAGGCCACTTCGTGGGCACGACGATTACATAAGATTCTTCTTCAATGATATGAATATCCTTACAATGACAAATATCTCTTCTTTATATATCCATATTCTTATTCTACTATGGAGAGCCTACTACTAATATTATATTATATTAAAATATAATATAATATTATAATACAATCAACCTTGGGTTATGTGTGGGCCCATGCCAACCCTTATACAATATAATAATATATCCCCAAATATCTATTCCTAGGTACCCTACCATGCCACCCTCCTTACAAATGTTTCGTCCTCGAAACATATGAAGAAACTCTGATAGTATGATTTGCTAAGCAATGTTAGCAATTGGTACCAATCTCGATCATCCATCCATCCAAGTGAAACTCGATGATGCTGGTACGCCATTTTGTTACTTGAGTATCCAAATCTGCTTCGTTGGCTCCACGCTTCGTTGCTGTATTTTGATAACTTGAATGATGGGTCCACTTGTTCCTTGATGCTTGATGAACCTTGCTGAAAACCATGATCACTATGCTTTCTTTGCCAAACACTGCCATAGTTGGTGCCCTGCTGATTACATGTAGAACCATAATATTGTTGCCTTGAACCCTGCCTCCAATATTGTTTCCGCTCATGGTGGTGTGGATGGCGATATGGTGCAACCTTTACTTGATGTTCTACCTTCTTTGACTTCTCAAAATTTGGCTCCATTATTTTAAATTCCTCTACACATTGTTCTTTCATGTTCTCTTTGTTTGGTGTGTCCTTGTGCTCTTCTATCAAATATTCCTTGGACTTTGTTGCTGCTATCGCCTTCGTGGATTCTGTTTCCTGTTCTTCAATTTGTTCTTCTACAACCACTTCTTGATTTTCCTTGTATCCTTGCTCCTCAAGCTGAGAAATATCCTTCTTGGATTCTGTTTCATGTTCTTCAATTTGTTCTTCTACAACTGCTTCGTGATTTTCCTTGGATCCCTGCTCCTTAAGCTGAGAAATATCCTGTAATGTTATCTTCTTTTTCCTGTACCATAACTTCATAAACTTCTTTTGCACATTAATGTTAACAGTACCCAAAGAATCTAACCAAGGATAACCAAGAACAATATCCTTATCATCCATCTCAATAGCATAGAAATCTGAATGTAAAACATATTTATCCATGGTGATCTTTAAATCTTCAAAAATCTGAACATTCTCACCCTCTATCTGTATGTCCTTGATTTTTGTTGCTTGAACTTGCAACTTCTTAGCCAAAGCAATATTAATAAAATTATATCTACTACCAGGGTCAATGGAAATAATAACCTGTTCCTTTTGAATGTTTCCATGAACTCGCATAATAGACTTTTTAGATTCAAACAAATTCCTTTGTCCATTTTCTAATTTATCTTCTACCAAAGGAATGGTTTCCTCTGTCTGCATACTGACATCTTTTTTATCTTCCCTGACCTTTTCCTCTTTCATCTTGAGTAATTTTATTTCTTTTTCATAGTCATCGATCAAATCCCTTAGGTGATCTACATAATATGGGTCCCATTTACTCAAGAATGCATGCTCTATTTCATCCCAAGTGTATTCATTATTCCTTTCTTTACGAAACTTATCCAACCAAAACGAAGCGTTCCCTTTAAGACGTATACCAAGGAAGGATTTCCCCCATGAGACATTACAACATCGAGATCTAAAATTTTTCCACCATTCTCGAGCATCAATATCATCTTCTCCAGAAAAACGTTGGATTTCCATTGTTCATGCCCTAATGCAACTAGGGTTTTTTGATAATAAATATCATGCCCTAATGCAAACTAGGGTTTTATGGAAAAAATATATATCTTCCCACCAAGTTGAAGCTAAAAATCCACATAGACAACTAGATCTGCAATTTTTTCTTCCAAACAAAATAAAGTGTAACTGATTTGCTTACCCGAACTAAACAAATTTTGTCTCTCGAAAAATTCGCGACTTGAAAATTCGTCACTACCCTTGTTCCAGATGACTAACTTCAAAAGGTCGTATCTCCCTCAATACTGCTCAGATTCCATCATATGACCACTCATTTTAAAGCTCTTCAAATTCTGCACAATCTGATCCAAGAATCGCCTGAATCGGATAAACTTGCGCAGAGATATGGCTCCTGAAAGATGAGATTTTTTTCCAAAAAAATTTGCCCTAATTCTAGGGTTTCACACAAAAATCCCCACTTTGCCAAAATCGTTGCTCTGATACCACTTGTTGCATAACTTTTATTATTAAACATGAACCATTCACCAATATGCAGAAATATCAAATCATTCATCCACAATATATTATCCACAATAACAATCCACAAATGAGAGAGAGATAGATAATACCCTTAAGGTAGGGCAACACCAATAATAATCCTTAAGGAATAACTCCACAAGATCTCCCAAGATGAGAGGCCACTTCGTGGGCACGACGATTACATAAGATTCTTCTTCAATGATATGAATATCCTTACAATGACAAATATCTCTTCTTTATATATCCATATTCTTATTCTACTTTGGAGAGCCTACTACTAATATTATATTATATTAAAATATAATATAATATTATAATACAATCAACCTTGGGTTATGTGTGGCCCATGCCAACCCTTATACAATATAATAATATATCCCCAAATATCTATTCCTAGGTACCCTACCATGCCACCCTCCTTACAAATGTTTCGTCCTCGAAACATATGAAGAAACCTGATAGTATGTTTTGGGCAGCTTTGTGGAGAAAATTTGATGACCAAACAATGTTGTATCACTCAACTTGGCGCACTACATGCCTATGATGAGACGTTGTTGTATAGGAGTTATTGGATGGTTGTGTTGGAATTTGTTACATTACTTGGTGCAATTTGGGCTGCACATGTGAAGACAACTGAGGAGGCAGTATACAAGGAGTTTTGGGCAGCTTTGTGGAGGAAATTTGATGACCAAACAATGTTGTTTTGGACAAACACTTTGCTGATTTTCAAGATTGATTTTGGGACTGTTGTGAGGGAGAATTTTGGTACCAATAGGACTGATTGTCTGCTGATTTCAGAAGCAGCATTTGGGAAGGCTATGAAGGAAGGAACGATGGAGAAATTGAGGTCTCATTTGGCAAAAAAAAGAGTTACATCTTTAACAACTTGTGAGACAGAATTGGAGACAGTATGGGTTTCATGTAGACTGATCGGTAAGGCACCAACGACTGCACATCACATCAGGTCTGATTTACTTACATTCGCTGAGTTTTCGGTGACGAGGAATTGCTACACCACACGTGTTTTCAGTTTTGGGTGAGAATTGTATGAGGCCTGTGTTAGTCCATTTTGGGAGATATAATAAGGTGTCTTTCATACTGTTAAAGGCTGTTCTTAGAGCTGAGTATGAGCATAAGTTAGTAGTTTACAGGTATGCTCACTTGCAAGACATGAAGAGGGAGCATTGTCAGTTTTTGAGGAAGTTGGAGCAGCTGTTACACTTGGATTTGATGGCACATAATGGAGATAAAGTTGCATTTTCAGTTTTGATACATTGGGGGGCAAGTTGTTTTGGAGTTGGAAACGTGGGAAAAGTAGAGCTTCAGCCATTGACATGCACTTTCAGTCCCATTTTGGAACAACAGTTAAGAAAAGCATGGAGTGAGGTATGTAGGAGTGTTTTGGTCATAAAACTTGACATTTATGATGTTGATAATGTTTCTCAAGGTTGGGGAGTATTGGATTTCCCTTGGGGAAAGGAAGAGGTGATGTACTTGACTTATACATATGGAGAGCCAGAGTTTGTTGATTATAATTTTCTTTTCACTCTCTTTGGTGTTGATTCATTCATTACCTTTGCTAATTTTATCACACTCTTGCATAGTACAGCCATTATAAATAAAGGAGAACTGAGTTTACACATATTTGAAGAGATTAAACAGTTATTTACCATTGCTGTACATGACAAATCAGAACTGCTACGCATCGCTTCAGATCTGGTCTGTGAGAGTTTGAGCCTATTTCCACTCAGTTTTTGCACAATTGCAGCCTTTGCACAGTTTTGGAATAGCATGAAGACAATCTTTGGTCAGCTTGAAGCAGGTTTGGGAACAGTCTTGGATGAATGTTTGAGGCAACCTTGGGTCCACACATTGTTGATTTGCATCTTGGCCTCACACTCAGATTTTTGTGTTGATTTTTATATAGAAGTGGCAGCTGTAATAATTGTTTTGAGATTGGTTTGGGACCCTGGAATCACAGGTGGTTCTGATTAGGTGATTCTGATGATGTTGATGTTATGTTAAGTATTGCTTGAGGACAAGCAATTTTGGGGAGGGAGGACTGTAATGTCCCCTTTCCTAACTAGCCACTAGGTACAGTATGGACTTGCCTATACAATGGTTCCCGTAGGCAATGTCGTGGGTTTGGGAGCCTCCAGGTGTTATGGAGTTACTGTTGGACGTTCAGTTTTCAGTGTGGACAGCTTTCAGGACCGTTTCCAGCAGGTTTCAGGGGGACTTACTATTTTTAGTAAGTCGATCAGAGGCAGAATCGGTGGAAACAGACAGTACGATTGAATACCTCGGCGAAATGGGTATCCGTTTCCATAATTTGTTTGGGATTCCGGGGTTCAGGAGGCAGATATTTTAATGTGTAAAGTTAATTCTATTAAATTAAATATTTAATATAGTTTAACTTTATAATATTTCATATGTGGGAGATATAAGGTTTATTAGTCACTTAAAAAACGAGTAGAAATATAAATGTGACTTATCAATTGTTAATATGGTCGGCCAAGTTAAGAGAATTAAAATTTAAATGTTTTATTTTAATGTTGCTTTGGAAAGAGGAAAAAAGAGGTCGACCCCTCTTGGAGAGTTATAAAAAGAGCAATGAAACTTCATTTTCAGCATCTTTGGCATTACTTATTTTCGGAGTTGTGAAGAGGGATTCTTGCAGTAGGAATTTGCAGGAGATATCTTGGCTTGTTGGTGATGAAATCCATCACCAAGAACACCAGTGTCGGGAGTGAAAGATCTCCTCATATTGGTCAGTTGCACTCTCACATCAGGGAGTGACTTTGAGCTTCAAAGAGAGGAATTTTGAAGGGTTTTTGGGCACAAATTGAAGAGGGTTTTGGAGGTCTCAACTGCACATTAACTTCAGACTTCTTTTCATGTCTTGGCTGAACCAAACAGGAGCATATTTCAGTTCATGGTGAATTATTTGTGTAAGGGTTTTGTAAGAGAAGGCCAAGAACTTCAAATTCTAGCCAGCCGATCCGTTTTGGAGCATGATAGAGGAAAAACATTGCAGATTTAGAGGGTTTTCAAGGCAGCCGTACCACCATCAGCACTCAGGCCGTACATATTAGAAATTGTGCCCTTCATCCGAGTGCCAAACACCTCATATAAGGGTTGTTTTTGGTTGGGTCTTCATCATTGGAAAAAAGGGTATCTTGAAAGTATAATAGCACCCTGGAGAAGCATGTCTTTGAAGATTTATGAGCAAATAATGAAGATTTCTGTATGCTGACATATTTTCCAGAATTAATCAGATCACCATATTCTGGGTATTTCTTTGAATCTTGCAAATTCCTTATTTGGCTTTGTACATGAATAGTAGATTGTGTAAAAATTTTATGGCATTTGGAGTGATGGTGTGAAAGTTAGAGGTAGATTTCATTTCCAGCAGTGTGTTCTCCTTATATGCAAAAATACAAAAAAAAAAATCTGAAAACCTTGAAAATTTCCAAAATAACAAAACAAGGCAAAAATTTTGTATCTCAGTTTGGGTGGGATATTACAAAAAACAACCAACAACTACCTCATATGGTCTTTTAATGGAAGTGATAAAGAGCTCTGAGATTCCAATGTCATGTAGGCTTTAAAACATGTGAATAGTGTCAAAGGTCTTTCTAAAGTCCACAAAACAAAATAACACTTTAGAAGACCATTGGCGAGGTCCTCAATAATAGCTCTAAGAGTGAAAACATGATCAATAGTCTGATGATCCCTTCTAAAACCAGCATGCCCTCTCACTCTAAGCTTGCCTTAATCCATCAATTTTCACATTTTCATATTCAAATTTGTTGCATTAAGCTTAACAAATGTGTGCCCAGTCATGATAACTCTCTAGTTATTCGGATCTAAACAGTCCCCAGCTTGTGGATGGGGTTGTAGAAAGCGGTGAGGATTTCCCAAGACGAGGGAATGACAATTCGTGAGAGAGGGATTGATAATGGATCATAGAGGAATGCATATATATCGACTAAATTTTACCGATGGCAATACAGCTTAAACGACAAGTGACATGTTGGCCAGCTCAAGTCAGCACTCCTATGACAGCTCACTCCAAGACGGTTACTATCGTGACAACATGGTCATGACAACATGTAGACAATTAAAAATGACGACACTACACTTGACTGACGGCAACTAACATGACGACATGACGACTCCTTCCATGTCAGCAAAAATCATGGCAATAATAAGAATGTTGGTTCCTCCAAATGGTCTAGATTGCGTTGGTACTGATTTGTGACGACGTCAGCTATGTTGGCACTAATGTTGATGTCGGCACTAGGCAATTCAAGACGTCGACTCCTGTAACAAACTGGCTCACTTGGGTTCCGTCCAAGTAGCAATACCTATAATAAGTTGTAACACAAGATAGAATCCTAACATACTACCAACATCCATGGAGACACAATTGGCACAAAAGAGTGATCTTGCATTATCATGGAGATTAGATACAGTTCAGTCTCACGACTCCAACAATTCCGCATCCAACATTACCAGTTTGGCGTCTCCCTCTTACAATGGCTTGCTCTCAAGCAATGGATACCATTTGATAATGTAGGGGGGTTTTTTTATACTGTGGCCCTAGTACAACCAACAAGGCAAAACTACCAAAACTACTTTCCCTAACATAGCCTTAACCAATGCTAATTAACATAGGCATTAACTATTTGCAATGACGGTTGCATTTAAATTGCGTTCCATTTCATTTCATTTTTAATTACATTTGACAATATGGCATTACGTTTGACCATATTACATTTCATTTGACTACATGCCATTTTATTTTATGTACACTATGTAGACCTTTTTACAAAAGGTTTACTTTTTCTTAGAACTGTTGTCTACATCTATCCTTCCCTTTAAATTAGTAGATGTCCTAAATGACTTCGTGCATTGTTCTGTTGGGGTCTCAACCTCCTTTGGTTTTGACACTTGCAAACCTTCCAATTCGTGGACACAAAACTTGTTGGCTTCTCGTTCATTGCGAAGCTTTTTAGCATAGTTATAATACTTGGCCCACTCCACTCCATAAGCATTCACTTTATCCTCCTTTGCTTGCAATTGTTTCAATATTTCCTCTTCCCATTGTCTACAAAGTTCTTTCATTCTCTGTTGTGTCAGAGTAGAGGATGTTGGTTTCCTTTGCACCAACTCACTCCTCAATGCTGCTTCACGTTGTTGCGTCTGAACCAATTCTCTGAGAAATGCCTCCTCATTTTGTTTGGCTTGTTCAAGCTCCTTCAACAAGGCATTTTCACGCTAAGTCTTCTAAGCAACTAACTTTGCTTCTTGTTGCAGCTAATCTCTTTGTCGATTATTGTTGCAGCAGTTTCTCTTCCATCTCCACAATGATCCTCTCCTTGTCCTTGAGTTGTTCATGAAGATCCCACAACTCCTTTTGCGCTGCCTAAATCTGCTTCATGGTTTCATTCAACTAAGTCAAATCATTATTTAGCTTTTGTTCTGTTTCCTACAATTTTTTTATTGTTATATGTAGTCTACCCTCAATTTCCTACAACTTATTCACAAGGTTCTGTTTAACCAAGTGGAGTTGCTTAATCCCCTCAACTAGCCAATTTATTAAATGCGCCAGAAAATTGATTTGCCTATACATCAAAAATAACTCTGGTACTAGTTCTACCTCCATGTATAATAGGAGTCCTGTTATGCTTTCAAAAGATGTATAAGTTTCATGACCCACTATATAAACTTGAGCAGGCTCCAGGTAAAGTGTCAATGTTCCTTGTGGTAGTCTCACCACTCCTTCCATGGTCTTGAGGCTTTCCACCAACAAATCCCATGGTTGTTCTTGATTAATGCTAGAAATGTCGAACCGCCATTTCCCTTTTCCACCCATTGTACCAATTTGTCCAATTCTTCCTCTGCCATTAATTGCCATCGCTTCCATTGTCCAACACATGCTACATCGAACTCCAGCCGCATTCTATCCATAACTTGGGTTGCCTTGGTAAATCAAGCAACCGCTTGTTGGTTGATATGTGCCCCTAGTTCTGGTGGGTCTTGAAAATTAGGCACTTCTAGCATTATATGTTCAGACAGGCCATCTTCTTCTTCTTCAATATCTTCATCTTCTGAAATTGCATCTTTCCCCTTGCCAAAAAGGACACTTGGTTTCTTTGCTGCTTTGTCTTCCATGATCATTTATTGCTTCAACGATAGATGTGGTTGGCTACTTTCTCATGTTACCAGTACCGATTCCTCAAGAAGCTTTATTTGTTGTGGATCTTCTTCTTGTTTGGCTAGCCCTTCAATTTGCTCATCACTTTGTCCTTTCTCCAACCTGATAGGGTTCATTTAAGTGCCTGCTAGCTGACGTACGTCCTTTTCAACTGGTGTTAGTTCTTCCATCGTCTTCTCCTGTTCTTCCCCCTTCTCCCTTCCTGGCTCTATTGTTTGTCCCATTTCATCCACCTCTACAGCAGCAAACATTTCTTCAAATGAATGAGCTTGTAATGTTTGCGTGATTGAGGTTTTCTCATACCGGAACTCAGGGGGTATGACAGGTGATGCTAAGGATTTACAAAACTGAGGGTCCAATATGAACATCACTACTTGTTCCTTCATATGGTACTGTGATAAGGGGTTCCGGAATTTCGAAATCCTCTTCTTGTATCCCCATAACTTGGTGAAATGGTATAGTCTGTGCTTGCTCCAATGACTGCTCAATACTGCGTACCACAGCCTAACTTTTTGCAATCTTTTCCACTATTAACCTTTGAATGGAATCTAGTGATTGTGATGGTGATGGTACTGGTGGCACGAACTTCCTCCTCTTCCTTATAGGTGGCATAACTTCCTCCTCCTTTGATTCCTCTACTGGCCCTTCTTCAAGTGAGGCTTTGTTGAACCTCTATTTCACTCTTTGCTTCTTACTTGAAGTGTTCTTCTTTGGCCAAGATTTGGCATCCATCCACCTCGATATTGATAGTGCTAAATCCGGTAACTCTTTAGGAGGGTCCAATCTAGGAATATCCACACTTCCCCTATACACAACATCCGAAAACAGTCCAATTGCATGGAATACCATTGAAAAATTCTTGGTGGTGCGCATCAGAAAGTTTTGGATACGTGTCGCCAAATAGGTTGCACAGTCATAAGCTATACCCCTCTCAATGCCTCGTAAGTAGGGTATCAACCAGATAGGCAATTCTGATGCACGTTGCTCCCTAGACAACCTGGCCATCAGTACATTCATGATACATTAGAGTCCCTTATCCTTCTATTAATTCGGTTTCATCCCATGGCTTCCATGCGACATAAAGATGTCAATCTCATCCTTCTTCAAGTCCATAACACTTTCAATTAATTGTCAACTTCTCTTGGAATCGACCCTTTCGTTGACTACTCGATGTCCACCCTTAGGCAACCTGAATGTTCTTCTGAAATTTTCAGCTGAAAACACAACATTGATATTGCTTTCTTTGACCTGCACAGTGCTGGAATGCTTGGCAAGGTCAAATGTTAGCAGCATTTGTAATAGATACTCCTTATAAAATTCCTTGTTGAAGTTAGGGACCTACACCTGCATCTTTGATCTTTTGCCTAAGTGGATTTTCTGGTGGCGTTTGCTCCCACCACTACTTGTAATAATCCCCAATAGCATGTGAATCGAAGTGATGTCTTTGAGTGTAATCTGCTCTCGCTTAGGCTATCAAGTCTGCATCTCCTTTTGGTCTGGAACAACTATTTAGCAACGCATCTCTTTCCCCTAAATCCACCCTTGCTTAGGATTTTGTTTCATTCTTTGTCTTCCCACCAGTGCAAGAATGCTCTTGGTGATGCCGAAGTCATTTTTCAGATACGGACTCTGGTGGTTCTTCCTGTCACGGTGCTTTGTTTGATTTGTCTCTCCTAAATTGTTTTGGATCGGTCAATTTGGTTTGGATTAGACAACTTCTACTCATTTTCCACCAACATTTTTCTTTCAACACTGACGGCAATTCCAATTTGTTGCTTCTTCAAACGTGTGGCAGCACTGCTTATGAGGATAGCTTCCTTCGGCCTACTTGTTTAACATCAAAATCTTCTCCAACCGACTTGCTTGACAATAGACTGTCCTTGCCAAATTGTCTGATGGCAGACTATCCTTAGCCGACTTACCTAACGGTAGATCTTCCCCAACCGACTTGACTACCGATAGACTCTCCCTGTCGACTTGTCTGATGACAATTTGTTGTTCCTGACTTGTTTGACGATAATTTGTTGCATCCAACTTGGAACAGTGATCTCCTAGCTAAGACGGCAGTCTACTGACGGTAAGGATAATGATGACGAGCTATTGATTCCTCATAGTCATGGACTTTTACCAGTTTGTCTTTAGTTGTGCTTATATTGTACAATTTCCTCCTTTGACAGCCACGCGTTTTCTATTTCTTGGCTGCAATCATCCACAGATACATCTGACTACGAATGTGTTAGTAGAATTGCCCTTCAAATGCATGGATAACTACTATAACTTGTCATGAAGCCTTAAGCATTAATTTCTATCGGTTTTCTGCATCTTATGGTGTTCTTTGTCTGGTATGAAATTCTCTGGTGCACAGGTTGTTTTCTGCTAACAAATCTTTAAGCCCTTGCTCCTGCTGCGTGAATGCTTCAGCTTCATCTGCTTGCAATGAGCATTCTTCTTCCTGGACGTCTCCATTTATGACCCTACTCGTTGTTGCCGCCCATGCAAACCATTTAGTAACTGCCACTGCATGTTCAAACTATCGCATGTTTGCCACCTCACCACCCTGCATGCAATTGTTGTCCTTTTCCTTTTTCGTTTTTTTTTTTTTTTGTTATTATGTACATTGGAGATCCTTACCACGTGTCACTGGCGTCATGTGAATCGCATGGCTCTGCCTATGAGAACTTCCAACGTTTTTGTCGACGCTTCCTCTTGTCTGTGACTGCAGCTTCCCTCACTTGTTGAATTATTGTCCTCAGATCGATTCCATTTGTTGTCTATTCCGACAGTTTCCTCGACTTCGTGGTGTTTCCGATAGCTATTCTCCATGCTAATTATATCTAGTTCTCACAATACGGCAATTCGTCCTTTTTTCCTCTTGTTGTCAATGTCTTGCATCCATTGGCAAACGACAAAATGACTAACAGTCTGCCCTACTGCCATCATCATGACGGTTGCCCTGTCTGTTGTCATTGTGTTCGTCATCTGCCCTGTCGTCATCCTGATAGTTGATGGTCTTGTCGTCATCATGACGACCAACTGCTCTGCCATCTTCATCACAGCTACCTACCCTATCGTCCTCCTAACGACTGACTGTTCTACCATCATTTTGACAACAGGCTATCATCATGTTTGCAGGTTGTCTCCTTCTACTGTGGTTGTTGTCATGCCTCCTGATTTCTTCTTCTCCTTGGCATGTTGTGCTTGGGACTAGAGTCCTTGGTGATACTTGACCTCTATACCAGAATCCTTGTCTCCTTGGCGTGTTGTGCTTGGGACTAGAGTCCTTGGTGATACTTGACCTCTATTCCAGAATATTTTGAAACATCGTCCCCATTTCCGATCGAATCTCCCTTCTGTTGGACTATCGAACTCCCAACTGTCCAAGATTCATTCGGTTCCTTAGTCATTCGAGATGTCCTCGGTTTCCACAAGCTCAACCAGCTGGTCTTGATAGGCCATCCTTGCAAACTCGTGGTTGCTGGTTGTTTTGTACTATTTCTGCAAATAGTCCTTGCAGTCTATTTTGCTGATCAATCGACCTATGGGTGGCAGGAAGGGAATTTCTCCCCCTCGTGCTACCAAGAAGGAAATAAACAGGACTCCCCCCTTAGTCAGGTATACTTGGGTTACCCAGAAGTCTTGTCGCTTCCTGGATTACTCAAGTTACCTCTATTTCTTGCTTGATCAAGTAATTTTGCCCTTGTAAGTTGCCCTTCGTGGTTTTGAGTTCCTGGTGATAAGTGCCTTAGAAATATCAACCTCCAAACTACCAACAACAATCATCTATGCCATCTCACCTCTTCGAAATGTCTTTGTGGTTCACATTGTACCAATGCACCTCTATACTAGTCTGAGAAGTCATATTCAATGCTTGAATCATTCCCTTTGCCTGTTGTATACATAGGCCATCTAGATGTTTCTTGCACTCTTCTTTGTAACCTTCTTACTTCTCTTCTTTGTCTTACGAATGGAAGATCTTGAATTCCGTAGTCAAATTTTGAATAATTTCATTAACGAAATGACCTCATGTATCACTTGTCAAGTGCAAGGGGATTCCAAATCTTGTAATAACTTTTTCATATAAGAAGCGAGCAATGCTTCTTGTAGAGTTGTTTGGTAGCGCCCTCACTTGTGCCCATTTCGTCAAGCATTTCATAGCCACTACATTGTATCAGCAATTTCCCTTCCGACTTGTTCAAAGTGGTCCCATAAAATCCAATCCCCACCTTCCAAAACGTTCTGGAGGTTGAGAAGGGTGCAATGGCATGAAATCTCTTTTTAATGGCTTCCTCGTTCTTTGATACATATCACATGCCTTCACATATTATTTGGCATCGCGATAGAGGATGGGCCACCACAATCCTACTAACAACACTTTCCTTGTTGTTGCATCTGGCCCCATGTGACCTCCAACCAATCCCTCATGTGCCTCCTTCAACATTTGTTGTACTTCATCCTCCATTACACACCTTCTCAAGATGTGGTCTTCTCCCATCTTGTATAACAAGCCTATAATCAATGAAAATGGTGCCAATTTTGTAATAATATTTCTTTTTTATGTTATCTCCTTTGGCAACTCTCCTATCGACAAGTATTCCCCGATATGTTTATAACTTTATATCATGCTGGTACCATACTTATCATGAATAACTGTTCATCAGGAAATTTATCCTGTACACCTTCTTATGAAGGTTCAGAGTGAATCCTTCACAATTGGTCCACTATTACATGCTTCTAGTTTGTTGATTAAGTATAGCAATGCTTGATGATCTACGTAGAAGGCAAATAGGTTGGCTAGCAGATAGTGTTTGAACTTTTGTACTGCATAAACCATTCCCAATGCTTCTCGTTTTGTAGCGTTGTAATTCTTCTCCGCCCTAGACAACAACCGACTTGCAAAATAAATGGGTTGATCCAGCCCAAACTGTCCTTCTTGGGCTAAGGCACATCCAATCGCAAAATTTGAAGCATCAACATGAACATGGAACTCTTTCTCCCAATCTGGATATACCAAAATGGGTGCTTTCACCAAGTGTGCCTTGAGTCCTTCGAAAGCCTCTTGGTGTTCCTCCGCCCACTTGAAAGGAACACTCTTATGCATGAGAGCATCTAGCGGGTAGGCAATTTGTGCATAGTTTTTGATAAACCTCCTATAGTAGCCCACTGTTCCTAAGAAGGTTTTTATAGAGCTCACATCATGAGGTTCCTCCATCAGCAATATGACCCATATCTTGTCTGGATCTGGCTTCAAGCCTTCTTGACACACAATATGTCCTAGTAATTTCCCATAAGGCACCAACAATACACACTTCCCTGGGTTTAGTGCTATTCGAGCTCTTCGACACAAACTCATACATTCATCCAACGCCTTTAAATGCTCTATTGTTCGGCCATACAGGGACCAATCATCCAAAAAAGCTTTAAAGTTTCTTGTGGACATTTTATCAAAAATATATAAGATGATCCTTTGGAAGGTAGCCGACGCATTACATAATCCGAATGGCATTCGGTTATATGCGTATATGCCATTTTCCACTATGAAGGTGGTCTTCAACTTATCCTCCTCCGCAATACAAATTTGATTATAGCCCAAAAATCCATCCAAAAATGAATAGATTTCATGCCCGACTACTTCTTCTAGTATAGAGTCTGTGAATGGGATTGGGAAGGGATCTTTTATAGTTACGACATTCAAACTCCAAAAATCCACACAAATCCGAATCTTGTTTGCTTCTCTCTTCAAGGTAATCACTATAGGTGACACCCACTCGCTTGTCGTAACTTTGAAGATGATGCCTGCATCCAACATTTTCTCTATCTCGGCATTCACCAGAGTTGCATACTTTGGATTCATCCTGTATGGGCGTCTCCTTACTAGTTGTGCACCCTCAATCAAAGGAATCTTGTGTACACACAGTTCTGGTGGTATTCCCTTCAAATCCTTGTAGGTCCATGCAAACACATCTTTGTACTCCATAAAGATCTTGAAAGCTGTTGCTTTGAGTACAGGATCCCAATCATCTCCACATTTGATCATCTTTTCTTCACCTTCCTCGCCAAGGTTTACCTACACCATCCTTGGTCCTTCGTATTTGACTGATTTGGGTTCTTCAACTGCCTTGAGTACATCAATGGGATGGGCTGGTTTGTCTTCAATCACCATGTCACCCATAGTATACTCTACAAAATTCTTCGGAAATGTCCACTTCTCATTCTCTTGGTCCTTTATTGTTGATCTCTTTTGACTACTCTGACCTTTCTCTGGTTCCTTCTTTTCTTCATCTTGGTTTTCGTCCTTCGTGTGGATGCATAAGCCTTGTGGTGTGAATACTTCATAGCCTTCCATTTGCCAATGAAGTAATCCTTTGTCATCGTCCCTTTCATCTTCCGTGCACTCCTCCAACTACAACACTCCTTCATCAGGCTTGTATCTTGTTTCACCGTCTGATGATGAACTTCTTGATTCATCTGAGGTTGCAATGTCTTGGCTTACAGATTGATTCTTGAGGTTAATCATGTACTTATGCTGCCCCTTCTTGAAAGTAAGGTGTTCTTTCTCCCAATTATGGTTTACTTTCGCCATCCACAACCATCCACATCCAAGAAATGCATCATATGCAGGTTTTTGCATTGCTATTACCACGAAATCCAAGGTGAAATCTTGTTCCACTATCTATACTTTTTGATTCGTCAGTACGCCTCTCATCTCTATTCCGTATTGATTAGCTCCATATAGCCTAAAATTTGGAGATCGTAATGCTGGTGCCCCAATGCTTTTCCACGTCTTTTCAGGCATGACATTGATGCTTGATCCCCCATCTACAATTACTTGAGTCAGCTTATGGTCCAATATCTCCATGTGAACCAAAGTTGGTTTCTTCTCGGCCTCAATCATCAATATGGTAGGGTCAATAAATTGTTCTTGTTTAACATTGGCTACTTCCCATACTTCTTCCCTCTTCTTCTTCTTCGTCTTCGTCATCTCGCCTACTGTGGTATATAATTTGGGTATTGCACTAAGCAGATTGGATACTTTTACTTCCATGGTTGTGCTTAGTACTTGTGTTGCCAAGTGTTCCATTGATGATTGTTTGCTCGTTATTACCTCAGGCTTTTTCAAGGCTTTTTCCTAGAGTAATTTTTCTTGCTTGTCCTTCTCAAGCTCCTCCACCATATCATGAGCTTCCTGCCATCACTCCTTTTCTTTGGCAAGGTTCGGATACTGCTCCATTTTTCGAGCGTGAGCTCTTGTTACTGCTAACACTTGCTTTTCTTTTGCTTGGTTATCACTTACTTCACCAATGTCGATTAGGTTGACATTCTGGGTTCCACTGGTACTTGCTTTATTCGGGCAATTTGCTTCCTTGTGGTTACCCGGTCCACACCATCTACACATATGAGTAACATTGTTTCCATTTGGGTTTCCTCCAGTCTGTGGCTTGGGACAACTTTTCGTAAAATGTCCCCATTCTTGGCAGTTTCGACATTGTATGATAGGTCTTCCATCTGAATCATACTGAAGTCGACTTTGACCTCCTTGCCTTCCTCCTCGGCGGTTATTCCTATATCCGCCACTCGTTGCGCCTTGTCCATTTCTTGAAGTATTTGTCTGCTCTTCCTATTGCACCATCATGGTTTGGTGCCTTGCTCCCTTCAAGTTGAATGGACAATCCGAGATTGGATGTCCTGCTATATTGCATATATTACAATACGCGTTCTTTGGGAAATTGACATTTGTATGTCCTGATTTACAATCCAAACACCAGATGTCCTTTCTGTCTTTTCGTGCTTCTCCTTTTACTTCTTTCATTATTTTATCAAACTCTTTTCTGAAAGAGTAGATAGCGCTTTGCACCTTGTCCTCCGTATCGCTATCTAATTCTTCATTCCTCGGATGCCCCACAATTCCAATTGTTGTTTGCTTTGCTTTGCTCTCAAAATTCTTTGCTTTCTCCAGGGCTTCAGCGTATGTAGAAGATGGCACAACCTTCATCTTCTTCCTATATTTGGGTAGAAGTCCATCTATGAACCATCTCTTTACTAGTCCATCAGTTGGTGGCATCTGCATTTTATTGGCTAATTGTTTCAATCTTCTATTGTAATTTTTGACATCCTTGTCCGGCTTTTGTTTTGTAGCATAAATCTCCGTTATGATTTCAGTATCATCTCGTAATGGTCGAAATTCATTTATAAATTCATCTTGCATAGTCTCCCATTGTCCAAAAGGTTGTGTACTTTCCCTCTTCAAGTACCAATCAATTGCCATTCCTCGCAATGTGGTAGGAAACAATTGCAACCATTCAGCAGGTTGCGTTACTCCATTTGCTTTCCATATTGTAGTGCAAGTACCAATGTGTCGTGTTGGATCTTCTTTCCCCTCTCCAGTAAAGGGTGGGCATTTCTGTTTGCCTGCTCTATTTGCAACGTGCGCCATTGGGTCTCTCTCGACCTCCTTGTCACTTGATGATGGTTCTTGTGGAATTCTATTCCACTCTCTTTCGATTGTTGGTGGTTCAACCTCTTGTTCTGGTGCTTCTTGTCCAAATAGTCTTCATCCAAACTCTCATGTGTCACTGCTTTGCGACCTCCTTCGCGAGTAACGATATGCGGTTCTGGTCTTCCTCCCCAAGTGTCCACACATGGTTGCTCTAGTGCCAAACTCCTGTCTTCCGCACCCGTTGGCAAACTCCTCTCCGTTGGCTCAGGTGTTACCATCCGCTCTTCGCTTGCTACGTTAACTTCTCCTACTATACTAATGTCTTCTTTGACTATTGGATTTTGCACCTCATTCTCCGTTGTCAGCAACAACGTCTGCCACCTTTCTCTCTCAGCTCTTGGACTTTCATCGTCCAAGGGGTTCCACACCCTCTCCACTTTCAATTGCATAAATTCGTCTCTACTTTGTATTCCTTAGTTTGCTAGTATTGCACTTCTCATTGGTTGCTTTATAGTTTGGATTTGATTTCTCCGTCGTTGGCCTTGCAACCTTGAATCTGTCATTCACCTCTTTGTCTATCACGCTCACTTTTTCTATCGAACAAAACTTGATCTAGGCAACGGCACCAAATGTAGACAGTGGTGAGGATTTCCCAAGATAAGGGAATGATAGTTAGTGAGAGGGATTGATAATGGATCATAGAGGAATGCATCTATGTCGGCTAAAGTTTACTAAGGACAATACAACTTAGACCGCAAGTGACATGTTGGCCAGCTCAAGTCGGCACTCCTATGACGGCTCAGTCCTAATGGCTCACTCCAAGACGGTTGCTATCGTGACGACAGATGACTAATGCCAACATGGTCATGACGACATGTCAGCAATTACAAATGACGACTCCACTGTGACGGCACACTTGACTAACGACAACTAAAATGACGATTGATGTATAACTTGTGGAAATAGCAAAATATCTAATAAAAAATACAAAAGCAAGAGAGCAAATAATTATTCCAAGTAATGAGCAATATAAAGAATTTTCAAATTGTAAACGAGCAATGAAATAAGTCAACTTTCAGCAATTTTATTCATCAGATATGTCTTTGCATAAAGATCAATGATAAACATGTACAATTCTAAAATAGACTGGGTGTGGATGATGACACCTAGAAAGTAGACTTCACCAATACATAAAATTCAGTCCAAGGCTGTACCACTGACGGATCCAATGTAATGATACTAGAAGATGGTTGGAACCATAATAAAATCAATGGATCTGAACCCTGGAATTATGCAATTGGCCAAATCAACACGTAAAGCTTCAAATCTGAAATATTTGAGAGTGTTCCCCAGAAATCCCTTGGAAAAATCTTCTGATCTGAAATATTTGAGAGTGTTCCCTTGGAAAAAGCTTCAGATCTGGAATCTGCTAGAAAATCATAGAGTGTTGATGCCGAACCTTGTTTCAGATCTAAGTCACAAGGTCTATTTCCTCTTGAATCTCAAGATCCAATTCAACCTCATGAAAAGTGTTATACATATATATATATATATATATATATATATATATATATATATATATATATATATATATTTTTTTCTTTCTTTTTTTTCTTTTCCCTCCTTGAATCACCTGAAGAAACTGAAATATAGTGCAATACCAGCTTGATCCAAAGAAAAATGATGGAAAACAATGAAAACTACCTGTATAAGAAGGACCCAAGCACCTGGCAATGATTTCCTCCTTCCACAAGTAAAACAAATAGCAAAATAGCCCAAACCCTCCTGGAGTCTTGAGCCAAATCTCCACCCCTTGAAGTTGTTGTCCCTTCTTGAGTGCTCCACACTTAGGCCTGCCCAAATGGAAGAGATCCAAGGCCTCCTTGGATGAGATCCTTCACAAACCAGCCAAAAGCTTCTCCAAGCCCAAAATTTTCAAAAGTGAGAATATCGTCCTCTCTTTTTCCCTTCTTTTCTTTCTTTTACCTTGGAATAACCTAATTGAGTGGTGACCTGCACTCTCAGGTTACTCACCTGCTAAATAGGTAAAAGTGGTAACCTTGTCTAATAGGTTACCAACCTGCTAAACAAGTCAACTTAAAAACATAACATAACTTAAAATTGGCTAAGTATAAGCCTTTTATTCCAACTTCAACAATGAGAAATCTGTTAAGAAAAATTAAAATAACTCAAATCAACTGCAAGGCTCAATTTGGGTTGGGGCACCAATAGGGATATTACAATTCCGCCCACCCCAAAACTGCTTGTCCTCAAGCAGAGGGTGGTAGTTGAGGCAATATGGCCTCACCTTCCCAAGTGGCATCCTCTATAGGTAAGTCCTTCCACTTAATCAAATATTTTGTAATGGAACTATTCCTTAAGCATCTTTCCCTCATGTCAAGTATAGTCTTAGGTACTAATATCAATTGTCCTTCCTCATCAAGTGGTGGTAGAGTAGTTGAAGGGATAATATGTTGTCCAAGTGCTTTCTTCAAACATGATACATGGAATACTGGATGAACACGTGAACCAACTGGAAGCTCAAGTACATAGAAAACCTCTCCAACATGCCAAAGTACTTTATAAGGACCAAAATACTTAGGCTTCAGTTTTTGCTTTCCTTTACCCTTCAAGGTAGACTACTGATAAGGTTGCAACCTTAAGAATACCAAATCACCAATGTCAAAAGATCTTTTAGTGCATTGTCCATTTGCTTGCTGCTTTTGTCTTTCTTGGGCTCTTATAATATTGTCCTTCAACCCAGCTAGAATATCCTTGTGGAGCTGGATAGTAGACTTGGCAGCTGGTACATGAGAATCAAGAAATATCATATCCAACAAAGAGAGTGCATGATATCCATATAAGGCATGAAAAGTAGTGCCAATCATAGTAGAGAAAATCGGAATCGACTTGGAAAAGAATAGGATCGAATCAGGAATCGGCAAAAAAAAAAACCGAAGAAAATGCAAATTTTTTTATTTTCTTTTATTCATGCATATCACAATGAATTAACACTATGCAAATCAAATATTAATATTGTAAGCGATACAAGCTTAAATTAAACAAGCAAATGGCAAGTGATACAAGCTTAAAGCAAAAGTATTAAACTACTACACACAAAAGTGACAAAACACATCTTGTATTGCTTATAATATATAACAATACAAATTACAAAATATGTCATGCATCATGACAAATGTCAAGTACAATGCCTCAATCAATGTCTTTGAAGGCCTTTGCCCATTGCCCTAGCAAAGACTCTAGTCTCTCTTTGTTGCTTTTCTCGTGCCTATTATTGTGCATGTGCCCCTTCTTGTGCCTTGGTTGCCATCACCTCCACTAGGTTTTCTAAGTTTTCAAATTCATCCATGCTGAAGAGAACATCTTCTTGCTGCTCCTCCTATGCCTCTGTGATCCAATCATTGGATGGATAAATCTCGTCTAGGTCAAAGGCCTCAGTACTTGTTCCCGTAATTTTGTTATGGTGGAAGCGAAGGTTGTAATAGACAAACACAAGATCATTCAACTTTTCTTGTGTAAGCCTATTGCGCTTCTTGGAGTGTATGTGCTCAAATATACTCCAATTGCGCTCACAACCTGAAGCGTTGCATGGTTGAGACAAAACTCTAATGGCAAAGCATTGTAGATTAGGCGTATATGCACCAAAGTCCTCCCACCAAAAAATCTAGAAACAACCAAGAAAAACAAAATTTAATAATTCACATATAAAATCCTAAATTGAGATTATTTTTTAAAACAAAATCAAAAGACAAAATAAACAATAATTCAATGAGGGTTACCTGGCCTCATAGTTGACCTTGATTGAATGCACATTGGTGATAGGAAAAGGATGCCCTCACATTTCTCATAAGAATGCATCTCAGACTATATCTTAGCACACATTTCTTCATCATGCTACATGCAATCAACACATAATCGAAGGCCCGCCATCACCTCATAGTCGGCATGGAATGTGTTGGAGTAAAAAATTTTGGTGTTGAGGTACGATCCCGTTGCATGAAGAGGCTCTGGAGGATAGATGTCCATCACCTGTCAATAATATCCCAAATGGGACCATATTTGGATTGGACATGTCTATAAACTAAGGCAATTGCCTCTTTTGCCCTATCCATAACCTCATATATATATGCCATTGGTGATTCTTCTCCATCAACAAGACGAAGAACCTTCACCAAAGGCTCTGTCACCTGAAAAAAAAAAAAATAATTTAAATAAAATTTATAAAAATATTTTACAATACAAGATTTGCAAAAAAAAATATTTTAAATTAAAAACTTGGTCTTGTACCTTAATGGCCTCATCCATGGTTAGCCAAAAGGGCTCCTCAAACACATGCTCATATATCTTATCCCCCTCACCAGAGAATCGGTATCTAACAGCTTGCTCAAAATCTCATCACTCACAAACATTTGCTTCAGTGACCCTCTTGCATTATAGATGCTTTGTAATGTCACAAAGTTTGTTGCGAAGCGTGTAACTCCAGCCCACACTAACTCCCTCCCATCGATAAAATGCTTCGTGAGGTTGAGGACTCAAGAATGGTTGTAGATAAATTTTGTAATTGCCCTAGAATTTTGTACAATCTCAGACACCCAAGGTAATTTCCCAGTGTCTTCGAGGATAAAATCGAAATAATGGGCTACACATGAAGACCAAAAAATGGTGGGAAATCTCTCCTCCAACAGCTTGCCAATTGCTACATATGTTGCTGCGTTGTCCGTGATGACAGCATTCTTCACCCCGACCTCCATCACAACCTCCCCCAACAACCCCGCAAGCATTTCAGCACTCTTAAATTGTGTCGATGCATCCACTGACTTGAGGAATGCCACTCCTACAGAAGAAACCAAAAACTTAATTAAGGTTCTTCTCCTACCATCGGTCCACCCATCAGACATGATAGTGCAACTGTTAGTGCTCCACACCCTACGTTGCTCCTCAAGAATAACTTCAATGTGAGAGGGCCCCTAATGTCATCATAAGTTGGCGACCTAAATCCTATGCCGCAACCTGCGATGGCATCTACCATGCCCCACCAGTATAGAGACCAAGCCACATTGAAGGGAAGGTCAGACAAATACCAAAAATTGCCAATGGCCTTCCTCACTACCCTATGCCTCTCCTAGTTCCATACGGCCATACCATCAAGTGTGGCTTGTGTCCCTACCACAAAATTGGACTCATCCCTCCCACTCCTTGGCTATGCAACTGATGGACTCGAAATGTCTTGCTAAAATCGACAAAAGATGTTGCTCCCACCAGTAGTTGTACGAGGCCAAGAAGAGGGGGTTGAAATGGTTTCGATTGTTCTTTTTTATCTCTTTTTCTCCACTTTTTCAGTGACAATTGCCATGCATTCTCTCTCAACGTCCTTAGGCACATCTGGGCATATAACCAAACATTCTCGCCTACTTTCCTTGCAAAATGAAATTTGAAGCGTTATACGCCTCCATGTATATGACAATTGCAAAAGACTTCTCCCTTCTTTTCCCCTTCTCTTCCATACTTCCATAATATATCCTTTTTATCTCTTTTCCCTGACATTTTTCTGTGGATACACATAAAAACAAATAACAACAAACAATTTAAAAAAAAAAAAAACTAAACCCTAGTTTGAAATTTGAAGTTTAAATTTTAGTGCAACGCTAAAAATATGGGCTTGCATACATATTTTTGGCAGCAAGTAACAATAAACAATTTCTTTAAAAAAAAATTAACCCTAAACCCTAGTTTGAAACTTTGAAGTTTGAAGTTTAAGACTTTAAACATTGATAGCTGAAAACATGCACATGCATACAAATTTCAAGCAGCAAATATCTAGAAAACAATTACTTGAAAAAAAAAACCCTAAACCCTAGTTTGAAGTTTAAACTTCAAATATTGAAAGCTAAAAAGATAGACTTGCATACATGTTTCAGGTAGCAAATAACAACAAAGAATTACTTTTATAAAAAACAAAAACAAAAACCCTAAACCCTAGTTGGTTGAGTTTGGTTTTAAACTTGGAAAAAAAAAATGCTTGGAAATTTGGAATAAGATTCAATAGAATAAAAGAAAAAAAATCAGTTTGCTTACCTCAAATGAATCCTTTGGGTAGAATCCTAGATATTGGTGATTGTTGGTGGCTGTCGAGATCCTTCAAACTCCAAAAACATCCGTTGTTTGGTGACTTGTTGGTGGCTACCGAATTCCTTCAAACTTCCAAAAATCGTTGTTAGGATGCGTTTTAGGGTTTTCTTTGGTGTGGTTGCAGGTAGGCAAACCTCTCTCTTAAGCTTGAAAGAAGAAAAATGAGGGAAAACTAAAAATACACACTATTTATGCTTTTTCCTCTACCAGTGCAGTTGTAGGCGATTTTTTCACCAAAAAATCGCGATCCTCGCTTTTTGACGATTTTTTCGAAAACATCGGCGATTTTTTCAACAAAACCGATTTTGCATCGGTTTTAATCGTTTTTTGTTTGAATCGCGATTTTTAGCGATTTTTGTAACTATGGTGCAAATAGTCATATGGTAAGTGGTGTTATAACAAAATTCTGCCAAGTGTAACCACTTTACCCTTGTCGTCTAATGGTCCATCACAAAGCAATGAAGGTATCCTTCAAGCCACTTGTTGACAATCTCGAATTGTCCATCTGTCTGAGGGTGGTAACTGGTGCTAGGGGTCAACTGTGTGCCTGCCAATCTGAACAGTTCCCTCCAAAAGGCACTCATAAATTTTGGATCTCTATCAAACACTATGGTCTTAGGAAACACGTGCAACCGGTAGATGTATGCTATCTATGTGGCTTTCATGTCTGTGGATACAGCAGTAAAATGGGCATTCTTCGTTAGCCTATCAACAATAACATATATAGAGTCTTTACCTAAGGCCTTAGGCATGCTTGTGATAAAGTCCATGGCAATTCCTTTCCACTTTTGAGAAGGTACTGGTAATGGCTAAAGTAACCCTGGAGATCTGACTGTCTCTGACTTCGCCCTTTGGCATATGTTGCACTGAGTTACATATTCATATATCTCCCTCCTCATATGCTTCCAATAAAATATTTCTTTGATGTATTTGTAGGTCTTAAAAATACCTACGTGACCTGAAGGAGTGGCATGAACTTCTGTCATAATTTTTTGTTTGAACTTAGAAGCTGAAGGTAAATAAATGTGGTCCTTATAAAAAATCAAATCATTGACAAATGTGAATCGTGGGTCTTTAACATGCGCTGCCTGGGGATCACTTAACATGTTACTAGTGGTCCCGTCCTTGGCATAATCAGCAATTATCTCCATCTTCCAATCTAGAGATATAGTGGAAATAGTCCATAAAGATGATACTTCTGGCATTCTAGAAAGTGCATCAGCTGCTGTATTCTGCTTCCCTTTGACATACTGAATATCAAAGTCATAGGCTAACAATTTACTTAGCCACTTTTGCTGCCTTTCATTAAGGTCTTGTTGTGCCAGGAAGTACTTCAAACTGTTGTGGTCAGTATACACAGTAAATCTCCCACAAATAAGATATGGTCTGAATTTAGATAAAGCATGCATTACCGCTAGCATCTCCTTGTCATAGATGGGCCAAGTATGTTCCTCCAAGGATAATTTCTGGCTTTCAAACCAGATTGGTCTGCCTTGCTGCATTAAAACAGCTCCAATACCTATCCCTGAAGCATCACATTCCACTACAAAAGATAAAGAAAAATCTGGAATAGCAAGAACTGGAGTGGAACATAATACCTCTTTCAACCTATCAAAGACTGCCTGAGCTGTTGTGAACCAAGAGAATGCTCCCTTCTTGGTCAAATCTGTCAAAGGGGCTGAAAGTTGTGACAACCCCTTAGTAAATCTTCTGTAATATGAGCATAACCAGTAAGTGTGGTAGGAACTGGCCATATCTGTATTACTTGTATCTTCATTGGGTCTACACTTACACCTTCTGCACTTATAATATGTCCCAAATATAGGACTCTGTCAAGCCCAAGCTCACACTTAGAATCTTTGGCATAGAAGTTATGCTCCCTGAGTACTTGTAAGGTCTTCTCCAAGTGCAATAAGTGATCAGCCCAAGTATGACTATATACCAATATATCATCAAAGAAAACCAATATAAATTTGCACAGGTAAGGCCTAAAAATGTGATTCATAGTGGACTGGAAAGTAGCAGGTGCATTAGTCAAACCAAATGGCATGACCAAGAACTCAAAGTGTCCATAGTGTGTCCTGAAAGTTGTTTTCTCTATATCAGCAAGCCTCATCCTTATCTGATGGTAAATTGTACGCAAATCATATTTAGAAAAATAGCGAGAACCATGCAATAGGATATTGGTTCTTTACGGTTTTCTTGTTCAAAGCTCAATGATCAATGCACATACATAATGTACCATCCTTTTTCTTTGCAAGGACTACTAAAGAAGCAAATGGGCTAGAGCTAGGCCTTATGTGGCCCATATCAATCAACTCTTGTATGGCTTTCTCTATCTCTTCTTTATAAATGTGTGGATGTCTATATGGAGTAATCATAATTGGTTTAGTTCCTTCTTCCAATTCAATGATATGTGGGAAACCACACTCAAGAGGAACACCCAAAGGAATATTAGCAAACACATTGGCATACCTATCAAGCAAAACTTTAATATCTGGGTGATATTTTACCTGAGTGGTGGCTGTCTTTTTTGTAAGTCCTTTTATGGACTGAAATTCCATTTGCCAACAAGGATATCAGGATCTGTAAATTCTCTCCATGTTGTTAGAAGAGATAATTTGCAGCGCCTTAGGAAGAATTCCCTGCAAGGTATGTTTATTTCCATTCTTATCTTCAAAGGAAATAGTCAGTGTCTTATAACTGCAAGAAAAGGTACCCAATGTCTGTAACCATTGACAACCCAATACCACATCAACTCCTTTCATACTCAATGCATAAAAATCAAACTTGAGTAAATAGTCACCAATCAAAATTACCACATCAGGAACTATGGTTTGGCATGACATAGTAGTCCCATCAGCAATAGAAATCTTAAAACCAAGTACTTCTTTACCAGGTAATGACAATGCATCAACAATCCTTTCATCAATAAAGTTGTCGGTACTCCCACTATCAATAAGAATGGAAAGTTTGCATCCTTTGATCTTACCAAAAATACGAATTGTATAAGGTCTATCGGCTGTCATTGTAGCTAATAATGCTGATCCTTCAATGATAGGATCATCAAGTATATCCTCCTGTGGCTGCTCTTGTAGATTACCATCAACTGACTGCTCTTGAGCATCCTCATATACCAGATTTGTATCAATCTCATCATCAATAAGGATCTCAATAATATGGATCATCAAAGAGACAAAACCCGTCCTCTATAAGATCATGAAAAGATGCTTGGTGGGTCCCAATGCAGGTATTGAAGTCACCTAAAAGAATGACATCACCCACTAATGAATATGAAGAAATCTCCGAGTAGAGATCAGATATGGGTCACCATCAAAGTGGACGGCAAAAGTTGACAACATTGGTGGAAAATAACATACTGCTATGAAAATGTCTCTGAGAGGGGATGGGATCCCCTTGATTTGAAACCACATATATCTGGACTGCTCATTTGACACGACCAATAACACGTGTTGATGAAGCATTGCTGAATGAGGCATGCCACCCCACCTGAACTGCGAATGCCACCTGATCGATGTGTCATGTGCCTAACAGCAGAAACACAAAAGTAACCATTGATTGGTGGAAGAAATTGTTCTAGGCTCTCATGGGTATCTATGATAAAAACAAGATCTCGTGAAGAAATAACATCTCGGAATGTACCCCAAAAAGACCATATCAACCTATTATGGTTCCAAAAAGCAACAAAGAGGCTACTATTACCTACTAGGAACCAAGAACACCTTCATTTTACAGGCCAAGGACATGACCTCCATGAAGAAAGGGAGTCATAAATCATAGATTTTTGGTCACGAATAACTACCCGCTTGTCGTTTCGAGTAATTATCACTTGCCCACATGCTTTTTTGCAATTCCTCTATCTAAAGATGTGTGAGATCCTCATCCAAGTAATTATTTGTGGACAAAGTAAAATGTTATTGGCACTTAAAGCCCTTAAACATTCCTCATATGAGCAGAATCGAATCACAAGAGTGCCATCAGGGGCTACCCAAGCCCGATCAAGGATAAAATCCTTGATATCCAATTTGTCATGCAAAAAACCATAGCCTGCCTTTAAGGAATCAATAGGCTTTGGAAGACTTGAACTCGAAGGTTGAGTTCTTTAGCTTGACGTGTCCTTTCCTCATCAAATTTGGCTTGCACTACTAACTCCACAATGGGAGAAGTCTTTTTCCCCTTATCCACTTGAACTTATGAATTATGTTCCTCAAACCGTTTTTGAAGAGACCATCAATGAGCGTTTGTCTCGTTTTTGAGATTCTCATGTTGAACAAGGATCTCTCTTTGCTTATGTTGTATATCACAAACAATATTTTGAAGATGGTGAAGATCATCAGTTGGAGATATATGAGTTCATTCAAATATTTCTATTTTGACAATCTTTTCACCCTGTTCCTATACTTGACATTGTAGAACCTCAATGGTAATGTCCTTCACGCGAAGTTGGTTGTGGAGTTGTGATATTTGTCGTTGAAGCTCAATACCAAAGTGCTTCACTTCTGCAATCCATTTGGTGCAGTGATTGTATTGAGTTTGGGAATTAACACTGCTTAGAGAGCATGTGAAGGTGGATTTTCCATGTTAGATCAAAAACCCCATCTCTAGTTAAACCCAGACTCCAATTTTCATTGGAGAAGCAAACCCAAAAAACCCTAGCTTCGGTTTCTTCTAGAGAAGCAAATCGGTTTCTGCTAGATTAGAAAACTTAGAAAACCTTGGTTCTAGTTTCCGCTCGAGAAGCAAACCTAGAAAACCTTGGATCTGATTTCTACTAGAGAAGAAAACTAAAAACCCCTAGCTCTGGTTCTTGTGAGAGAAGGAAACCTAGAAAACCTTGGCTGCAGTTCCAAAACCCAGAAAACCTTGGCTCTAGTTCTTGTTAGAGAAGCAAACCCAAAAAACTCTGGCTCTAGTTCCCGTTGGAGAACCAAACCCAGAAAGTCGTAGCTCTAATTCCCAAGGAGAAGCAAACCCAAAAAACCCTAGCTTTGGTTCCTATTAGAGAAACAAACCCAAAAAAACCTAGTTCCCATTGCAGAAGCAAACCCATAAAATCCTGGCTCCAATTCTTGTTGGAGAAGCAAACCTATAAAGCCCTACCCAGTTCCCACTAGAGAAGCAAACCTAGAAAGCCTTGGATATTTCTATTTTGACAATCACCCTGTTCCTGTACTTGACATTGTAGAACCTCAATGGTAATGTCCTTCACGCGAAGTTGGTTTTGGAGTTGTGATATTTGTCGTTGAAGCTCAATCCCAAAGTGCTCCACTTCTGCAATCCATTTGGTGAGGTGATTGTATTGAGTTTGGGAATTAACATTGTTTGGAGAGCATGTAAAGGTGGAGTTTCCATGTTAAATCAAAAACCCCATCTCTAGTTTAACCCAGGCTCCAATTTTCATTGGAGAAGCAAACCCAAAAAACCCTAGCTTCGATTATTGCTAGAGAAGCAAACCCAAAAAATCCTGGCTTCGGTTTTTGCTAGATTAGCAAACTTAGAAAACCTTGGTTCTAGTTCCCGCTGGAGAAGAAAACCTAGAAAACCTTGGATCTGATTTCTATTAGAGAAGAAAACTGAAAAACCCCTAGCTCTAGTTCTTGTGAGAGAAGGAAACCTAGAAAACCTTGGCTGCAGTTCCCGTTGGAGAAGAAAACCCAAAAAACCTTGGCTCTAGTTCTTGCTAGAGAAGCAAACCCAAAAAACTCTTGCTCTAGTTCCCGTTGGAGAACCAAACCCAGAAAGCCCTAGCTCAAATTCCCAAAGGAGAAGCAAACCCAGAAAGCCCTAGCTCAAATTCCCAAAGGAGAAGCAAACCTAGAAAACCCTAGCTTTGGTTCCTATTAGAGAAACAAACTCAAAAAATCCTAGTTCCCATTGCAGAAGCAAACCCATAAAATCCTGGCTCCAATTCTTGTTGGAGAAGCAAACCTAGAAAGCCCTACACAGTTCCCACTAGAGAAGCAAACCTAGAAAGCCTTGGCTTTGGTTCTTGCCGGAGAAGCAAACCCAAAAAACTCCAGCTTCAATTCCCATTCGAGAGGCAAACCTAGAAAATCCTACCCATTTCCCGCTAAAGAAGAAAACCCAAAAAACCCTGGCTCTGGCTCCAACTACAAATGCAAACCTGGAAAACCCTAGCTCCGATTCCCATTGGAGGAACAAACCCAAAAAACCCTACCTGGTTCCCATTGGAGAAGCAAAACCAAAAAACCTTGGCTCTGGTTTTGATTGGAGAAGCAAACCTAAAAAACCCTAGCTCTGGTTCCTCTTGGAGAAGCAAACCCCGAAAATCCTATGCAGTTCCCCCAGGAGAAGCAAACCCTAAAAACCCTCACTTTGGCTCCGGTTAGAGAAGCAAACCCATAAAACCCAACAAACCCAGAGAGAGAGAGAGACAGAGACAGAGAGACAGAGTATTAATGTCCATGAGTAAAGAGAACATCTAGAGGGATAAAGTTTTTAGTCTCACAGTTGCCTTGTTCAAGGACTATGGCATTGGAAGGGAACTCTATAAACAACTGCGAGAAGAGATTCAATGTGTTGCAAGTGTGTCCAGTGATGCGGTATTCTGTTAATATTTCTGACTGTTGAATTCAATGGTAGCTTCTTTCCACTATGCGAAATTTTACCGCTAATTTTGCCTTCCAAATTGAATTCTTAATTGTAGAGGAAATCTGTTTGATAAGAAAGGTTATGCTCATGCTATGCTTACATATACATTCTCAGGTGGGCTTGTGCAAGGACTATGAATGGTCACAGACTGCTTTCTGCTTCTATTTTGGCCCAGCTACCATGGTAGGGCCTCATTAGTTTTTTTCAGTGTTCCATGGGGACGCGTCCCCCCGTTTCCCGCGTCCCCCAGCACGGGGGGACGGCAAGGGGGACGTTTACCCCCGTCCCCCTTTTTTGGGGGACGGCTGGGAAACATCCCCGGGACGGCTGAGGCCTGTGGCCTCCCGTCCCTAGGACGTCCCCCTTTTTGGGGCGTCCCTGGGGACGCCCAGCCGTCCCCGGGGACGGCTGGGCCCCATGGGGGACGCTCAGACCAAGGCTGGGCCCCATGGGGGACGCCCAGACCGTCCCCGGGGACGGTCTGAGCGTCCCCATGGGGCCCAGCCTGGGCGTCCCCGGGGACGGCTGGGCCCCATGGGGGACGCTCGGACCAAGGTCGGGCCCCATGGGGGACGCCGGCACCGTCCCCGGGGACGGTCTGAGCGTCCCCCATGGGGCCCAGCCGTCCCCCAAGGCTGGGCATCCTCACCCAAGGGGGAAAAAAAAAAAAAAAGTTTAACTTAAAAAATGGTAAGGGTCTTTGGAATTATGCTATAATGCCATCATTACAAGACTAAAAGGAGGTTTATTTAAACAATACCAATTCTTTTGGTATAGTGACTGAAATTTTGAACAGTTAGTGATAGTTAGTGACTGAAATTTTTTAAAAATGACAGTCTTTGTTTGAACATTGGTGGCTGAAAAAATGATGACTGTTATTACTTAAAATGATGACTGTTTGAACATTGTTTGCACTTGATATCCTTGGCTGAACCTTCAAGTTATAGTTGTTGAAATTGAAACAATTAAATGGCTGCATATTAGTAACTAATATGAATATGAAAATGTTAAATGACTCAATTATGGCTGCACTTATGTGTTAGTAACTAATCTGAATATGAATGGCTGCACTTATGTGTTAGTAACTAATCTGAATATGAATGGCTGCATTTACATAATTGATTAGTAATATGAAATATCATTTTTGTTGGGTGTAGAATTCTGAATGTGTAGATTATTCTAAATTTCTAAAAAAATTCAATTTTTATAGTATTATACTAGCCGTCCCCCCCAGCCGTCCCCTAAAATCGGCCTGCCGTCCCCCACCGTCCCCGGAAACCCGTCCCCCCGTCCCCCAGGCTCGTGGAACCTTGGTTTTTTTTTATATTGTGGGATGCTGCTTTCAACTGCAGGACACAATCAGGAGCAAACCCTCCCTGTCAGCCAAAGCTGGGCCTACCTGATAGAAGCCTAGAAGCCATGTCAACTCAGCTAGCACACCATGATGGCATGTAAGATCTGCCATTGATAGATACGTCTCACACTAGAGTCCACCTCTAGCAGCTTCTTAATGAAAAGTATCAGAATGTAGAATATTTAGGTCAAGACACTCCAAAAAGACATTGTTAAAAATTGAATATGCATGCATAGGACTAGGAGATGCTTGATCAGGAAATATCCAAAAATGAAACCACTTAATTGCAAAAAGATATTCTGATCTTAACCAAAACAAAAAAAATATTGAAAATTGGGAATTCCTTATTGAAACAAAATATGCTCAACTTGCAATAGGAAATAGCATCATCATATCTTGCACAATTTCAACTCCAGATATTGTACAGCATATTACCTGTTCTTTTCCAGCAAATTCATTATCGGGCGTCAGAAAAAGCATACAATGGCATTGCTTCCTGCCAACAAACCAATTAATTGTCAGAAACATGATATTTAATGTGTGTTTGTTCACACCCAGGTATTGTTCAGACATCATAAAGCTGTCAAATTTAAGAATGAAAATTTTTCAATCTCAGACAAGAGAACGTTTTAGGAAAATGCATGCCCAAAGAAGAATAAAATGCCAAATTGATGAAGAATAAATAGACAGCACTTGAACTGTCACAAGCAGCCCAAAAAAGAAATGAAATAGTACTAAACTTGTTCTAGAACCATATAAATGAAACCCAGGCAGATTTGTGTTGGGAAGCCCAAGCATGTTTTAGGCAATTATGATGCCTTAATTTCCTGTGTAAACTCTCCCGTCAGTTAGGCTTCCTTCCCAGGATAACTTGCACAATGATTTAAATAATCCAAAAAAAAAAATCATTTTGAGTTTACTTTGCAAATCAAATAATAACACATGATTATTGTCTTCCATAATTGTCACTTGGATTAATCCTGCACTTTCCTTGTATCTTTTGAGTACAAAAATAATAACAGCCGTTGGAATATGTGGTGCTTGAGGACATGGCCAACCTTTGTATTATATTCATTTGTATAGCCCTATGGACCATTGTACACATTATATAGTGGGTTTATTGCAGTGTTACCGGGTTCGCACACCCGGGTACATTATATAGATGGGTTTATTGTAATGTTACCAGGTTCGCGCACCCGGCAGGCCAGGAGCGCGAACCCATACCCGCAACCGCATCGAGTGCGTGGGTGCGGGGTCAGGTTTTGCTGGACCAAACCCCAGCCGTACCCTATCTGCTAGGGTTCAGGCCCGACCGAACCCGGACGTGTGGCCTAGCCACAACCAGCCCAAAAGGGCATATAATATTAAAAATATATATATTTTAAGTCATGTACCCACCACAACGTGCCGGATTCGAACCACACCGTCCGCCACTTCAACGTTATCGCTTGTCTTTTCTTAAATGGTCGTCGTCCCGCTTATGGACTCCTATCCATGAGTAAAGTTTATAAGTTCTCAGCATGTCTTCTAATTTTTAGTTTTTTCTTGGTCTGAAACATCCCTATAATCTTCTGAAAAGGCGGGATTTACCCAATCTTTGTCATGGCGGACACTTATGCTTGAAATTGGCCAAACTCCGCGTTGTGGAACAATGAAGTGAACTGAAACAGTCGCTCCTTTTAAGTAAATAATCTCTTCTTCTTTTTGCAAATGGGAAATATGGATCGAGTCCACTAAAGTTCTCTAGGTTCAAAGGAGACCAAAGTTCTTAATGATAAACTTTTTCAAAATGTTCCTTCAGTTATAACAAATGAAGACAATAGGAAACTGATGGAGCTTATTACTCTAGATGAAGTTCATTTCGCTCTTTTCTAATAAGGATAAATCCCCTGGTCCAAATGGGCTCTCTGCAGCTTTTTACCAACATAATTGGGATATAGTGAAGGATTCTTTATTAGTGGCAGTGGAACAATCTAGGGTAAAACAATAGATTCCTTATAAAACAAATGCAACTTATCTTACCCTAATTCCAAAAAAGAAGGATGTTGAATTGTTTGATTCTTTTAGACCCATAAGCCTATGTAATATGGCTTATAAGATTATTTCCAAAGTGATGGCAAATAGATTAAGGTCATTGTTAGACAAAATCATTTCAGAAGAGCAAGGAGGTTTTGTGAAAGGGAGACAAATTTTGGATGGGATCATAGTAGCTCATGAAGTTATACATTCAGCAGCTTCAAGAAAAGAGAAAGCTATGATCTTAAAACTTGATATGAGTAAAGCCTATGATAGGGTTAATTGGAATTTTCTTTTTGCAGTTTTAGATAAGTTTGGTTTTGGGAAGAAATGGGTTAGATGGATTAAAGCTTGTATCTCTACAGTTTCTTATTCAGTGTTGGTCAATGGGTTAGTGACAAAATCTTTAAAAGCCAAGAGAGGCCTTAGACAAGGAGATCCTGTATCTCCTTATTTGTTCATTATTATGGCAGAAGTTTTGAGTAGGAACTTTAAGAAGGCTTATGAAGATGGGTTTATAAGTGGACTTAAGGTTAGTAATAACATCGATAACATCACCCATCAACAGTTTGTAAATGATACAGCCCTTTTTGGAAGGACAAGGATAAATGAGGCCAGAGCTTTGAATAACTTTTTAAAAGAGTATGAAAGAGCTTCAGGGCAAAAAATTAATAAGACTAAATCCAAAATTTACTTTCTTAACACTCCTGCTAATATCAAAGCAAGAATTTGTAGGTTGCTTCAAATGGAGGAGGCAAATTTGCCAACAACTTATCTAGGGATGTCTTTATTTGAAGGGAGAATGAGGATAGATTTATGGAATCCAGTTATTAGTAAAGTTCAAAATAAACTTCCAGCTTGGAAAGGTAGATGGTTATCATTAGCAGGAAGACTGCAGTTAATTAAGTCAGTCTTACAAGCCATTCCAACATATATATGTCTTTGTATTCTATGCCAAAATCAGTTGAAAAAAGTTTAATCTTTATTATGCGATCCTTTTTATGGTCAGGTTTACATGATAAAAGGAAATTTCTTTGGTGAAATGGAGCAAGTTGTGTGATGACAAAACTAGGGAAGGTCTTGGTTTAAGAGCTCTTACAGATGCAAACTTAGCTCTTAGGGGAAAAGTTATCTGGAGATTGTACAAAGATAGTCAAAGACAAGAGGCAAGAATTCTTCTAAGTATGTTGATCCCAATGACCCAAGTTTAATATTTAATGCATTCTCTCTTCCAAATGGTTCTGCTCTTTGGAATGGTTTAAAAAAATCTATTGACCTTATGATTAAAGGTTTAATATGGGTGGTGGGAACTGGAGAAAAAAATTCTATTTGGATGGATACTTGGTGTGATAAAATACCACTCAATTTAGATCCAGTTTTGAAACCTTGGATGAGATTGCTTCAAGACAAATACGGTGATAGGGTTTCAAATATTTTGTACAAGGATCAAGAAGGAAGATACAAATGGAATGAAGATTTTTTTACAAGTATACAAGACATTGATGCTAGGAGGCAATTGAGTAGAAAGATAACAACTATAATTATTTTGAGGGGTGCCAAGGATAAATTGATTTGGGAGTTGAATAGCTCAAGAGAATACACAACAAGAAGTGGATATAATGTTCAACACTAACATAAAAATAATATCACTAGAATTTGGAGAGATATTTGGGATAGCCCAAACATTCCTAAAGTCAAAATGTTTGTTTGGCTAGTTGGTCATAGAAGAATTCTATCCTAGGATAACCTCATGAAAAGGGGTTTTCATGGCCCCTCTAAATGTGTTTTCTGCAATAAGGAGGAGGAGAGTATTGACCATCTCTTGGGACATTGCTCAATTGTCTGGAATCTATGGCAATGAATTCTTAATATGTTTGGTAAATGCATGGTGATGAATAGCAAAATTGAAGATTGGTTAAAGCAATCGAAGAGCACTTCTAAAAGTGAGGCTTTACAGACAATATGGGATGTATCAAAAGATACAATACTTTGGACTATATGGCTAGAAATGAATAGAAGAATATTTAAAGGAAAGGAAAGTAGTTTAGTGGTTGATGTGGATTACCCACAAGAAAACTCACACATCCAAAAAGAAACTGCACTCGAAAGAACTGCTTAAATATTATGCATAAAGGGCCTTTAAATAGGCGAATACAATTGGATAAGAACATAGCTGTCAAAATCTTATCCATAGCAAAATAGAAACTATATAAAAATAGAAGTTATATCAACATATGGAAAGTGTTTAAATCAATATGTGTGTCATTCCCTATCATTCCTCCCCACCGTAAGAGCATTGGGCTCCAATGCGGTCAAAAGGGAAGGAAAGTCACGAACCATCTGGCTATGAGAGATCCATCGGGCCTGATGTGGTAGTTGTCCTCGTTTGGCCACAAGGTAGGAAGTCGAAGATCCCTGGCGAGTGTGGCGTGTCCTAGTGTCAAAAAGATGATCATTCTCCAAAGGAAACTGGAAGTCAGGTACAATATCAGCAGGATGACTAATGACAGGGTCTGTCTCCAATGTAGACTCATGGTATGGTCAGAGCAAGTCAACATTGATGACATCATGGATGCCCAAGTGTGCTAGAATATCAAGCCAAAAAGCATTCTTGGACACCTGTTGTACAATAGTGTATGGCCCAAAGTGAATGGGTTTGATCTTGCTATGGGTTGTCCCCTGGAACCTGCGATGATCAAGGTGCAACCAAACTCTATCTCCCACCTGAAAATGATGTGGAACACGATGTTTGTCCATGGCCTTCTTTTGCTACTGCTGGGTTTTCTGCAAAATGTGAACAATGTTAGAGTAAAGCTACTGCAAATGTTGGATGAAGGAATGGGCTTTGTCTTGCTCTTTTTGCATATGGGTTGTGACAGGAGATGGAAGGGACAAGGGTAACTCATAAGGTGCTAAGGGTTGAAAACCTAGACACACTTCAAAGGGTGAGTGACCTGTGGAGGAATGGACAGCCCAATTATATGCATGCTCAATGTGGGTAAGACTCAAATCCCATTTGGCTGGAGATGAATGGTGAAAAATGCGAAGACTTTGGACAAGAGTACGGTTGACTACTTCAGTTTGACCATCGGATTGAGGATGAAAAGTTGTGGAAAAGTTAAGAGACACCCCTAAAAGTTTCCACAAGGAACGCCAAAAATGACCAACAAAACAGGAATCACGGTCAGAGACAATACTAGTGGGTAGACCAAAGGAACGCCAGACAATATCAAAGAAGAGTTGGGCTAAGTTGGCAGCGGAACTGGTTTTTCTACAAGGGATGAACTTAGCCATTTTACTGAATCGGTCAACTACGACAAAAACACAGTCATGCTAACGGACTTGCATAGGAAAACCACTGACTAGATCCATTGAAATACTTTCCCACGGACGAGATGCAATAGGCAAAGGCATGCTGATGTCGAGCTTCCTATTACCTGGCTTGGATCTGCAACAAGCGGCACATTGTCTCAAATACCTCAAAACATCATGCTGCATGTGGGGCCAGTAGAAGAATCTCTGCAAGTGATGAAGATTTTTATGCTTGCCAAAATGTCCACCATAAAGGGTAGAATGTGCCTCCTTAATAAGGGATTGTCAAGACTCACAGGGTACACAAAGTTTGTCCAGGCGGTAAAGCAAACCTTCCTTAAGATGATAATCTTGAAAAGGGGTCAAATTTGAAGAGGAAGGATGTTGTAAATGTTGAAAAACTTTGGCAAAGTCATGGTCATGAGGATACAAAGAAGGCCAAGACTGAAATCCCAAGTGTGAGGTAGTAACAATAGTCAAAGCATGGGAGGAAGGAGGATGACTTAGGCAATCAGCCACAAAATTTGTACTACCCTTTTTGTATTTTATGACAAGGTGGAATTGTTGAAGGTAAGAAGCCCATTTCATGTGGCGAGCTTCTTGGATTTTATTCTGAGATTGGAGAAACTGCAAAGGCAAATGATCTGTATGAACAATGGTTTCTTTGCCTAAGAGGTAATGATGCCAATATTTGATAGCTTGGACTAAGGCATAAAGCTCTTTGTCATATGTGGAATAATTTTGCTTGGCAATGGAAAAGGACTCGGAATGATAAGCAACAGGATGACCATTTTGTTTGAGGATAGCACCAAGGGCAAATTGAGAAGCATCAGTTTCAATCTCAAAAGGTTGTCTAAGGTCAGGAATAACTAGAACAGGAGCAGAACAAAGCTTATCTTTCAAGGTGGAGAAATGCATGGGAATGAGCAGGAGTCCAATGAAAAACAGATTTTGCCTTAGTCAAATTATGCAAAGGAGTAGCAATGGTGGAATAGCCTGGAATAAACTTGTGGTAGAAGTTGGCTAGGCCAAGGAAACTCCGTAACTCAGTGGCAGTGGTAGGAGTAGGCCAATTAAGGAGGACTTCTACTTTGCTAGGATCCACCTGAATACCTTGCTCATTAATGATAAAGCCAAGGTAGGAAATAGAATTTTGCCCAAAAGAACACTTAGGCAAATTGGCATATAATTGATGTTGTTGAAGGATGGAAAGAACATGATCCAGATGTTGCAAATGGGCCTCCCATGTAGGAGAAAAGATGAGAATATCATCAAGATAGATAATGACATATCTATCCAAGCAGTCTCTGAAAACTTCATTCATTAGCCTCATGAAGGTAGCAGGAGCATTGGTGAGGCCAAAGGGCATAACAAGCCATTCAAAAAGACCCATATTTGTTTTGAAAGTTGTCTTCCATGTATCTTTAGCCTGGATGCGGACTTGATGATATCCACTTTTGAGATCAATCTTAGTGAAAAACTTAGCTCCCTGAAGTTGGTCTAAGAGATCATCAATACGAGGGAGTGGATATCTATTTTTTATTGTGATTTTATTAAGTGCCCGAAAATCAATACAAAGATGCCAAGTGCCATCTTTTTTTAGAACAAGAAGAATAGGAGAGGCACAAGGAGAAATGCTAGGTTTAATGAAACCTTTATCTAGCAGGTCCTGAATTTGCTTCTTTATTTCATCATATTGCAAAAGTGATTGCTTGTACATGGGGGCATTAGGAAGAGGTGTAGCTGGAACTATATCAATAGTGTGGTTAATGGCCCTTTCTGGAGGTAAGCAAGTGGGCTCTTGAAAAACACTTTGATATTTGTGCAATATGTTATCAATTGCTTTGGGTCTATTGGATTTAGAAGCTTTTGCTGAAAATTGCTTATGCTGTGGATGAATGAAAATGAGAGCAAGTGCCTGTGCTTGATTTGCTGCTTTGCATGCTTGTCTACAACTTAGCAATAGATTATTGGAGTGCTTGGTAGTTTCTTGAATTGATTGAATGAGATAGTGCTTATTATCTTGTTGCAATGTGTATGTATTTTTATAAGCATCATATGTAGCACGCCTATCATATTGATAGGGCTTACCAAGCAAAAGACCACAACAATCCATTGGGGTCACATCACAAGTGACCTTATCTCTGAACTTTGGACCAAAGGCAAATGCAAGAGTGCATGTGTGTGTAATCTATGAAGAGGTCTCACTATCCTTCCATCCAAGGGAGTAAGGATGAGGATGTGGAGAAGTAGGGAGCTTGAGCTTATCGACAATGGACTACGCGATCAAGTTCTTTTGCGAGCCATTGTCGATGATACAATCAATTGCAAAGTCATGGCGTAAATGAGCACGCATGACGAACAGATTGTCACGGTCTCGAGCATCAGAATGATGATTCATTACAAGATTGAGTTTTCCTTTCAACTCCTCATAGACCTTCTCTTCACTAGTAGTCTTGATGGGGTTATCATTGGTTCCCTCATCAGACTATACAAATAAGGTCTTCTTCTTCTGCAATTGTCTACATTCAGATTTAAGATGCCCTTTTCTTTTACAATAATTACAAAAATTTTGAGACTTAGCATTAGAAGAAGAAGAAAAAGAAGCATGAAATGTATGCTTAGAAGCAGAGGACTGAGAAGGAGTGGGAGTAGGAGAAGAATGAGAAGGGGGAAAACTTGAAGAGCTCCATGGTGCCTGTTGTTGAGGATGAGGCGATGGCTTAGAACCTCCTGAAGAGTAGTGGTTCCCCTTGTGTTGTGTTGCAAACTTCTCCTCTACAAGTTGTGCCTGTTTAAAAACATCATCAAGAGTTGTACAAGAAGTGTACTTGATTTCCCGATAAAAGTGTGTGAGAAGACCACTTTTGAACTTGGCAATAAGGGAAGTAGTAGGATCTAAAATGCGAAGCAATACGCGTAGTCTGTTGAATTGATGGACATAGTCTTGGATGGGTTGATTCTTTCCCTGATGAAGGCGAAGCCAATGGTTGAGGAGATCATCATCATAGTTGGATGGATAAAAGGTGGCCTTCAAGGCCATAACCAAAGCATCCCAAGTTGAGATGGGGTTTTGAGTTCCTTGGCGTTCGGTAATGAGAACCTTAGCCATGCCAGAAAGTTTGAGCTTGGCAAATGGAAATTTTTCATCATCCGGGGTTTGAGTGAATTCAAACCAAGTCTCCATATCTAAGATCCAAGTATTGAGGACATCAGGATCCCTAGAGCCTTCGTAGATTTTGACTTCACATTTAGGATGATGAGTATGAGAGGAGGAGGAAGAATGCAATTGGAGATCTCTAACAGTGTCGGCCAAAGAAAGAACTAAGGTAGTAACCTCAACTAATTTTTCTGCTACATTGGCAGCCATAGGTCTAGGTGGAGCCAGTGAAAGACTATGATGCCCACTAAATGAAAGATAACAAAGCTCTTTTTGCCTTTTATTTTATTTTTTTACATCAAGGCTTGTTTACAATAAAAGCTAAAAAGCTTTGTAAATATATATATATATATATATATATATATATTGACCGACAAAATATATATTAAGAAACCTTCTCTTTTTTTTTTTTTTTAATTGTTAAACAAATGAAATAAAGGGGTTGTTGTCTAAATATTGGCCAAATTACAAGTCGAATGACAAGCATGCAAGTGTGAATATCGTATACCTCCCTCCCTGAAGGTGCACGGCCAACTCAAAGAGATCAGCGATGTGGTCAAAAAAATACACAGGTGCGACAGCAAATGACGACGTGGCAGGGAGCAATTTGTTGTCAACGTGGCAGGGAGTAGTTGGAGAGCACAAGCGCAGCGCGGAGCAATGAGGTGGCGGTAGAATGCACGCAATGTCGGCGAAACCTGCCCGCGTAAATTTCTGACGATGATCTGTTGTCAGGTGAGCGGTTGTATGCAGCGTGTGATGAGGCAAAGAGGGGTTGGCGGCCAGCATGGAGAGACGGTGTTGACACACAGGCAGACACTCGCTATCCTTTCCTCCCGAAGGTGCGCAATCCAGGGCAAAAACAGACGACCATGCAACAATTGACGTCAACGAGGACATGGCGACGAGGTAGGAACGCAACAAGGAGCATCGAGCCAAACCTTAACATACATACATTCATCATTGTATATTGTTGCGGATTTCTGAGCAATTCCGTTCAATTCTCGCAGATCCAGTCGACAGGAGGATTGTTTACTCGAGGAAAAATGACAACCTCAAGGTGCCAGGACGACTTTTCCTGCGCGAAAAGAGACGACCATGCCGCAGTTGACGTCAACGAGGACGAGGCGGCACAGTAGGAATGCAGCAAGGAGCATCGAGCCAAACCTTAACATAAAGGCATATTCATCGTTGTATGTTGTTGCGGATTTTTGAGCAATTCCGTTCAATTCTCGCAGATCCGATCGACGGGAGGACTGTTTGCTCGAGGAAAAATGACAACCTCAAGGCGTCGAGATGACTTTTCCTGTGTATGTAGTGTTGAACAACGCGTTTCAGCGACGGAAGATCAGTGCGCTTCAGCGAGGGGAGAACAGCAATGGCGGAAATTTGGGTAAACTGAATGTTGATTCTACGACCGAAAATGCACAACGCAAGCAAAAATTCCTGGATGCGTCCGTCAAGAAATGAATGTGGACGTAACCAGTCCCGCACGCTTCGCCGGTGAGTAGATCGTCATCCGAATGATATCGATGGTGCGATCTTCGACGTACCACAAAACATTGTGTAAACTCCAGCAATGATCGTGGCCAAACACAAAGAAATTGCATGCAGAGTTCTACAAAGCTGGCAGTGGAAGGTGTCGAGTAGCGAATGCAGACGTCGAGGCGGCTTTGCTGTTGCCGAATGCAGCAAGTGCGGAGTCCTTACGATGGCCAGTCTGCAAGTCCCACGAGAAGCTGACGATTGAGCTACGATTGGGGCCGCTGTAGAGGTGAAATCTACAGCAGCGAGATTCCGAAATGGGTGGTAAGAAATGGAACCCAAAAGCTTTTGCCTAGCAAACAAACTTGGCCAAGATTTTACGACTCTGAATAGCAAAATGATGTGTATTACCCACAAGAAAACTCACACATCCAAAAAGAAACTGCACTCAAAAGGATTGCTTATTATTATGCATAAAGGGCCTTTAAATAGGCAAGTACAATTGGATAAGAACATAGCTGTCAAAATCTTATCCATAGCAAAATAGAAACTATAACAAAATAGAAATTATATCAACATATGGAAAGTGTTTAAATCAATATGCGTGTCATTCCCTATCAGAGGTAATGAAAAAGAAGATATGTTTAGCCATAGAGGAGTCTAAACCAACCTTATCAACTCACCCAATCCCTAATTTGGAAGCAGAGAGTCTTGATAGATGGAGTCAAGTCATTAAATAGAATTATGATGTTGGGTACAAGAGAAGCAAAAATAAGGTAAAGAATATAAAGTGGAAACCACCAGAAGTGGAGTGGGTTAAGTTGAATTTTTATGGAGCATCTAAAGGAAACCCGGGACCAGCAGGAGGAGGAGGAATAATTAGAAATAATAGAGGAGAAATTTTGTCTAATTATGATTTCAATTGTGGATTTAAGACAAATAATGAAGCTGAAGCTTGGGCAACTTTAGAAGGGTTAAAAATATGTAAACAAATGAAATGGAATAGAGTTTGGATGGAAGGTGATTCTCTCATAGTAATAAATGCAATTTTGAGGAAAGCAAAGGCTCTATGGAACATACAAGAGATAATTGTGGAAATTCAAGATCTTGCTAAAGAGTTTGAAGAAATCAGGTTTACACATATATTAAGGGAAGGAAACAAATGTGCAGATAAGCTAGCCAATAGAGGGGTTTTCGTTGAGGATCGTGAATTTAACATCTCCTTTCCATAATTAGAGGAAGTAGAAAGTTTAGTTGACGCTGACAAAAATTGTTGATTGCCTAAATCAATTAATGATTAAGATTTACTTTAATGTTTTCCATTGGTAATTGTTGGTTACGAATCTGCCATGAGGAAAGGATTTTTGGTTAATGCGCCCAGATTCGCCCACCAGCATGAAAGGCCGGAAGGAAGAGATGCCTTCCGAGCCAATCTCCGGAGAAGGCCGGCTCCTTGGGGGGGTCTGATTTAAGCCAAAGGGAACGGGAAAGAAATAAATGAACGGAAAGAGACAAATGTACGAGAAAGAGATTACAAATATGTCCAAAGGTTGGTGGGGGGGAACTAACGATGCGGGAACACACCAATCACCGCTACTTACGCATACAAACACGAGAGCATGACAAGGAGCTGCAAAACCTAGGCGTACTTCCGATACACCGGCGGCGTATGCACGGCTTCAATAGCTCCCTAGCAAACATTCCCTACAAGGAACTAACGGCGAGGGATCGTATCAATCACCGGATACGTACAGCGACGGGGGTAGAAAGTAAACCTAGAGATGTCAGAGCCGGGTATATGTGTTAGGCGAGAGAGTTTAACCGCACGGCTTCAATGGCTCCCTAGCAAACATTCCCTACAAGGAACTAACGGCGAGGGATCGCATCAATCACCGGATACGGGCCAGCAACGTCACACATAGCGATGGAGCTGCTACCGGATCTATTATATGAATGCTTTAAATTAATGAAGTACGAGAAGGTGCTTTAAACAAGCAATGCTAGAGGAACACGATCGCCAAATGCCGAAATGAATCAACGAGCCGCGACACGGGTGGGCCTAAGGCATATAATGAAAGACGACATAAAAGAATAAAGACGGTAGAAACGAGAACCGGGCATACGGATTGTATTCATAAGCGGAAGCACGGTTACAGTAAGCACGGTAGTTCCCTAACAAACATTCCCCTTCCACACTTTACAATGAATTCAAGATGGGCTTTTATAGCCCGAGTCCCACCGATTACATTAATGGGCACGAGTCCCGATCAAACATAAGGCGACGAAGCGGCGAAAGAGGCGCAAATGCTGACCTTTTGTCGGATCGGGCTGTACCCGCGACATGGTCTTCCTGGAAGGCTGGGCGGCTACGTGGCGGAGTCTTGGGCAAATCTTCAAGTCGGCGAGGCTCGTTGGTAGGCTGGAGCGGGTGAAACCTCGGATCAGCTTTGAATGAGGATATTAACGCGGCGGTGCGGGCAGCCCATGCTTATCCCTTTTGGTCGGCGAGTCTTGGTTCAAATCCCGAAGGCTGGACACTTGTCGATGATGGGTTATCTTGTGTGACACATGCACCCTTAGAGGGCGATCTATCCATCTTCGCTTGGGATCGGGGCTCCTTGGGATGCGTGCAGAAATCAGTGCAGTCGGGGAAGGCCTTCAAGCCTTGGTCAAATTCCGGGTTTGTTCCCCTACCGCACACCTGTCAAGGGCGCATTCCGACTACGTTGAGAAGTCGAGCTGCGCACGGGCGAACACTGGTGTCTGCCGCCATATGGACCTGCTCCGGCATTTTATCTTTCTTCTGCGTTGACTCCGGTCTGCCAGTGCAAGGTGCGCCCAGAAAGTGGGGCGAAGTCGCGACTTCGCACCAAACGGGGCGAAGTGCGAACTTCGCACCCAGACTTAGCCAATTTCAAGATAGACTCTGTTGGAAAGCTGGAAAATCAAGCTGGGGGACTCCAAGGAAAAAAGGGGGAGAGAAAGAGAATGGGAAAGAAAAGGAAAGGGAGAGAAGGAAGAAAAACGGAAGGAGGAAAAGAAGAGCGACATTGTTACAAAACAATATTGAAGACATTGCACCCCGTGCAAAATGTGACAACATTTACGGCGGCTCGCGGGGTGTCGAGCTCGCCTCGGCGCAAAGAATCCATGCCTTCATCCTTTGGGTGCAGAGGAACTTACCTCCCCTGCCTTTTGTTGCTCTAACTGTTCTCCTTGCGGCAACTGTTCTTCAGATTCATCTTTGTCAGTTGCCTCATCAGTATCTCCTTCCGAAAGCTCTCCATTTCCTGCTTCTGCCTCGCACATGCGAGTGTACGCCTCTTGGGGTGAGCGCCAGGCTTCCGCTTCGAATGGCTTGCGGTCAGCTATGTCTTCTAATGCTCCGTGAAAACGGCGACCGCGTGCGGGTCGATGGTGAGGTATCTTTTCTCTAACTCCCGAAAATAGGAGCGGATCCTGGAATATCTGGACACCATCGAGTGACTTTGTCTTGAATTGGCTCGGTCCGGCTATCAATTTCAGGTGTATCTGCTTCAAAGGACTGCCAATTCTTCTTTACCCGATCTAGGGTGAGGAGCTCGCCATTCTCAACAAAACCTGGACACCCAAGTTCCGAAAGAGCGTGAAAGGGGGCCGGACGGATATCTCTTTCATGTCCGAATGCGTCAAGCATTCGTCAGCCCTCTCACCTCTTCAACTTTTTCGAAATATTTGTGCAAGGTCACCCTTGCACCTGCCCATTCTGCGGCGAATGAGGACACGGGGGAAAAAAGGACGCCGTCGCGCTCGCGCTCTGAAGATTTATCGCCGAGGTCCGGCCATTGCTTTGCACGGCGCTCGGCCTCCTCTACCCACGGGCTTTCCACAGGGCGAAACTTCTTGAATCCTGGATGCGAAGTCCGGGACCGCCATCGCCTTAAAGGTATGGGGCTTGCATTCCCTCGGCAAACCAGCCCTCATTTCCTTAACTTTTGTCTTTGAAAAGACGGCCGCTTGAGATGTTTTCTGCGCAGGCTGCATTGCACTTGCTTCAAAGACTCCTGGAGTGAGAAATCTGCTCAGAGGCTGCTTTCTTTTCGGTTGCGGCTTTTTCTTTGAGAAGCGGCCAGCTGGGCTTTGAATTCATCTGTTTCTCGCCGCGCCGCTTCCAGTTGCTCAGTGGACCTAGATAGGTCCTCTTCAAGTTGCCTTACTTTGTCCTGCAACGCGAAAAGTTCTTCCTGCTCCTCCAGACTCTTGACAAAGAGATTGTCAGCTTTGCGCATGATCGTATGAATCTCATACTGTTTATCAATGTCGTCAAAGCTTTTCTCCTTTGTCCGGAGCACGTAGTCCGCCTTAGTCATTTCTCGGAGAGGCTTCTTCACTATTGGGATTATTTTCTCCGTTGTAATCACTCTCCTTCCGAAATCATACTTTGCGCGTTTCGCCGGGGCGGCTATCTCTTCGTGTCTCCTCCGCTTCAGGTCTTGGCGGAAAGAGAGAGAATACTCTACGGCTCTCGTTGCCAGGGGCAAGTCATCTGAGTTCTGAAGGTCGTCCATAAAATCTGGTTCCCCCAGCCTAGGGATCTGCTGAGACGTCTCTCCTGCGGGGATGGGATCGGGGAGGAACCGGACGGACCTTGGAAGAATCGGTCGCTTGTGGGGGCGGCCGGGAAATGGAAATGGGAGCGGGCGACATCTGTGAGGGTTTGAAGCGGGCGAGGCGGAGGATGTGATGGTGAACGGACGGCCTCGGCAGCGACCTCGGGCGAAGGGTTTGGAGTTGTGCTGAGAGAAAGAGAGACGTTAGGGTTACGAGCAAGGCGATCGAAAGAATGGGGACCGCTAGAAGGACGCGGAGACGGGGGAGGAGGATGTGGTCATGGCTCGCCCAGATTGAGCGGGGGGCGAGTGGAAGTAGAGCCGGGTGAGACTAGAGAGACGGGGACAGCAAACGTACTGCGGGCTCCGCTCGAGCCGATGCGGGTGAATGTCTTCGCTTCTTGTCTCGGCGGCCGGCTTGGGACTGCCCAAAGGAATTGCCTCTGCGGCGGCGGGACGCGGGCTGCGGCTCTGCGGCCGGCTGCTTGCACTATCGAGGCTAGGTCGCTTGATTTTCTCAACTCTCCTCCGCTTCTTCTCTTACGGAACAAGCTGTCGGATCGGGGGAAGGAGGCGAAGCGAGTGCGGCGAGCAGCGATGCTCCCACGGTAAACTTGTGCCGGGGTTTGACTTGCAGAAGGTCTGCCGCGACCGGTCTGCTTTCTGGCGGCGCTGGCGCTTTTCTTGCCTGAGGAAGTGCCTCGGGCGCTGCCTTGACTAACTCTTTCGCCTTTTCAGGCGCCGCCTTAGGAGCCACGGGCTGCATTGGATCGGCCTGGGTACTTGCTGGGCCGGCGCTGCAGTTGCCGAAGTGTACAACTGTTTGGGAGGAGACCCACTTTTATAATCCTCAAAGGGGCCTCGGGGAACGTAACCTTGATATGCGAACGGCCGCCGGTTGTCATGATCTTGGTCATAGAGAACCGAGAAGTCGTCATCTACGGCCGGGTTTCTCCTTGTGGATTTATCGTCTTTGCGTGCGGCATCTCATTTTCCGGCATTCGGTAATCTTTTCTTTAGACCGGTTAAGGCACTGCAATCTTGGACAGAAATTTTTTGAACCCTGGAGATGAGAAGTGATGGTCCGGGTTTCGCTTGGGGTCATATGTCACCTCCTCGCGGTAGAAATCCTGCCGGGGGGAGAAGCTTCCATTAATTCAATCTCCGAGTCAAGGTCCACATGGACCACGTCGCATCTATCTTCGGTTATATCCCGGGGGCACAAATGTGCAAACTTTCCCCTTATCCCATGAGGGTCATACTTCCAGTGGCTGCGGCACAAAACCGAGGCCAATCCGGGACAGCGCTTGCTCTAGGTAGACATGTTGTCCTACCTCGGTAATCTCAACGTTGGCCCGGGAAAGAGGGTATTGGAAAATCTGTCCTCTTTTCTTCCCTAGGCCAAACTCTTCTTCCACATAGTCCATACGTCGGGCAACCTCCATCCCGAGCGGATGCTCACGAGCACCAATAGGGCAGCAAATAGGGTTTGCCCTTGAACCCGTAGATTCTGATCACAATCCCCTGCGTCAGTCTAAAAACGTCCCCGAGCTTCTGGTTTATCAAAGCACTCGTCATTTCTCTTGGGGGACGGGGGATTTCACTTTCGGTGAAGACTGACATGACGAATCCCAGAAAGTTGAAGTTGAACTTGTAGTAGGACCCTTTCCGGTATAAGTCATCCGTCCGATTATAGACGGGTGGGGCTCTCCCTTCTCGTTAACCTTCTTTAGGTTCGGGATCGGCATTTGGGGGTGCGAGATGGTACAAACAAAGCCGAGGCGGAACGGAGCCGAAACGAAAATCGGTTGGTCGCCTCTTACGAATCTTCAACGAGGCTGGAATGAATGGCGTAAGCCGACCGGTCTGCCCGATCGAAAGAGATGGGGCGCTTTCCGCTCCATTGCGCCGGCTGGTTCGTAAGATTCTCCACACGGGAGGCATTGCACGGCGCCAGCTGGTACGGGTGCACCAGCTCATCGGAGTCGCAGCCGAGGATCCATGCCAAGATGGTATATAGATACTTGCTCTGAAATTTCGCCAAAGGCATGGGGCCAGTCGGCCATTGTCCGGCTGGAAGCGGGGCGTTGAGCTCTGAATTGAGGAAATCCCTCATTCGCTTGGTGTGCGTGAAACGTCCCGCTTGTTCGCCCAGACTGATTTTTCTGAGGATGGTGCCGGAGTCATACTCCGGCCACAGGGCGAAAGGCGGCTGCACGATCTCCTGCGCAGTGCGAACAAGGGTTTGCCAACGGAACTGCAGATTTGCCGGGAAGCTGGTTTATAATGTCTAACAATTAAGTCTATCAGCTCCGGGCACTGGTGGACAGGAGGGCACATGAATATGAAGAGATTTGATTTGTACGCCGCTCCAAAATGATGGGAGGGCGAAACTTTGTCGGCCCGACTCTCCACATTCGCTCGCGGGTGAGTTAGGCTCATGGAAAACAAGCCGTCCACATATCCTGCCCGGGTAATTCACCGGAGGTGGTGGGGATTGCCCACGCTGTACCTTCTTCGTCCGGGCCTTTGACTTTTTCGCTGGCGGAGGATCGCCTTTGAAAACTCTGGCCGCGGCAAATCCCCGGTTCGTTGCTTTCATTTGGACCGTGCCGACACGGGCCTTTTTCCCTTGTCCATCTCTCCGAGTCGGCAATAATGACGGGTTCGAGTCATGTCGCAACAAATTTCGCTATCGGAGGAATAATTAGCCTTTGTCCGAGGAATAATCTCTGCAATCCGGAATGTTGGCATGATTCGACCCCCTTTTCTAGATAAAAACAGCGTCATTAATGCAACGCGGGAGGGGTAGGTCGGCTGAGTTAAAACCCTTGGTGGGCTGCGCGGGAGAACGTTTGAGAAAAGACGCGCCCCGGCGGACGTGCCTTGCTTCTTTAGTTGCATTTTTCCTTGAAAAACGCGCAATCATTAATTCAGCGTTGGGGACTGCACCATGGGCGACGTTGCTGCCACCACTTGGGCACGCTTGCTCAAGACAAAACCTTTGGCGCGGAAACCCAGTTAAAACAAGTGCAAGCGCGCCTTGGGCCCAGCTTGGGGGTTTTTGAATTTTTCGTTATTATTTTTCTTTTGAAACGCGTCCCAACGCTGGCCCGGAAAACTAGGCGCAGCCGGGCGAAGTTGGGCGCGGCCCGACCTCGCCGGCGAAGTCGGACTTCGCCCGAATTTCGGGCGAAGTTCGAACTTAGCGCGAGCGCGATGCTTGAACTCTTTTGCTTGCTTGCTGCGCCCAAGGCTTCGGGCGCGGTGCGGGTCTTTGCCGCCTTTGGGCTTCACACATCTTTGCAACCTTCGCCCGTTGTTCGAACTGCGCAATGCGATGCTGACTTTGTTCGGACTTCGGCCGAAGCTTGGTGCGAAGTGCGAACTTCGAAGTTCGCTTCGCACGAGAATAGAGCGCGGCGCGCACTCGCAGCGCTGGCCGAAGTCGGGCTTCTGCGAAGTTCGCCCGCGCAAACTTGCGCGCGGTGCGTACTCGCACGAAGGGTTGCGGATGCGTACTTCGGTCAAGGTGGGTGTGCTTCGGTGTTTTCTCGAACAAACTTCGCAATTCGGTGGGCCGAAGTCGGGCTTCGTTGCGAAGTCGGGCTTCGGCCAACACTTAGTCGATTTTTGCTCTTTTTTCTCCTTTCTTTCTCTGCATAGCCGAACTTCGCCCCTCCTGCGGGGCAACGACGGACTTCGCTGCGAAGTCTGTCTTTCTCTCCCATGCCGCATTTAAGCTCAAAGAAGGAAAAAATAAACTGAAAGCTAAAACTGGAAACTATACATGCGGGGAAAAATAAAAAACACAAGGAAAAATTTTTACAAGGAAGGGCCACTCGGGCGCCTTCAACAGCGATAAAGCTTCAAGTGGAACCCGTTGACGGGGATGGGGAGGAGCCGACCCTCCATATCCGAAAGTATGTAGGCATTGAGCCGATTCACCGGGCAATCTGATAAGGGCCCTCCCAGAGAGCGTCAAATTTTCCGTGATTACCCGGTTTTGCCTTGTATGAGTCCCACTTGGCACCAGGTCCCCGACTTCGAAAACTCGGGCAGTGGTGCCTTTGGCAAACCAGCCTTTAGTGGCTGCAATGTGATCCGCGAAGGCCTGGTATGCACTTTCTCTGTCTTCTTCCAACTGCGGGAGTTGGCACAATCTGTCGTCTACCGGGTCTCCGCTGCTCCTGTCTTCATCAACCATCCACCGGGCGGGGATTTCAATGTGTGATGGCATAACGGCTTGCTTGCCATAGACGAGCGCGTAGGGGGACGTCTTGAGGGATTTCTTGAACGCAACTCTGTCCGCCCACGGCGCCGGTTCGGGAGCAAGTGCCAAGTCCGCTTATTCTTTTCAATGGTCCTCCGGAGAATTTTCGGGAGGTTCTTGTTAGTAGACTCGGCAAGGCCATTCCCCTGCGGGTAGTAATTAGAAGACATCTTGTGATAGATGCCAAGTCTGGTGGTGTACTCCGTGAGTACGGCGCCTACAAATCCCGAACCGTTGTCTGTCACAATCGACTATGGAACCCCGAAGCGGGTAATCAGGCTCTCAATGAACCTGATGACCGTTTCTTGGTCGGCGTTCTTGGTCGGGATCGCCTCCGTCCACCGTGTGAAATAGTCGATGGTTGTGAGAATAAACTTGTGGCCGGCGGAGGAGTTAGGAGAAATCACCCCAATGAAGTCTAGACCCCATTCTTTGGAACGGAGCTTCGGCTTGAATCGGTTGAAGGGGCGGGGGTGCTTTTACGTTTCGGCCGGCATACCTCGGCATTGATCACATTTGGCGCGAGACCGCATACGCGTCTGCCGAGCAGTGGGCCAATAGTATCCGGCCCTTATTATTTTTAAGGCCGTTGGCCTTGAAGAATGGTGACCCCCGGGCATCCCGGAATGAAAGTCTCCGAGGATCCTAGGCTGGTCGGATTTTATGGCGCTTACCGCAACGGGATGCCGTCAATGTTTTTGAAGTAAAGCCCCTCGGGGCGAAGAGTGTACCTTAGTGCACCTAGCCGAAATCTCCTTCGTTGTGAGGCGTTCGGGTGATCGGGACATCTTCCGGTGCGAAGTATCTCACCGGTTCATCTGTCCAATCACTCCCCTCCGATAAGGAGTTGGCTAGGTAGATGCGTGTCGTTGTGTCCTCCCACTTGCGGGCGGAGATGCCGGCTACGAGCGCTTCGGGCCAATTCACGACACAAGGCTCGGCCTACGATAAGCTTGGTGGGCCGTGCTTCGATGTCAAACTCCTGGATCTTGGCAATCCATCCCGCTCTCTTGTGACCCGGTTCTCCTTGCAAGATGAAGCTGCGAACATCGGGGTGAATCACAAAGACAGTGGTCTTACTACGGGAGACAAAGTGCTGAACTTTCGAAGGGACTTCATGACCGCATGGACCTGCCGCTCTATAAAATTGTACTTCTCTTCGTGCGGCAAAATCACTTGGCTTAGGAACGCAATGGGGCGCTCCTCACCGTCGTCTCCCTTCTGAGTCAGGACTGCAGCGTAACTTTCGGGTTCTCCCACTGCATACAGGATGAAGTCCTTGGAGTAGTCCGGGTTTGTCAACACCGGAGCTTGCGCAATTCGAGCCTTGATTTCCTCGAAGGCTTGCTCTCTCTCATCGGTCCATTCGTAAGGTGTATCTTTCTTCAACAGTTCGGCCATAGGCTTGATCACCTGTGCGAAGTCCGGGATGAACTTCCGCACGAAGTTAATCTGACCGAAGAAGGACTGCAGCCCTTTTTTATCGGTGGGGGCGGCAAGCGAACGAGGGCTTACGCTCTGTCGGGGTCAATGGCGAGGCCTTCCTCGGAGATGACATGTCCCAGCGGCTTTCCTTCCTTTACCGCGAAGACGGACTTCTTCGGGTTTATAGAGATGCCGAATTCTCGACAACTTTCAAATATACGCCGCGGTGCGAAACATGATCTTCTCGTCGGTGAGAGAAAACGGTCATGTCATCAAGGTAGATGACAATAATCTTGTTGAGCGGCTCTCGGAAGGCCGGGTCCATGGCCCTTTGGAGCGTGGCACCGGCATTGGATAAGCCAAACGGCATGCGGCGATAGGCGAACGTCCCCCACTTCGTGGTAAACGCCGTCTTATCTTTGGTCTTCGTCTTTGACCCAAATACTGGTTGTGGCCGGAAAATCCATCTAAAAGTGAAAATCTACGGGCTCCGACAACGATATGCAGAATACGGTCGATTTGGGGAAGCGGATAGTGGTCCCGGAGGGAAGCCTGATTTAGGTTTCCGAAGTCGACACAGAGACGTATGTCGCCATTCTTTTTCCTCACGGGCACCAAATTCGCGACCCGGGATGAATGTTTGATGGGGTAGATGATCTTGGCCTCCAGCATCTTCAAGAGCTCGGTCTTCATCATGGCCTCAATCTTTGGATTTACGGCCCTTTGCTTTTGTCGGAACGGCTTGGCGCCATCCTCTAGCTCGATGGTATGCTGGATGACGGATCTGTCATACCCCCTCAAATCCTCGTAGCACCAGGCCACGATGTCGGGGAACTCCTGGCACAGTGATCTAATCTGCACCAGCTCCTCTGACGTGCGGTCTGTTCCGACCTTGATGGTTTTACCGGAGTTCGAGCTCCGAGTCGGCATCTTGCCTCGGGTCTACTTTGATCTGTGGGATATTGCTCTGTCATTCTGATCAAAGAGACTCTCTAATGTAATCGGTCCTTTTGGGACGTGATTATTCCGTAACTGTATCAACCCCTCATATTGCTCGTCATCAGGGTCTCTACCTTCGATTACACACACTTCGTTAACCAGGAATGTGACGATCTCCTCGTCACAGCTGAATACTGCCGAGAAGGTATCCCTATCGAGCACGAAGGCACTGTAAATGGTGCGGACCGGCTTCGGTTTACGGACGACGTCTTCGACCGGAACGTGCACGGCTCCAACGAGCGCCAGAATATCAGCGTGCTTGTTTCTCTCACGTGATATTGCCTTAACGTTCAATGAGTCAAACGATTCCATCAGGTCCCAGACCCGATTGCGGTGCGCTCTAAGATAGTGATGCTTAGACGCGCATTTATTCGTAACTTGATGACACACTAACTCCGAATCTCCGAAAATTTGGAGATGCTTGATTCCGAGCCTTTCCGCCTTTCGCGAGACCCAAGCACGGGGCTTCGTATTCCGCCGGGTTGTTAGTACGGCTCCGAGGCCGGCTGTAGGCATAGTCCCTCCGGACTCCGGTTGGGGAAACCGGGAGGACCCCTGCACGGCGCCATTCTTGCAACGCGCGCCGTCAAAGAAAAGCTTCCACGGCTCTTCGGGTGCGGGTCCTACTTCCTTCGCAACGGACACGTCAAGCTCCTCGGGGCAGCTTAATGGAGTAACGACCACCTCTCTGTCCCGATTACGACATTGAAGTCTTGCAACGAGAACTCGTCTTCAAGGCTGTAGCACTTCGAGAGCTTGCTCGGTCGGTTCTCTTGTCACCGGTTCTTCCTCGACAAGCTGGACCATGCGGTCCATCTCTCCTCAGGGTATCTTGTCTACTAGAAAAGGGGAAGGCTTCTCATTGAAAATTTTCGGTCTCCTTCCTTTGAAGGGCACTTCCATGTGCGAGTAGTCTAGAGACGGTACCCGCCCAACCCGCGGTGAACTCCCGAGAGAGACACATGCCGAAGTAAGGCTCCGAGTCAACAATCACGACCTCTTGGATGACCACAATGTCGAGAGCTTTGTGCGGCCGGATAGGGATGTCCTTTATGACACCAAGCTGTCTTGACGGGGGTGCCGTCTAATTGCGGCACACCTTGGCTGCTCCGTGTGTATTCCATCCCGATCTCATCGCGAGACGGCCTTCGGCATCACGGTCGAGGAAGCACCGAGAATCCACCATGCGGTTGTGAACTATGTGCCCTTGCATCCGCAAAGAGAGATAAAAGGGTGGCGGTCTGTTCTTCCCGGTGGCGGAGGCTGTCAAAGGTTGAACCGGGACAGCGGTGCATCGCTTGCCGTTCTTCATGTTCTTCGGTGATTCTTGCGACGGATCTACAGGCACAGACGAGAAGAGCATCGTACATGCTGATTCGCGGGAGTCTTCTTTAACTCGTCTACAATCTTTGTAGCCCGAGGTACTAGCTCCTTCCGTTGGTTTAGCCGGTTCATACCTGGTCCCGATCTTGTTGGGTGGCCTCAACTCGTTGTCTCTTGGTCGGAGACGGGTACTTGACTTCTCCTGGGCTTGTTCTTTGGTTTCGGTGGGGGCTGAAGTACGAGGAAGCTTAGCGGGAGTTGGGGCCTTTCTTTGGAGGCTTAGGCTGGAGCAGCGGCGGCCTTTCTTGGAGAAGGTTTAGCGGGAGCTTTATCTTTGGACGCCTTCTCCTGGGTGTGTAAGGCCCACGGCCGCTTGTACGGTGGCGGCCCATCGGGGCTGCGGTTTTCTCTTCTCGCGTATACCTGCAAAGGTTTAGCCGCGTCCGCGACTTTCTTTTCTTCCTTGGCGGGCGTCCCTTGGATTCTCTTACGGCGGGGCAAAATTGGCCTCGCCGTCCAAGATCATGTACGGCTCATCATCTTCTATAGTCGCTGCCGGCCAAGGTCCGGATGTAGTCTTGGTGCAAAGTGCGGTCTTCCTCCGAATGCGGGTCATTGCACGTAGTGCACCGGTTGACTGGTCGGGGAGGACCGGGTGGGTCATCTATAGCGGCATTTCTCGGAGGCGGACGCCTCTGCGGTTGGTTTTACGGGGCTTTATCTTTTGTCGGCGCCGGTGGCGCATACGGCCTTCTAGGAGCAAAGTCCATTTGGGCTCCTTCTTTTTCATAGCGGTCATGTCATTGGACATGGCATGATATCCGGAGGCCAAAGCCCGCACTTCTTGTAGAATCGTGTTACGGATCTTTCTTTGTCGGGAGGCGGCAAGCGTGCCGGTGGAGGCAAAGCGGCCAATGGAGGAGGGTTAGAATAAGACGCATCTTGCGGGGGAGCGAGGAAGCGCTGGAAAATGCGGAGCGGGAGGAGGCGGATGAGGGTAATGCAAGCGGGGCGGGCCGTATTGAGTTACGACCGGCGCCGGATTCCACTTGCGGTTGGGGTTGCTGCCACGAAGTAGACGGCACACCACCGAAGCGGAAGGATCTGCGATGCGGGAAAGTCGGGATGAATCGGCTCCTGCACTACGGACGGAAGCTTTGCCGATGGAGATAATGTCGGCTTCGACTTGCTGGGCGGCTTCGTATAGTGCAGGGAATTCGTCAATTCGGGCGATCTTCGGCGGCGAGGCATATGTACGAGTTGAAAGACCTCGAGATAGTAGTGAGCGGCCATGCCGGTGAAGGCCGAAGTTCGCGAGGTACCCGTTTCCGAGGATCTCGCAAACCTAATGTTAAAATCGAGACACCTCCTCTTGAGGATGCCTCCGGATTGCTTGGAGCCGATGCGGTAGAGAGGTAGGATCAGCGGACTCGTTGCATCCTTTTACGAGCCTCCTGGCAAGGCGGGGCCACCCGGTGATGGATCCCTACGCGGCGATCTCCACCAGTAGAGAAGCTTTCCCCTCAGGGAAAGGGCCAGCAAACGGGTCTTCACACTTTCATCGGTGATGGTATGCAGTGCGGCCAGGGCAAGGATGTCCTGGATGTGCTCGTACGCCGTCTTACCGTAGCCGTCGTATGTGGGAATAGACTTTAAAGCGGCGGGGGCACGGCTTGGCGACCGATCGGGGCCAAAGGCCCTGTGGGAGTCCACCGCCGGGAAGAGATCATCGTCATTCGGGTGTTGAGCGGCCATTTCTTCTTCTTCTCCGCCGTCGGTTGTGTACTCGGTGTCGGTACTTTCCGAGGATGCGGGATTTTCCTCTTCCTCGGCCTCTTCTACTTCGTACTCGGCTCTTCCGAGCCTCGGCTTCGGCCTCTTCTTGGATCTCGGCCTCGGCTTCGTCGAAGCGAGCTCGCGGATCAGCCGGCTGGGTATCTCGCCTCGGCGTGGATGTCTAGTTCGTAGAACTCGGGCGGGCTTCTCGGATTTCTTGTTCGCCACCTTCTCGTGTGCATGAAGGTGACGGGACCGGTCTTCTAGACTCGGAGGATTTGTTCGTGCGAGTCGCCGGGTGTTCGGATTTGGAACAGCAATGAAGCGAACACCGGTGCTTCGATTCCGTCGGGGGTGAGAAACTTCCTTGTCTCACCAAGAGCTCGGGAGCTATCGGCGCCGGGTGGAGGCGATCGGAAAATCTCTCGTCGGATGTGGGACCCGTGTTCCGCCGAGCGGGTCGGAAGAAGCTGTTGCGCTAGGTGGAAGCGGACGGGTACTCTTTCTTTAAATCGTGGGACAAGCGTCCCACCGGTCGTGCCAGAGCTGTTGGTTACGAATCCGCCATGAGGAAAGGATTTTTGGTTAATGCGCCCCGGATTCGCCCACCGGCATGAAAGGCCGGAAGGAAGAGATGCCTTCAGAGCCAATCTTCGGAGAAGGCCGGCTCCTTTCGGGGGATTTTCTGATTTAAGCTAAGGGGAACGGGAAAGAAATAAATGAACGGAAAGAGACAAATGTACAGAAAGAGATTACAAATATGTCCAAAGGTTGGTGGGGGGGAACTAACGATGCGGGAACACACCAATCACCGCTACTACTGCATACAAACACGAGCATGACAAGGAGCTGCAAAACCTAGGCGTACTTCCGATACACCGGCGGCGTATGCACGGCTTCAATAGCTCCCTAGCAAACATTCCCTACAAGGAACTAACGGCGAGGGATCGTATCAATCACCGGATACGTACAACGACGGGGGTAGAAAGTAAACCTAGAGATGTCGAGCCGGTATATGTGTTAGGCGAGAGAGTTTAACCGCACGACTTCAATGGCTCCCTAGCAAACATTCCCTACAAGGAACTAACGGCGAGGGATCGCATCAATCACCGGATACGGGCCAGCAACGTCACACATAGCGATGGAGCTGCTACCGGATCTATTATATGAATGCTTTAAATTAATGAAGTACGAGAAGGTGCTTTAAACAAGCAATGCTAGAGGAACACGATCGCCAAATGCCGAAATGAATCAACGAGCCGCGACACGGGTGGGCCTAAGGCATATAATGAAAGACGACATAAAAGAATAAAGACGGTAGAACGAGAACCGGGCATACGATTGTATTCATAAGCGGAAGCACGGTTACGGTAAGCACGGTGGTTCCCTAACAAACATTCCCCTTCCACCCTTTACAATGAATTCAAGATGGGCTTTTATAGCCCGAGTCCCACCGATTACATTAATGGGCACGAGTCCCAGTCAAACATAAGGCGACGAAGCGGCGAAAGAGGCTGCAAATGCTGACCTTTTGTCGGGTAGGGTGTACCCGCGACATGGTCTTCTGGAAGGCTGGGCGGCTACGTGGCGGAGTCTTTGGGCAAAACTTCAAGTCGGCGAGGCTCGTGGTAGGCTGGAGCGGGTGAAACCTCGGATCAGCTTTGAATGAGGATATTAACGCGAGCGGTGCGGGCAGCCCATGCTTATCCCTTTTTGGTCGGCGGTCTTGGTTCAAATCCCGAAGGTGGACACTTGTCGATGATGGGTTATCTTTGTGTGACACATGCACGCCTTAGAGGCGATCTATCCATCTTCGCTTGGGATCGGGGCTCCTTGGGATGCGTGCAGAAATCGGTGCGGTCGGGGAAGGCCTTCAAGCCTTGGTCAAATTCCGGGTTTGTTCCCCTACCGCACACTGTCAAGGGCGCATTCCGACTACGGTGAGAAGTCGAGCTGCGCACGAGCGAACAGCGGTGTCTGCCGCCATATGGACTGCTCCGGCATTTTATCTTTCTTCTGCGTTGACCTGCCAGTCTGCCAGTGCAAGGTGCGCCCAGAAAGTGGGGCGAAGTACGCACTTCGCACCAAAACTGCGCGAAGTGCGAACTTCGCACCAAACTGGGCGAAGTGCGAACTTCGCACCCAAACTTAGCCAATTTCAGATAGACCTGCTGGAAAGTTGGAAAATCAAGCGGGGGACTCCAAGGAAAAAAGGGGGAGAGAAAGAGAATGGGAAAGAAAAGGAAAGGGAGAGAAGGAAGAAAAACGGAAGGAGGAAAAGAAGAGCAGCACTGTTACAAAACAATATTGAAGACATTGCACCCCGTGCAAAATGTGACAACAGTAATATCTATTTTATTTTGTAACAATAATGTGTGTTCATTTAGACTATTTATTATAATTTTTGTGGTTGCACTTGTGTTTTAGGAAGGAAACTAGCAATCCAGATTTGGTAAAGTAGACTATGTTAGTGCGATGTTTTGGAAATATTACTCTACTAAGATGCCAGGCATAAAAAGTAGAGGTGAAGTTTTTGCATTGTGAAGGCTTCTATAGGAAAATATCAAGAAAGATGCTAAATTCTGGAGTAATTGTATTCATACAGAGATTTGAAAAGATCCAGAAAATGAAAATTAAGAATTCAGATATTTTATGTAAAATGATGTAGGTTTTTAACTATAGCATCTCAATTGAGATGAGAAGTGTAGCTATTTGTAAACTCTCAAGCTCTAAGGAAGAGAGATGTAATTTGTTAAGGGTGGGGGACCAGAGTACAACCCCTTTTTATCAAGCAAAAAAAAAAAACGCTTTCTAAAAAACTTTCTTTGGGCCAAGAAAGGTAGAGTTAAAGGCATCCATTTGAGGGGATCAGATGTGTACTATTTTCCAAGGGACCAAGGGGGTTTGGACATCCCTGATCACATTCCAATGCATAAGTCTTGCACGTAAATAATTGTCAATACCTCATTACAAGTTGTTTAAATAACTTGGAAAGTAGGTACTACAGTAATGCACCGCCCTGGGTGCACGGGTGGGTTTAGCCCAGCCAATATCATCCCAAAAAAATATTAAGCAAAGCATTATTTGCTTGACAAAATGCACAGTGATGATTTCCTCTCTATTTTAACTCCAATTTTGAATGGAAAATGGACAGCAAACAAAAAACAAAGCAGCAGATGTACTCAAGTTGTTCAGTGGGCACATTTATAAAGGTCGTTTTGCATCAGAGACGCAGGAAAAAGCCTGGTACAGCTGTACTGCCGGTTGTGGCCTTAGTTAAAGCAGATCTTAAGGATTTCTTTTTCGATTTATACAAATTTGGCAGTTATTTAAAAAAAAAATTGCATGCTGTATTTCTAACATCACCATGTTTTCCATTTCAATCGAGATAATCCGCTGATGAACAGTGGTACCTGCAAAAATTTCCATGTGCCTGAGACTTGAAATTATTATAATATCTCTCTTTTCCCCTCTCTCGTTCAAAAGCCCAAATGTCAGCCGCTAACTCTGGTGATAATTTCATATTAGTGGCTAAATTACATTTAGCAAGGGCCGTAAATAGAAATAATCACAAAACCTACGACTCCACGTGTTGCAGCTTAAACAAGGATAGAATTGTATTACGAGGATTGCTGTGCAGGATTCTTAAAAAAAACTTATTTCAAACATAATGCACCTAGAATGGCCGTATTTTATATTATGAGAAACAAATTTGCAGCCCTCACCACAATTCGAATGTTTCTTAAAATAAAAATTGAAATGAGAGTATATGTATAATTGATTTATTGAATGAAATCTCCAATTAAAGTGAAAAAGATTAATAATTAATTATTTAAAATAATTTTTTTCAATAAAAAATAAAAATAGCCGCAACCACAACCGAAGAAACCTGTTTTTCCTTCCTTTTTTTTTTTTTGGTGGTGGGGGGGGGCGTACCTGCAACCGCACCCACAATACTCGTCAGACCTGCGCACCCAACAACCTTGGAAGGTACCTTGCCATGGCCCCCGACTTGGGATTTTGGTTAAGGACCCATATCCATAAGTACAAGGTTATGTGTTCAATCCGATTCTTGGCAAAATTTACATTGACACAAAACTGGCAACACTGGGAACAGCTTAGGATTTTAAGGGCCTTTCCAATTGTCAGATGAAATTAGGGGTGCCAAGGCATTCCACATCAATGGATCACCCTTACAACATGAATCTAGCTTGCTTCACAATCTCTGACCAATTCACTACAGTGGCACTTTTAAGGCCTATGTGATGCTTGGTATCTAGCTTTACAGCTCATTCAGACCTTCAAATCTACCCAACAGCTGCATGGTTTTTGAATGACTTTGTAGTGAAAGGATTGGCAAAAGGCTATGGAATCATGTCTTATGGCATTGGTTTGCATGGAGATTAAATCAGTCATGTCAAATTCTGCAGGTAAATTGGCATTTCAAGAGCGTTATAAAAAATCTCTAAAAATTGTCTATTTAAAATGCAGCATCAAATTTCTAGACATACTTGAAGAGATTGGAAGAGGTCAAATATGAACGAATTTATATAATTATGTCTAAAAGAACATGTCCGACCAAATGAGGCATAAGATCATTATTCAGGAATCCAAAAGCAAATGCATTGCTAAGCCATTTGGACATCAAGGACCCCTTTAGAACAGAAAAACTTAGGAGGGCTAGTGCTACACCAAGAGTTGGCTGGTAATTCACATCTTCAAAAATAATCATTTCGAATTACTTTTTGCATCTAGTGAAAGTAAATGGAATCAATAAATCATGTGTTTTGAAGATGTTCTACAGCCAGAACCTTTTGCGCATCCTTTCAAAGTGAATTCCATTTCCTATTTACTGCCCATCTTTCATAATGCAGATAGCTCCTAGGGGAGGTTTGGATGATCAAAGAGGGCTGTGAAAATATCTTGCACACTTTCAGGTTGGCTGATTTTGATTTTTATGGAAGAATAAATTAAAGGCAACATATCAAGATGATACTTTACTACTTAGCTTAGGAATTTTAAAACTTTTTTTTAGAAAGACTTGACTTTGTTGATCAAAGCCCTACTCATATGGATAAGAAAAGGCATTTAATCCTTGCCCCATTGGAAAAAAGGACCAGTTGATATCTTTCCTTGCCTCTATAGGAAGAGACATTCCATGTAATTATAATGTACACTGATATAAATTGTTCTACAATTACATAATATTATAAATGCATATTTTCAAAAATGAAAAAAGGAAGAAACCTCTAAGGATGAAAGATGCAACAAGACTTGGAAATGTAAGCATATCTATAGAGAAGGAAATCGATTAGCAGATAACTTAGCCAAACACAGTGTTGATCTTCATCTTGTTGAAATTTAAGTTTTAGAAGGCAACTAGCCGAGTAAGATTTTACTTTTTAAGAAAAACGATGTCAAGGAGCTGATTGTGGAAACATCGCAGTTTGAGGAAGATTAAGAATATATTTGATAGAAAAGGAAATGAATAATCTTTTTAATAGAAAAGCAAGCTGGATATGGTTTAATTGACCTGACACCAAATGTACTATTGTGTTAATTTCATGGGAGTGGCCCCCAGTAGAAGCCAAATATAGCTTTCAAAAAAGGAATGCAACAAGACAATGATAGCATAGAATAACTGATAAAAATTGATGATTTTATCACACTTCTTAATCCAATTGAAAAGCCAATTGGACATAAAGAACTCCATTAAAACAGAAAATCTTAGGAGGGATGTTCTCCACCAAGGGTTGGCTGGTAATTCACGTCTTCATAAAATAGGTACTTAAAATTCATTTTGCATCTAGTGTGTGTAGGTGCTAGTTCTGACGTGCCACCTCAGAAGAGAAAATAGTCTAGTTGGAAATAAAATATGCGTGGAAGTCAAGTACACATATACCAAAGTTTTGTAAATTGAATAAAGTTGTATGTTGTAATAATACATGTAATAAGGACTCAAGTTGGAGATATGTGCAAACGTAGTCATGCAAGGGTAGTTAACACCCAGTTTGTCTTGTAGTTAAGAGGTGAGGTGTCAAAGGTGGTAGTTGTTTGTAACTACCTCCCCATGAACTTAAATAGACCCCTCATGCTATTGAGTGGGTACATAGGACATTGGGTACATTGATGGTACATATACACACACTGGAGATATTGTATATGCCGAAGAGAGTCCATTGTAGTTGCATTGTGTATGTAAGAGAATGTTGTAACAGGCTATCATTAATGCAATATCTATTCATACTTGTTCATCATTTACTATTGCTATTGTGTGTGATTTGCATGTATTGGTATTGATTGATTGTTGTAGTAGATTAGATTCAATCCTGTCATTTGTATTATTTTCCACATTCTGTCGTAAAGGGCCATTTGGGTCGTTACCAGGACGTCTAGCACAATTGCCAAGTCGTACAATGCAATTGCCAAGCTATCAAGACTAAAGGCAAGCCATATTGTGCAGTTGCTAGGCCATCATGACTAAACACAAGTCGTCTAGCTAGTGCCAGCTGTCTAGGAAGAGTGCAAGCCATCAGATTCTCAGACTAGGCCATCTGGAGTAGTGAATAAAGCCATTAGAGACAAGGAGATGATGTAGGCCATATACTTGCATCACTACAAGTGTAGATAGTTAACCTGTCAACCCAAATTGTTCCTCCAAGAGTGTAATACCACCACCGTACTACATTTGGCATCGTTGCCATGCTAAATTTGCCACTGTTGCCATGCTACATTTGCCACTATTGCCATGCTACATTTTGCATTGTTATTGTGCTACATTTGGCATTGTTATTGTGCTACATTTGGCATCGTTGTGGTTCGTTTGGAGAGGTGGTAAACTATTAAGTCTTCCAACCTAATTGTATGTGAATCTACACAAAAGAAGACCAAGATGAACCAGTATAGGGTGTACATGAGATCGATGGATGCAATCGGAATACGAAGTCAGCAACCAAGGTTGAAGAAGAGAGGAAGAAGCACGTCATTGCAAATCAATTGTCAAAGATTCGCTCAGGAGAGCCTGCAAAAGAAGTGTCCGATAAATTTTTGGTCACTCGTTTGTTTTCAATCACTACGCTACTGTCATGATAAAAGTACGTGGGAGAATACTTGTCAACAAGAAAACTATCACATGAGTTGATAGTAGCTAAGAAGAAGATTATTGTGAAATCAACACCTTTTCAATTGATAGCTAGATTGTTGTACAAGATCGGACCTAATGGAGTGTTGTGAAGATGTGTGATGGACGAGGAAGTGAATGCAGCGCTAAAGTAAGCTCATGAGGGGTTGGCAAGAGGGCATATAGGACCAAACGTGACCACGAGAAAGGTGCTTTTGGCAAGGCTATGTTGGCCCACCCTCCATCATGATGCAAAGGAGTTTGTAACCACATGCAATATGTGCCAAAGACATGGGAAGCCAATGAGGAGGGACTTCATACCATTGCACACATCACGGCTTATTCAAAAGATAGGGTCTTGATTTTGTTGAACCATTGAAGACAAGGAAAAGACAATATAGATACATTGTGGTAATATTTGACAAATTTGGTCAAGACAAGAGAGTTGCCTGATAAATGCACAAAGAGTACTACACGTTTCTTGTATTAATACCTCTTCAATTGATGATTGGTTGCAGAGGACATTTCATAAATGAAATAATCTAGAAATTGACCAAAGAATTTAAGATCTTGCATTCACTATCTAGTTTGTATTAGCCCAAAGCAAATGGGCAAGCAAAAGCAACGAAAAAGGTCTTAGTGTCAACAATGTATAAGACGTGTAAGCACGAAATTGCATATTGGAAGGAGAGATTGCCAACAGTCCTATGGGCATATAGGACTACGTTCAAGCCAACCATGAATCACACTCTGTTCCAACTGATGTATGGTCAGGAGGCAGTTGTGCTGATGGAGTTTTTGGTACCCAATTTAAGAGTGGTGGTACAAAGCCATCTAGGTGTTCAAGAGAGCCTAGAAGCGAGGTTAACAGCAATCATCCGATTGGACGAGAGGAAAGTGATGGCTTAGTGGGCCATAGAGACTGCCTAACATTGTTGGAAGTTGTGGCATGACAAGCACCTGAAGAAGATGGATTTGAAGTCAAGTGACTTGGTTTTGAATATAACGGCAAAAGAAAAATCAAGCTAGGGAAGTTGAAAACTTTATGGCTTGTATCCTTCCAAGTAGAAGAAGTGATGAGTAACTGCACAATAAGATTGAAAAAATTGGATAGGACATTTTGCCCCAAAACAGTAAATGGTTCAAAGTTGAAGCCATATAAGATGAAAGCACATGTTAACATGGTGAATTTTGAACCAACTGGAGAAGGAACGAGTACAGGAAGGCTGACAATGACACCAACTCGGTCTTCAAAACCTTTTGTGCGAATCTCAATTCAAGAGGTTGCGGAGTCGAGTTGTACCAAGGAGGAAGATGGTGCAATGGAAAGCAGTAACTCAAACAATGAACTTGCGGAGCAACTAGCTTGGTTGTATGAAGGAGAGAACGCAAGTAGAGAAGAAGATATGCAACCCGTGATTGAACAAGAGGAATTGCAACCTCAATCTACAAAACATAAACGGATTCAAGTACATGTTACATTTCCAAATGTAGAAGAAGAACAATTGAGATTACTAAATGCAAAAAAACATAAAATGAATGGTGACAGTGTATGTTGGGCAACGAAAACCACCACAACAAGAGCCTTGTAGTGAGGGCAATGAGAATGAAGGTATGAGTTAGTTTGCAAGCATTGGATGTGCACAACAATGAATGAGAGAAGAAACACAATAGTTGCAAGAGTAGAGTGAGCAACTGAATAGAAGAATGGAAGAACTAAGAAGACAATGTGCACAAGAATTGAGAAGAATGCGGTAGGATATTCAAGCATTGGGTAGGAGAAGTTATTTTGGAAATGGAACAAATCTAGAAGAAACTCCGAGAATAGCATAACAAACCAAAGTGTTGGGAAATGCTTATGGCTTTGCGGAGAAAGCTGAATTTTTCAAGAAAACCTGCTACAAATGAAGAAGCATGGAAGGATGTACATGAAGTACCATTGCCAAGGAGAGAGGGAGAAGTTGTGAATTTGAGGCAAGATTCAAGTAGTGTATCCTTCCCAAATTCAAGTAGTAACGAAGAAGATTGGAGTAGTGATAATTCAGGCTTGGAACTTGGAAGTAGAGTCAGAAAGATGACACCCCAAAGACACCCACTAATCAAACCAAAGGCAATGAACAGTAGCAAGCAACTCAAAGCTGAAATGCCTTCAAGGCAGGAAGGTGGATGACTTTGAGAAAACTCGATCTGCCAGACTTGAATGGTTCCTTAGGAAGTCGAAGTAGTCTACAAAGACTACCAAATGACCCACGGCATGCTTACGACTTAGGCAATTTAGGAAATCTGGGAAGACCGTCAGGCCCCCTAGGCCGTATGAATTTGCCCGATCGAGGAGACCGTTTGACTTCATTCCCCCTCAGATTGCCCTTAGGCCGTACAGCCAGCAAGGTGGGTCATCTAAGAGAGAGGAGGCCCCTGATGACCCTCAAATTGTCTGAACTAAGGGTTGGGTCGTCAAGAAGGGTTGAAAGCAGTCTGGGAAGAAATGAAAGACTGAATGAAACTAGGACAAACCAAAGAGAGGTTCAATCAGGGACGTCTGATAGAAATGCAAATGAATGGAGTAATGTCAAAAATTATCAACAAGAACCTAAACCAAGAAGAAGAAGCTAGTGACGGAGAAGCCAATCTACAAGAACCAATCAATTGTCAAATCCATAGATATGAAAATCAGCTAAAAATCACGATTTGAATTGGGAAATCGCAATTCAAACAAAAAAATGATAAAAAAAAACCGCGAACTCGATTTTTTTCAAAATAGGGAAAAAGCATAGATAGTGTTTTTTTTAGTTTTCCCTCATTTTTCTTCTTCCAAGCTTGATAAAGAGGTCTGCCTACCTGCTACCACACCAAGGAAAACCCTAAAACGCCTCCTAACAATAAATTTTTGGAAGTTTGAAGGAATTCAGTAGCCACCAAACAACAGATGTTTCTGGATTTTGAAGGATCTCAACAGCCACAAACAACCACCAACATCTAGGATTCTACCCAAAGGATTCATTTGAGGTAAGCAAACTGATTTTTTTTTTCTTTTATTCTATTGAATCTTATTCCAAATTTCAAAGCATTTTTTTACAAGTTTAAAACCAAATGTAACAAACTAGAGTTTAGAGTTTTTTTTTCTTTTTTTTAATAAAAGTAATTCATTGTTGTTATTTGTTTCTTATCATCACTTGAATCTTGTTCCCAATTTCTTCTTTGTTTTGGTGATGTTCTACCTTTCCTAAGTGTCCCTCCATAGAATTTCAACTACTTTATCTGTAATCGACGAATCTTTTATTGGACCTATCGGTTCCACTTGCGACCTTTCTTCCCACTTGGCAGTTTCTTGTCATTTTGATGCTCCCTCTTGTTCTTGTCGTATACCCCCTTCTTGTTCCTCCTGTTGCTCAAACTCTTGTTGCCTTGTAGCCTGTCAATCATCAATTGTTTGCATTGTATCATCTAATTCTTGGATGATCTGCTCTCGTAATCTTGCATTATGTGCTCGTAGGGTCTCATATAGTTGTGTCTGTTTGCACATTCTTTGAAATATCATTCCAATTTGAGCCAACGAAGTGTGTCCTGCCAACTCCTCATTCGTGACCCCTCCATATTCCGGAGTTGGTATCTCTAGATCATATATATTTGTTTTGTCTGGATACCGTACATTTAACCTCAACCTCCTTCATCCATCAGTATGTCGAGGCAACTCTTGTTGTTCTAATTGAGGGTATACTTCTTTTGTTGCTTGTTGTGGAGCTTCCTCTTGCACTACCAAGTTTACCGTTGTTGGTTCCCCATTTTAATTTCTTTCTTCATTTGTAGAAGCTAACTCTTCTTCATATTCTTCTGTTCCATCCACGAATCGTACATGTACCCGTATTCTTCTCCTTTCCCCATGGTGAGGTTCCAATTCTTGTTGTTCTATATTTGGTTGTGCCTCCTCCCCTTATGCAAACAACCTTCTCATCTCAATATCATCCTCCTCTTGTTGAGGAGACTGATTGTTCGACTCTTCCTCTTGCCTTCTTTGTTCTAACTCTTCCATTGCGATAAACAAACATTGTACCTTATATGGCTTTAATTTAGACCTATTTACTGTTTCGGGAACTCCTGTCCCGTCTAGTTTCTGCAACTTTACTACATCGTTTTCCATCATTTCCACTACTTTGAATGGGCCAAACCATTAGGTTTTTAGTTTACTTGGCTTAATATCCTGCTTGCCATTGTACTTCAAGACCAAAACACCTTGCTCAACTGCAGCTTCTGAAGGTGCTTGTCATGCCACAACTTCCTTCTTTTCTAGACTGCTTCAATTGCCCATTGCGCCATGACTCTTTTTTCATCCAATTTAATTAGTGTCGCAAGCCTCTCCTCCAAGCTTTCCTAATCACGTAACCGATGTTCTACGGCTATCTTTTATGGGACTGGAAATTGCCTTATCCATGGACTATTTTTTATAACTTATAAACTCTTTGAAACACCTTATGTTATGTTTTGATGCTGATTATGGTGATAGAATGCATTATGTATTAGTATTTACATGTTTTGAATGTTGAAGAGCATATATTCTGTTTTGACTGTTTTTCTGCATTTCTGACCTGTTTCAGTTGAATTATCTAGCAAATTAGGATTTATTTGAAGTTGTAATAATAGATGTTGATATGTATTCATTATGAAATCACTCTGTTTGCTTTCATTACCTTTTTAACAAATTCAAATGCTAAAAAGGACGCCAAAACCTGTTCAAATTAAGCTGACTGTGTAGAAACAGAATATTGACCATATAAATTCCAGCTAGTTGTGCATACACAGCATGGCTTGGAATTGGTCAGCTCCAGCACGTGCCAATGGTGGAATAGGTATTCTGAGGACGGCAAGAGAATGTTCACACAGTCAAAACCACTTTCCTGCACATCGGATTCACGGATTAGCACAGGAACTGTTATACTGCCTGATATTCCGGAGCAACTCCGAAATGAGCAGAGCAGAAACAGTTCTGGTCAAAATCCGCCACAGAATGGTCAAGACAATGGCAAATGGCGAGATAAGGATGGTTTCAGTTGTCTAAGGGGTTGTTTTACTCCTTCCACCTCCTTTCTCCCAACGGTTGTAGGCCAGCAAAGAAAATGGATATAGCAGAACCGATTCCTGCATATTAGGAAAACAGTTCTGAAACAGTTAATGGCATTCCTGAAAAACAGCAACAACTCATATCAGCATTGTAATAAAATAATATAAATAACCTAGCTCCCATTCGGTTGAGCATATAGGGATATAGGTATAGAAGAATTCCAGAATAGATAAGTTGTTTTATTGTAGTAGAACAGTATTTTGCAGGCATTTTCCTGCACTACTGTAATGCTACTGCAGAATCAATAAAGGTGCAATTTTTCCATTCTGTTGGCATTTTGAGTGAATGTGTGTGAGATTTAGATAGTTTAAGACAGTTCTTTCCACCTTCTTCTGGTTCAAGGAGCAAGGGCCACTTCTAGGCCCAGGAGAAGGAACAGCTTTGACAGGTTTTCTGCTCATTTCTTGTTGCAGCAAATTAGCAGGAACCTAATAGTTTCTCTTTCACATTTTTAGCTGTGCTATTTTAGATTGCATGCAATAATTAGTAATGATTATAGAAGTGTGTGCATGTCATCTGACCACTTAGCATAGATTCTTGCATCCTACAGCATATCCTGATATTCCCTGTTTTCAACAGCTGCTTTCAGATTTTGGCATTTCCAGTTTGTATCAATGAACTCCCTGCTGTTTCAGTTGTGCAACATTTTAATTCCTGTCCTTTGAATTCTACAACTGTAATTAGGTTTACTTTATGCAAAGTGTGCATTTCAATTCTGCAAAGTTTATTTTTTGTTATTTCCAGTTCTGCAAAACTTCATTTCTGTCATTCTGCAAATTTAGATAGTTTTCTTTTTCTACAAAGTTTCAATTCCTGCAATTTCATTTATGTAAGGGTAAATAGGAATCAATTTCAGTTTATAGGATTTAGAGGTGACATCAAACCCCCAAACGCTAACTGTTTCACCAATAAAGCCATCTCCTGAATGAACTAATCCTTAAACTGCTTACCTTTCCTATCGTATACAGCCATTGGACACCGCCCTGGATTGACAAGTATAATGACTAAATGATGAATAATTGACGACACTCATCATTTTTGGCGTCGTTGTAGGGGATACTTTAGGTGTTGTTAGGAGAAGCATAGCAGTCCAAGAACTGTCTTGTTACAGGCATAAGTTCTTGAAAGACTTAAACAAGAATCATCTTCTTCATCAACTGAAATTTCAGGATCTTTGCAAAAAGAACAATTAGAGGCACTTGCTTTTAGACATACCCATAGGGTTGATCCGTCTGAACCAGTTGAACAAGTCAAAACTGAGGAAGCACCTATGGCAGAACAAGGAGAACGTGATAGGGAAATTGTTGGTCATGATGCTGACAATCCTGTTAGAAATTTTGAATACCCTATTCGTCTGAATCCTACTCAGAATGCTCCTATGAATGCCCTACATGATTGTCCTTTGGATTGAACCTCTATCTCAACTATTTGTGGCATATGTTCAAAAAGAGCATAAAACGGATAGGTGTCATCTGTTGCCTCACCTGAAAACTGTTTTGGAAACTCAAACTGAAGAACTTAATGTTATTGGGCAGATTTCACAATACCAGAATGCCCATCGTTTTCCTACAGGTTGGGGACAAAATTCTTGGAATATAGCTTGGGGATATTCAGAACCACCTTCACAACCATGGAACCAATCCTGGGCATCTTCCCAAGATTGGTCACATCCTCCCTGGAATCCTGTTAATCTACCTTGGACACAGAATCAACAATATGGGCAAAAATGGGGGCCACAATACCCATCATATCAAGGGCAACAAAAGTATCAAGGGCAAACTCAAAACTTGCTGCCAGCTCCTAATCAGAACTTTCAAAGAAGAATACAACCTCAACAAGCACAGCCAGTTAAGCAACCCCCACTTCCAGCTCAACATGTGGCTAACCCAAATAATACCAGACAAGCAGCTCCTGTTTATGGAGTTGAGTCCGAAGACACTACTGCGAGTTCATGTACTTGATTGTAGTAATATCCGATTACGTTCGGGGAAAGTTTTACCTGACCCTGCCCCACCCACCATTGAAGAAATTGATGGAAAGCAAGAGTCTCCACGTTCAGAACCAATGCAAACAAAAGAAAAAGAAGAGAAACTAGAAAAAATGCAAGGGCAAAAGGAACCTTCTTTAGAAGTATTGCCATACCCTGAAAGGTTTGATCATATTGTCACTACTCCTGAATCAGAATTGGTTACAGAACTTAAAAAGATGTCTATCTCCCTCCCTTTGTTGCAAGCAATAAACGATGTGCCCCTAATCAAGAAAACCATTCAGGAATTGTGTATCAAGAAACCTGGTAAAAATAAGATAGTCTTTCCTAAAACTGTGCAAGTAGAAGGGAAGTTGGTTGACCTACTATCTGGAAAACTCGTGCCTCCCAAATATAGTGATCCAGGAAGTCCAGTAGTCACGGTTACTATTGAGTTAGTGCAAATTCCAAATGTACTAATTGACCTTAGAGCTACAATTAATGTAATGACTAAAGAAACAATGCAAAAACTACAGCTCAGTAATCTCAGTCCTACCACCACAGTTTTGGAAATGGCAGATAGGTCAGTTGCCAGGCCAAAAGGGATCCTAGAAGATATTGCCATTGAAGTTTCTTCCTGGGAGTATCCTGTAGATTTCTTGGTATTACAGCCTAGAAATTCAGTTAATGGTTATCCCATCATTCTAGGACGACCTTGGCTTGCTACTGCAGTTGCTTTTATAGACTGCAGGTCAGGAGAAATGACTATTTCAAATGGCATTGACCTTAAGAAGATTTCCCTGTATCCACCAGCCCAACCTTCAACAAAAATTTTTGGACAGATATGGTATCCTGAGTCTGATGAAGAACAAGAAACTATTGCCACTTTGGCCACAGTAATAGTGAAGGAACACATTGAGGAAGTCAATTCACCAGAAAGGGAAACTTTTGAAGATGAAACTGTCCTAGTGAAAACATTACAGGAAGGACTTAAAGATGATCAAATTCTTGTTCTTCGCCTACTATGGAAGGATGAAGAACAAACTTCAAAATATTTGTCACCTATTCCCATACAAGAAAGCTCTTTCACACTGCCACATGGATGGCATCATCATCTTCTTACCTCTTTCACATGTCCTATGCAGGGAATGATTCCATCCGGCATCACCTATGAAACAGAATCCAGAGTATTTCATACTCTGCAGCCACATCACTGTCCATTAAATTCTTTAATAAGCAGATATGAAGCAGTCAATTCCGTTTTTCCAGGGATTAAACAAATTGAAATACAGCCAGGGAAAGTTCTAAATATTAATAGTTGGCTGACTAATGAACAAGAAGCCAAACTATTTGTTGTTCTACAAAAACATGTTCAGGCTTTTGCCTGGAGTTACAAGGATATGACTGGCATTCATCCTAATGTATGTACACATAGGATATACATTGAAAATGTCAAACCAGTGAGACAACCTCAAAGACGCCCGAATCCTGCTCTAAAAGATATTGTTAAAGAAGAAATTGAAAAACTTTTAGAAGTAGGATTCATTTACCCAATTTCAGACAGTAAGTGGGTTTCTCCATTGGTCATTGTTCCAAAGAAAAATGGGAAAATGAGAGTGTGTGTGGATTACAGAGAGTTAAACAAAGTGACACAAAAAGACCATTTTCCATTACCATTTATAGACCAAGTGTTAGATACCCTTGTTGGTAAGAAATTCTTCTGTTTTCTTGATGGTTTTAGTGGTTATAATCAAATACAGGTTGCACCAAAAGACCAGGAAAAGACTACTTTCACCTGCCCTTGGGGAACATTTGCTTACAAAGTTTTGCCCTTCGGTTTGTGTAATGCTCCAACAACATTTCAAAGAGTTGTTTTGGCCATATTCTCTAATTTGACAAATGAAAGTGTAGCAATTTACATGGATGATTTAACAGTGTTTGGAGATAGTTTTGATTATACCTTAGAACAGCTTGAAAAGGTTTTAATACGTTGTGAAACATACCATCTGTCTCTTAATCCTGAGAAATGCTTCTTAATGATGGAGGAAAGGATTGTCCTTGGTCATCCTATTTCCTCTTATGGGATCAAGGTTGATCCTAAAAAGGTGGAAGTCATTGAAAACCTTCCTCCTCCAAAAACTCAAACTGATGTACGGAGTTTCTTGGGACACATTGGTTTCTACCGCAGATTTATTGCCAATTTCAGTACCATAGCCAATCCAATGTTTGCGTTACTAACTAAGGATTCTAAATTTACTTGGTCTACTGAGTGTCAAACATATTTTGAAGTATTGAAAGAAAAGTTAACAACTCCCCCTGTATTGAGAGGACCTAATTGGGAACTGCCATTCCATATTCAGACTGATGCTTCCAATATTGCTATTGGAGCTGCATTAGGACAAATTGAAAATGGGGAGCATTATGCCATTTATTACATCAGTAAAAACTTGACAGGAGCTGAAAAGAACTACACCACCACTGAAAAGGAATTCTTAGCTGTGATATATGCTATTAATAAATTCCGACACTATATCACAGGATATCAAGTATTCATCCATACGGATCATGCTGCCATAAAATACTTGATGAATAAACCTTTGGTGAGTGCAAGAATTATTCGTTGGTTAATATTGTTGCAGGAATTTGATATCACCATAATTAATAAACCAGGGAAAACTAATGTAGTAGCAGATTTTCTGGCAAGGGTGCCAAATGCAAATACAGGAGAATTGGTAGAGGATACGTTCCCGGATGAAAAACTGTTTGCTATTTCTGTACAATCTCCATGGTTTGCAGATATAGCTAATTACTTGGCTACAGGAAAGATTCCTCTTCACTTTACTCCTAAGCAAAAGAAACAGTTAATCAAGCAAAGTTCTTCTTTTAAATGGATATAAGGCTTATTGTTTAAATGCAGTCCTGACCATGTTTTACGCAGGTGTATTTGCAAGGACGAGGTATATGATATTTTACGGGCATGTCATGATGAACCGTCAGGAGGACATTATTCAGTAAAAAGCACCATTCGAAAGATTTTGGGTACTGGTTACTACTGGCCATCTTTACATAAAGATGTGAAAAGATATGTCAGACATTGTGATGCATGCCAAAGGATGGGAAAACCTACCTTCACTAGTGAAATGCCATTACAACCTCAAATAGAAACAAAACCATTTGAGAGGTGGGGGCTAGATTTTGTAGGACCCATTGACCCTCCTTCCCAAGGGAAAGTGCATATCTTGGTATGTACTGACTGTGTAACCAAATGGGTAGAAGCCCGTGCTTTTAAGCATGCTCGAGAAGAAAAAGTTGTTGATTTCCTGTATTTACAGATTTTCCTGCGTTTTGGGGCCCCACAATCATCACCACAGATCAAGGACCTCAGTTTACCTCAAGAGTTGTTGATGCTTTTATTCAACTATATCAAATCAAGCACAGGAAATCCTCACCTTATCATCCACAAGCCAATGGACAGGTTGAAGTGACTAATAGGGAACTAGAGAGAATCTTAACTAAAACCATAGCAGCCCATAGGAGGAATTGGTTGGACAAACTACCTGAAGCAATTTGGGCTTACAACACTACTTGGAAATCCACCATTGGATTTACACCATATGAATTGGTTTATGGTAAAAAGCCTCTTTTGCCTATTGAATTTGAGTTACCGACTCTTCGAACTGCTTTGGATGTAGGTATTGATTTGTCACAGGCACAAACGGACCGAATTCTGCAGTTCAATGCATTGGATGAGCTACGAATGGATGCATTGCACCAAACTGAGATGATCCAAGCATAGTGAAAATTGTGGCATGCCAGTCACATTCAGCAACGAAAATTTCAGCAAGGTGATTGGGCTTTGTTGTTTGACTCTCGTTATGAAGACTACCCTGGAAAGTTGCATAGTAGGTGGCTTGGACCATATCAGATTGAGGAAGTGTTTGAAAATAAAGTTGTTCACCTTTCACCTATTGATGATTCACGACGACAGTTAATGGTTAATGGACATCGTCTTCGGATATACCATAAACCACTAACTAAAGAGGAGTTTCTCAAGCTAGTGGAAAACTTGGATGTACACATGTTGGAAGAAAACACTTCTTCCACACCGGACTCAGCAGAGTAACATGAAAGAAATTGAAAAAAAAATAAATAAATAAATAAATAAATAAAATGATAAAAAAAAAAAAAATGAATAATTCAAAAAGTGAAAACCTCTTTGAGGTGCTTCTAAATTAGGCTTGCATGAAAACCGGTCTTCCGGCATGTTTGCCTTGTTGAAATCACAATTTGGATCCACCATCACTATTCTGTCTTTTCTCACAATCACTGTTTCACCTGTTTTCAGATTGCACCTGTCTTAGTCAGTAGAGCAGCCAGCTGGACTCAGCAAAAACAACCATCTATCCAAATGTAGATAAATGGTTATATCAGGTATGTGCCTTTTTCATTTTAGAACATTGTCAATATCTAGTATGTAGTGTAAAATATCCCTAGTTAGTATATAAGGCATACATAAGGTTGATTCAGAAGTTATCCATCTGGTCAATGGGAAATGTGGCTATGATATGATCATGAAAAGTTTTAGTCGATGTCTTCAAATGCTTTTGTATGATAATGCTCCAGAATGAGAATGTTGTTCATAACAATTTCGGAATGATGGTAGCTCCAAAACCAGAAAGTAGAAAGCAGCTTCGAAATTAAAAAAAAACCTGTGCTCTAGAATTTGAAATAACATTACGCTTCGGAATGATTCAATAAACTCCGGAACGAGTTTAAGAGCAAATTAGTTGGAAATAGAAGGTAACACGTGTCCTCCTAAGTTTTGTTACCATTGGGGTTGGAAATATGAAACGGAGCACGAGTTTCAACTGCAGAGTTCAAGGCAGCATATGGTTTCGAGGCATATAAAAGTTTACGGCACACGTATCAAGGTAAACTTTGGAAAGGAAACCGCCATAAGATTGGTGATTCTACGTCACCTCAACCAAGCCGTAATCATTCAATGACACGCAGTAAAACAGATCATTAAGGACTCCTCTGTGCAATAAAACTCTGCCATGTGTCCAATTCACGTTCTTAGACACGTTCCGAAGCCGTTCCTATGCTGCCAAAATTTACTCCGCAAAGCCAAACATAAGCTTCAAACGAAATTGATCATTCCAAATTGGAGATAACTTTTGGTGCCAGAATTTTGCAGGACTAAAATACACAGTGCACAAGCAATTTACAATGGGGGGTAAGAAAAATAGGGCTGAACCGGAAAATGTTTATTTGCAAAAGGATTCCGAATCCCTACGGGTCTTCACGGAGGGTGGGTTCATGCCGTTTCTAAGCAAGTTCGATGGATATTTTGAAGGGTTGGCAACTGAGTTCGCCCGGGCATTCAGGAACAACCAAGTCCATATCAGTGGCATGACCATCCAGGTAACTCCAGAAATTCTTAGCCATATTAAAGAAATGCCTTTGCAAGGAGTTCAGATTGTGAAAACTGGTAAAAATGCTTTAGTAGAAATTGTTAACCAGTTTAGGGAAGAAGGAGACGGACCAATTGAATTTTTAACGAGTAAGAATGTCTGCAAAGGGGTTAAACGGTCTAGTCTACCACCTCCCTGGGATGATGTAGCTATGTGGGTTATTAGGTTTTTAACCTGTGATGGACAATTTCCTGTTCTGTCTAGGCATCATGTCATAATTTTGAATCATTTACGGCATGGTCATTCAAATCCGGAGGTCAAGATAAATCTTCCCTTATATCTTCACCAAGAATTGAAAAATATGGCTAGAAAATAGCAAGAAGGAAAGGGCACTCCCAAACACCATGGGCTCATCAAGCTCATATGCAAACACCACTTTAGAGGAAATCCTAGGAGTTTTGAACAATTTTTCTCTGCTTGGAATGAATTAGAAGTTGAAAGCCCTGGATCTGAAGAAGAGGTAGATGTTGAAGGACCTGAATCTGAAGCAGAAGTAGAAATTGAGAGTTCTGAACATGAAATTGAGACTGAATCCTCTAAAAGAGAAATTCCCTCCTCACCACCGGGACCTTCATCCTCCAGGACCAGGAAGCAAAGAGAGAAACAGTCTAAGTTTGATCCTGTAGAAAAGAGGAGGAAAGTTACATTTTCTGAAAATGTAACTGTTTTTCCCACACAGTCCACTGAGCAATTTGGAAGATCAAGCAAGGAAGGGCAGATGGAGAAGGAAACACCTGAAGCAGACCCTGCTCCAGAATTGACAAGCTCTGTTCCAAAATCTACAACGAAACAAAAACAACCTGCTCTAGGGTTACGAAGGTCCTCAAGACTTCGGAAATCCAGTGCCATGGAAGAAGAGATAAAAGAAAGTGTAACAGAGCATATTAATTTGTTCGGTGAAGACACATTGCAGGAAGAGGAATTCATGGAGGAATCTGAAAATAAAGGTACCCAGGATGAATATACAGGTCCAGAAGATGTAGGAGTAGGCACAATAACAGATTTAGATGCAGAAATGCCTACAATCCCACTTGTTGACTATTCGGATTCTGAAGATTCTGGTTCTGACAAAGGATCCATAAGAGAAGAAGAAGAAACTGACATGCAAACCCAATTACATACTGTCAGAAGTGTCATCAAGACACAAATGGGTTGGATTGAGAAACATGAGGCCTCCATTAAGGAAAAAGATGACCTCATTGCTAAATTATGGCAGGAAATAGAAGCAGTAAAGGCTAGACTGTCAATTCTAGAGCAAGAGCCCCCTCAAGCTGATTCTGAGAATGAATTGGCCAACATTTTGCTAGACTTAGTTGTAGAACATGGAAATGCTGCCTTACCTGAAAGAAACTCACCCATAAGGGAAGCGGATACAGAAGGAGTGGCCATACAAACAGCCCAGCAGGATGAAGATAGAACAGAGCATGAAAATTCAGGGGCACTTGTACAATCTTCTGAAATGAAATGAATGAAAGCATCTCCCTCAATGCAATGTTTGTGAGAACTTATCTACTCTCCCCACAATACTTAGTATCCTCAATACAATGTCTATGAGAACTTATCTACTCTCCCTTGTGTGGATGTGTCCACAATACCCAGTATCCTCCTATGCAATGGAACAATGTACAAGGTACCCGCTCAAATGAATGAGGGGGCCTATTTATCTTTGGGGGCTACTAGTTAATAGCAACTACCACCCCACACACCTCACCTCTAACTGGGTAATAACTACCTTACATTCACATTTAACTCATGATTACATGCATTATATTATACGACCTTATTCATATTACGAACTTTTGGAATTCAAATTTATTAAATCCAAACTTATGACATCAAAATTATATTGTGTGCACTTGACTTCCAGCACACTTATTTCTTTTGCTGACTAGTCTACTTTAGTTGAGGTGACACATCAGAACTAGCGCCTACACAGTAGAGGTGTTCCCAAGGTGTTAGGGAGCCTTGAGGACTCCAAAGTATTCTCAATTTAAGGATGGGCTAGTTTCCTTAAGAGCATGGTCAGGAACTCTGCTAAGTAGCATACAAAACTTATATAAAGCCTATTGTCATGGAGATAATAATGCAGGAATGAAGCTTGATTGAGAACTGTCTATTGTGAAAGAGGGGGGAGATGACGGGTCCATAATGTAGATCCTAAGGATAATATTTTGTTTCCAGCTTATAATTGTGATTTGACATTTAATGTGCCGTTAAGTGTTCATGAAAGAAAGGCATGTAATGGGGACAACCTTGCTTCTAATGATGACAATGTTCCTAAATTTTGAAAGTGGAATCCACAGTCTGCAGAAGCTTGCAAAGCTGTTAGGTCCTCTGTCAAATCTTGAATTACATTTTCCTTATCTTTTATTTCCGAAGGCTAATATCGAATAGCCTAATGTTATTATAACAAATAATAGAAATTGATTGATTACTTGTTGGCCAAGTCACTAGACACTATTCTTACAGCCATGAGTTCATTTCTTAAGAAGGTACTTATGAGGTTGGGACAAAACCATTTTTTAGAAACTACAAGCAATGTGAAAAATAATAGAAATCATCAAATGGCATTAGCTCAACCAGTTATATTCCTCAACTTTCAAGGATGAGACCCAAATTCGAATCTTGCCCAGCAATATATGCATAATTGTCAAGTTGTTCTAATATCACTATATGGTCATGATATAACATAGGTGGGGCCCCTTTCAATCCCATATAACCCATTCAAAAATAATAATAATAGCAATCACTTCTATGGATAGTATTTTCGTAACAGTTTTAGAAGCCTGTAAGGGGCAAGTTTTACTTTCTATGCCATGTCAAAACACTCTCAAAACCTTTGCAAGAGACACTTATCACACATGTTAGGTAAACTGTACCCATATCTGCTGAAAAAGGATCTAAGGGGATATGTTAATTTGTTAATAGTGACCTTACAAAACATGTAAATGATCTGCTTGCTTAATCTGAAACATCAGCCACTGATCTGAAATCATCTCACGAGTTGATTCCTCAAACAGATCTTATGTGCTATGAGAAAAACGGAAATCAATTTTAAAGAACATAGTTGCAAATCTAGTTCACTTCTACAGTGCTCTCTAGTGTTCCCTACTCTCCTGTGACTAAAGCTTCTGCATACACTGCACACTGATGGCAACCCTTAAACACAATTCCATTTCCACTTAAATAAACCTACAGTTCTACCTTCTGCAAAAATTAGCAATGACTACATACAAGAAACGTACAATAGCAATTGGCAGATGATAAATGAATATGAGCAGATCTTGTAAAAACAATAGCCTATACGGTAAAATACGTATGGAATTCACGTTACGTACACAGTACCCAACGTACCCGGTCAGCCTCTACTTCCATGCCAACCACAACCACAACCACACCAAACACTAGCCAGCCACCATTACAACCATACGAATGAATGAGGGAAGGGTCTTAGTTATACAACCAAGAGGTAGTTGCAACCTCCAACTACTTGACACCTCATTATTTTCCTAAATTACATTTGACATGCATTTGAGTCACATTTACATTTCATTTTGTGAGTCACTTTATGACTTAACCATACATAACATTACAGAGTGTCATCTGAAATATTACATTATAACTTTATAACATTATTAATCATACGGACTCACATTTCGTCAAACACTTTGTGTATGAACTACAAAATAACAAAAATGTTTGTCCTTATCTTGTTGGTTCATACCAAGTTCTTCTCTGTCAATAAAATTGACATTCTATTGTCCACTAAAACTTGTTTTTTTTTTGGAAATTCGCCTCCTTGTGATTGCTTGGTCCACACCACCTACACATGAGTTCATTATTGTTATTCCCGATATTACCTCCTGTTGGTGCGTTCTGACGAAATGCCCCCACTCCTGGCATCTTCTACATTGAATAATGGGTCTTCCTTCCAAGTCATCCTGTAATCGACTCTACCCTCCTTGTTGTCGATTACTCTGCTCGAGTTGCCTTCCACTGCGAGGATTATCAGCCACCGCTCGTCGCTCCTTGTCCATTCTTGGAGGTACTAGGTTTTTCTTCTTTTTCCTCTTTCTGCACCATCATTGTTCGGTGCCTCACACTCCTTGATTAAATGGACAATCTCCTACTACATGCCCCATAACTTAACAAATATTACAATATGCGTTTTTCGGATAATTTACATTTGTGTGCCCTTTTGTTTTGCAATTTGAGCACCAAATGTGTTTCTTCTCGCCTTTCACCTCATTAATCATTTTCTCTAAGTCCTTCATAGATTGGATTGCTATATGAAGATCTTCCCTATCACTATCAAAATCGTCACTTCTGAAAAGACTTAACCTTATCTGCTTTGCTTCACTTTCCAAATTTTAGGCTCATTTGTATGCTTCTTGGTAGGAGGTAGTTGGTACTACCTTCATCTTCTTCTTGTATCTAGGCAGCAATCCATCAAAGAATCATAATATCTGTGAACCATCTACTAGTTGCACTTCCATTTTGTCAATTAAGTCCTCGAGCTTTCCGTTATAGGACTTCACGTCTTCAGTGTCGTCTCTCAACAACTTGAATTCATCTCTCAAATTTTGCCATGTGGTGAAAGGATTACTTCTTTCGCTCTTCTAATGCCAATCCATTGCGATTCCTCACAATGTGGCCAGAAATAGCCTTAACCATGTGTCTTTATCGTCCACGCCATCGGCATGCCATATCGTAGTGTAGGTTCCAATGTGAAGGTCTGGGTCCTTTCCATCTCCCAGAAAAGGTGGACATTTTTGCCTTCCTGCCGCTATAGCAATATTCACCATTGGTGGGTTATTCTCTTCTTCTGATTCTTCCCCATTGAATGATGGCTCAAACGACACTTCTCTTGGTGCTTCTGCTATCGGCACTTTTACTCTTGGTGCTTCTTCACAAAACAATACTTCACGAGCAAACAATTTGCGACCAACTTTTGGTTCGTCAATACTTCGCAACCTCCTTCATGAATACACAGGCATTGGTTCTAGTCTCATTACCCACGCACTATCCTACAGTTGCCTTTGTTCTTGAAGCCCGTCTTTTGCACCTCTTAGCAAACTCCCCTACTCTTCCGTCGGTGTTACTAGTTATTCAACCTCATATCTCTATGAAGTCTCCACGTTGGCGTCTTGTCTTGCGTGAACGTCTCCCTCAGTCCTCGCTTCGTTTGCTCGTTGCAACTCATCTTACACCTTGTCTTTTGTTGTTAAAAGCAACGTATGCCACCTCCTACCTTCGTCACTAGAACATTCTTCCTCTTGAGGATTCCAAACTCGTTCCACCTTCGGTTGTTCAAGTTTTGTTCGCCTTGACTGCAATTCTCGGTTGGCAATTCTTTGACTTCATCTTACAGGTAGGTCTTGAAGTCTCCCACAGTTACGTCTCCCTCATCTTCGCAGTAAGGAATTTGTCATCCACCTCTCCAATATTCACATGTGCTAGGTTCGAATTTCAGATGGTAACAACACCAAATGTAGCACGGTAGTGAGTACTCCAATAGTTGGAGGAACAATTGGAACTAGGAGCCAACTAAGACTGCAATCATTGCTAGTCCAACACTTGACATAATCAGCACTTGTATAACAATTCTACTAAATAATTGTATGGCACAATCACTTGTATGACACAGTCACTTGTACGGCACAACCACTTGTACAGCACAACTACAGTTCAGTCTGACAACAATCTTGCCTCAGCCTTACACTGGTCGGCAATACACTTGTACATCAACAACTTTGTCACCTTCCTCGTATAGCACTTGTGACGTCCCTCATACAACACTCCAACCGCAATGATTGTATGGCAACTCATATAATTATTCAGATTGCAACTTCCTATAGCCTACACACATAAAACTTGGCATACACAACTACCATAACAATAGTCTCACAGACATGCACACATAGATGGAAATGGAATGTCTTTGCATTATCATTGCCTATATGGCACTTGCATTACAATTATGACTGCACTTATAGTACACAGACACAAGACAATTCTTAGAACCTTCGTCCAATACACGATACTCTCTCAGGATGCTCTAAGCTTGTTCTAGCATTACCTCTACATACCATAGATTGATTACCGAACAATGAATGGGGGGGGGGTCCTTTTATGCTTGGGGGTCGGCAATTGCTTTGCCTTCTCAGACACCTCACCCTTCAACCATCTCTTAAATATGTACATTACAAATATAATATTATTAACCAATGACATTTGACTTTAAATTTCATATCACATTTGCATTTCATTTGACAATTCATTCCACTTTCATTTGACTATTTACATTTCATTACAAAACTTAGTGCCTCTTTCCACTTAATATTCTATTTACACTGTTTACTTTGGCTTCTTTCGTGACTATCCAGAACTGACTCCTACAATTGGTATCTTACTTTATAGCCTAATATTCCTATAATAAATGTTCTTTTAACATTGACACCAAAAAGATTATTTGCAGCAAAAGCTATAAAAAAACTTCAGAATATCAAACGTTTTGACAAATACACAAGTTGCATGTCAGTAAGCAAATATATTTTCCTATCTTTCCTCCATTGAATTTAATATCTCAATAAAAAGGAACAAGCTCCACCTTTCTCGCATGGGTACACATGGACAATTCCAAAATCCCTGTTCTGCCTCTGCCACTTTATCATCATAATGCCTGCAAAGAAACATTTTTCCATTAAGTATACCCATTTCTTTTTAATAAAAACGAATCTCAATCCTCAAGACTAAGCACCATTACCACATTGCTAAATGAGTAACATGTTGCATGAAGAATCTTAATATTCACATCAAACCAAATTTATATTGCATGCATTTTCATTTGGAAGAGATTCAACAAGGAACAAGATACATACCTGCAAGGACATAATGGTGCTCCTAAAGTATCTTTATGCTCTGCCAGACCCTGTTTCAATTGTATAAACCTAGAGATTAGAAGCAGATTAATGATGCCAATTATCAACAAGCTAATAAATTAAATTAAAAATTGTAGAGAGAATCGTGTATTCATAATTGAAATCATTGGCTCTATAGAGGATAAAGTTTATTAACATGACACATAGCATACATGGTCAAAGTCAAAGCACACATCTTTTACCAGATTTACGATCTAAAGTTAATGCTAAACCGTAAAATATCGAAGACATTTAGATCTCACATGTCTATTACCTAATGTACAACTTGAGCAATTTTAGATTTAATTTTTTGGATGGACAACAAAGACGAGTACAAGGAAGCACATTGTTGAAGCATAATGTTTTGAAATGACTTTCCAAGTTCTTTTATGATCTGAAACAGAAGCACTCCCAGAAATTCTAAACAGATGAGGGTAGCGTCACACTGGATAGGAATTTGCTGACCACTTCAACATTGGATTAAAATCTTATGCAGTTTATTTGAAGCATGGATTGGCCCATGATGAATTTGCATTAGTGTCTAAAACATGTCATGATGATAATCTTAAGAGGAAGTTTCAACAATCTCTGCTTGAAAGGTCCATTACATGAAATCCATAAAGGATTCAATATACAATGTTGTATATAAAAGAGATATGAATAGGCAGATGGATACCCTCTCCACCAAATGATATATATATATATATATATATATATATATAATATCCAAGGGGTATAATGTAAAGAATCGCAAACCCTCATAGCAGTAATAAATAAGTTATTAATAAATTATTAATAATGTAGATTATACATATCAAATGGCATGAGCTCAACCAACTAAATTCCTTGGATTTCAAGGAGACCTAAGTTTGAATCTTGCCAAGCAATATATTCATAATTGCCAAGTTGTTGTCATACCACTATGTGGCCACCATGTAATAAGGGTGAGGAAAATTTCAATCCCATATAAAAAATAACATAGTTTACATATATTAGTATAATATAAGAATATGATGTAATATAAGGTATTATAAGAAATATAATAAGGTAGTGGTTAGGTCCACTACATATCCCCCTCTCTTGAAAAATTTTCAACCTTGAAGCCACACTGGGAATTTTCAAAATGCAACGAACATCTTTTGTTGAATTGATTCCTTGCATGTTCCCCTCAAAACGTTACTCGAAAGAGGTTGATTCTTCCCCAAAGAGTAAGAATATATCTGATGATATGAACGCTGCCAAAGCTGAGAATATTGCATCATTGAATTGGGACTAATCCATCCTAGATTGACCTTAACAGGCATCAGATTTGAGTAGAAATCTGGTGGAAATTTGCTTTGATCTTAAATCCATGTGTGTCTCTGAGAATTCAGAATATATGATCACTTTTGATAAGAACCAAAACTTTTTCGTCTTTCAAAGTGATATGGATGTTGATAAACTGATTTTCAATGATGATATATGCCGTGATTAGGATGCCTATAAGATTTTAATTTAAGATGCTTTGTAGGGAAAATTTGAGGATCTGATCTTATTTTAGGAGTATAGTAAGGACTCTTCATAATGGTTGTAACAGCATTATTACTAGCCACAAACTTGTCAACATGCTTAATATTACTTGTAGAAGTTTCTTTATCATTATAAGGTAAGTTTTGTTAGAAATCCACTTCTAACCATTCTTTAGATCTTTTATTTCTTTAAGCAAAACTTGATTTTGATTCTTCAATTAATAAATTTCCTTATCAAATAAAATCTTATACAAATCTTGTGGTGGGTGCTTATGAATTTTGTTTTCCGTTGTAAAACTTTTACTTTGCCTTGAAAAGGTTTTATTTTGATCCTTTAGTCTGTGGATTTCATCATCTTTTCGTTCAATTTGGTCTCTAATGATACAATTTCCTGTTATATCCATTCTATCTCAGAATTTCTTAGACCATGCTCCTAAGACAAGCTTTACAAATCTGGCCAAAATTTTGTACTTTATTAATTTTGAATCAAGTTTTTCCCACCATTTTCTTGCCTCATCTGTTAAACAGAACTCCACGATATCGCTTATCAACGTAAACGTTTCTCAAGGGTGTTCCACCATGCTTTGACATCCTCCTTCCCTAAACAGTTAGGGGTAGGAGCCATTATATTTTAATTTTTTATCTATTTTAAGTCTTGGATATTAGGTCGCACCCTTTCTAGTGTCAAATCACACCCATTTCATACATGGGGTCAAATATTTTTGTATCTCAATTTGTATATCTCAGATCACTTTTCACTCTTGTGTCACGCCCTTTTGTATCTTGGGTCACACCCTTTCCTATATGGGTCACACCCTTTTGTATCCTAGGTTGCAACCTTTAATTCTTAGACAGCACCCTTTTGTATCTTGAGTCATGACCTTTTGCTCTAGGATCACGCCCTTCATATCTTGGATCATGCCCTCTTGTGTCACACCCTTTCACTCTCAAGTCACACCCATTCATATCTCAGGTAGCACCATTTCCACTCTTGGGTTGCGCACTTTTGACTCTTGGGACGTGCCTTTTAGCTCTCAGATTACACATTTTTTATTTCAGGTCACTCCATTTAGTATCTCGGGTCATACCTTTTCACTCTCCAGCCACACCCTTTCAAACCTTGAATTGCACTTTTTCACGCCTAAGGTAAACAACTATTAATTATTGGGTGGAAGTTGGTTGGGTAAGATGAATACCAACAAGAACTGATTGATAGTACCCACTTGAAAAAATTGTCATGGGCTAAAGTTGCCTTGGCTGCAAGCCAAAACAAGCATAGGCTACAAACCCAAGAAAATTCTGGTCACTAATTAGAAGTTGAACCACAAGTTCAAGAGAATGGTTCCAATACCACTTGTAACGGACCAATAGGTCTATTACATAAAATCCATAAAGTATTCAATATAAAATGTTGTATATACAAGAGATGACAAATACTCTCTCCACCAAATGGTAGAGGGGATCACATATATGCATATTTATAGTCCAAGGAGTATAATATAAAGAGTCATAACCCCTCATACCTCTCTCTTAGTAAATAAGAATTTAATAGGTTATTAATAAGGTAGGTTATACATAATAGAATAATATAAGGATATAATAAAGTATAAACACATTGTAAGAGATATAATAAGGTAGCAGTTAGGTCCACTACATTTTGAAGCCTGAAAGAATTATTTTGATATTAATGTCAACAAATGACCAAAAATCATGGACGCAAAAATGAAAGGACACAACTATAAATTAAGATAAGGGGAGTGCCTAATGCATCTAGAGACAAAATGAATTCATGTCAGATGAAATTAAATTATATTAATGTCCATAAATGACTAATTTGTAGAGATTTTAAAATGTCAAAAAATAAAGCAAAAGTAACTGCTAGTGATATAAGCAAATAGTAAATAGTCAACATCATTCTACGAGTAGTGGAACAACAGCAAAGGTTCCAAGTGCAGGGATTTCCCCCAAAAACTTCTTTTATCCAATATCATGACATCTCTCTTACTGGCCAGCATGGAGGAGTTCATAATGAGTTTATTCATCAGACAACTAATGCCTTTCTAGTTTGAGTTACCAGGTTGACTGTATATTAATAACCTCTTTTCAAAGTTGTCCACGACCTATGCTCCATCTTCAATCTGAAAGTAGGATGTAATGAACTTAACATTGTGAACTTTAGGCAACCAGGTTGGCCAACATTAGTCTTGGAGTGTGAGATAGAGCATGTTGTGATGTGATGATGGTATGGCTTGTTATATTATGTTTTTATCATTTCATGTATTTGGTATAGAGGACGCAACAAAGGCATTATTTGTATATGGTTGTTTAAGTTGTAGATTTTTGTTAGTGTGTGCTCATATGACTCCACCCTCTGCCCAAGGCTATACACACCCAACAGTCTGGAACAGCATGCATGCTCGACCATGGCTATTCTCCCAGATTGTAGCATAGACCTGTTGAAGAATATAATAGATTCATGTCTCGACTGCATAATTCCCTGTATATGCAAGCTAATCTTTCACTGTGTTGCTTTTCTTTTTATTGCATAGTATTTTATTGAATGATCCCTATATTAGATTACTGTGTTGCTCTGTTGCACAAGCCCTTGCCTCCACATTCTCTATTTCCTCCTGTAGAAAATTCTTGTTCTCCTAAAACAATTTATGGGGATAAAACACTTTCCAAAGACCTATTCTCCATTTGCTGTAAAATTCGCTTCTCATGCATCAACAATGGCAGCCACCTTCAAGGTTCCCTTAGCACTTCGCAACTTTCCCCGTTCTCAGCTGCAATGTTGCCTTTTAACGACATTCTACTTCTTTTAAATTAGCTTACATTCTCTATTCATAACCTTATCCTTGAAAAAATGGTTATAATCGTTCAGTCGCCACCTCAATGTTGCATGCGGTTGCTTGACCGCCTCCTTAGCGTTGCATGCGCTTTTTGTTTAGTTTGCTTTTCGTATCTTTTTTTTAACGTGTCAAAGTCGTCATACAAGTCGTACGGCAACATTGACTTGCACTTGTATGACGTCCCCTACCAAGGTGTCATCAGGGGTTCTTCCATAACAAATGTCGTACTACCTCCTTCCACCTTATTTGTCGTACAATCATCTTCACCTTTGCCTGTCTTATGATCAGCTGTCATACGATCTCTTTGCTCGTGTTGTATAGTCCCCAATCGTACAATTTATTTCTTATTGCATCGTATGATATGTTCCTTCCTGTGTCGTATGATTTGTTCCTTCCTGTGTCGTATGATCATTTTCACCTGCCTGACCTGTATGACTGTCTTGTTACAAGCTTGTACGTCTTATCGTACGATCCCTTCGTTGCTTCTGACTTGTGTGAACCCTTGTCGTACGGTCCTCTTTATTTGGGCGACTTCTACTTTGATCCCCCGAACTAAGTCTGCCTCCAAACTTGGGGAGCGAGTTCTTCTCCTAACTCCTTCACCAACTTGTTGAGCTCGTGCTTGCCTTTGACAGACTTGCTCTCTTTCTCTTCCTTGAGCATTTCTTCCACGGCCCCGCATTCGTGCCATGGCTCTTCCTCTGTTCATTGGACGAATCTCCCTAACTTGAGGCAGCCCTCTTCCAACTCCTCATTGCTCGAGACCCATCCGATCCCTCGGTTGTCGTAAACAACTTCCTTGGTTTGAACGTGATCCTCGAAGTGGTCCAAATGGTCCACCCCAAAGGGCACACCCAACTTGATTGTTTCTTGTTGGATCAACAAATGGTCCTTGTGGCTCATTACGCCGACCCGACCACCTAGGGGTAGCAAGAGGGAAATTTCTTCCCCTCAAGCCACCAGGAGGGAGATCAATCAAACTCCTCCCTTGGCCAGGTTGTCTTAGGCCCTTGCGAAGACTTGGTTGCCTCCCCAAGATGCCTAATCCACCTTCTTGTTGTTGCTCTTGTTGTCTGCTTGACTCTCCTCTTTCCCAACTTTTAGAAGGCACTTCTAAAAGTTGTATCCTTGTCAATTGCCCTTCTCGATTCTGAGTTCCCGGTGACAATTGCCTTAAAGATCTCAATCTTTGATCTGCCTGTAGCAATTGTCTCCTCCATCTAGTTTCCTCAAAGCATCTTTGTGTTTCACAATCTATTAACACTTCTCTATATTGTGTTGAGAAGTCAAAATCGGTGCTTGAATCGTTCCTATCACCTTCTCTTTGTAGGGTCCAACCAGGTGTTGTTTCCAAACATCTTTGAAGCCTTCTTACTTCTCTCCTTTGCCTTCTTAGTTGTCTGCATGCTTCTACATAGTCCTCTACCTCAGGACGAACTTGTGGTTCCCGATACCTTCTCAAGAGGTCAAAACTACTGCTTGAACTGTTACTATGTCTTTGAACTGGAGGTGATGTAGTAACTTCCTCAATGTCTCTCCATAGTATCTCAGCAACCTCTTCTCTGGTAATCTGAAATGGTGATGGACCTACCAATTCTTCATGGGGCCTTTCTTCTTGTCTTTCGCCCTCTACATCTCCTTCTTGTTGTTCAAGCTTTGCCTCTTGTTCTTGTGCTACACCCTCTTCTACTTCTTCCTATTGTTCAAGCTCTTGTTGTCTTGCAACTTGGCGATCATCAATTCTTTGTATGGTATCATCCAATTCTTGGATGATTTGCTCTCTCAATCTCGCATTATGTGCTCGCAAGATCTCATACTCCTCTTGCAGTTGTTGCATTTGTTCTTGCATTCTTTGTTGTATGAGCCCAATTTGAGCTAGTGGGTTGTATCCTACCAACTCCTCATTTGTGACTCCTTCCTCCGGAGTTGGTATCTCCTGGTCATATATCTTCGTTTTGTCTGGATATCGTACATACAACCTTATTCTTCTTCATCCATTAGGATGTTGGGGTAACTCTTGTTGTTCTACTTGAGGGTGTACTCTTGTAGCCTGTTGTGCAGCCCCTTGAATTATCAAGTTTACCGTTGTTGGTTCCTAACTCTGAACTCTTTCTTCATTTTCAGGTACAAGCTCATTCTCTTCGTATTCTTTTGTTCTATCCGGGAACCGTACATGTACTCGTATTCTTCTTCTTTCCCCGGGATGAGGTTCTAACTCTTGTTGTTCTATAATTGGTTGTGCTTCCTCCCCTTCTACAAATAACCTTCTCATCCCTTCATCATCCTTGTCTTGTTGACGATTTTGATTATTTTGGGTTGCTTCCTGTTGTTCGTGGAGCTCTTCCTCTTGTCTTCATTCTATTTCCTCCATGGAAATAAACAGACATTGCACTTTATAAGGCTTCAGTTTGGACCCATTCACAGTTTCGGGAACTATTGTCCCGTCCAATTTTTGTAACTTCACTGCACCATTCTCCATCATCTCTACAACTTTGAAAGGACCAAGCCATAAGGTTTTAAGCTTTCCTGGCTTGATTTCTCTTTTTCCATTATACTTTAAAACCAAGCCACCTTGTTTTATTCCAACTTCCTAAGGTGCTTATCATGCCACAACTTTTGTCTTTTCTAGGCTACTTCAATCGCCCATTGCGCCATGATCCTCTTCTCATCCAATTTAATTAGTGTCACAAGCCTCTCCTCTAGGATTTCCTGATCTCCTAGCCAATTTTCTACGGCTACCCTCAAACTGGGTATCAGGAATTCCACTGACACTACTGCCTCCTGACCATACATCAATTGGAATGGCGTATGGTTTGTTGTGGGCTTAAAAGTTGTCCTATATGCCCATAGGACTGATGGCAACCTTTCCTCCCAATCGGCTCCTTCAACTCCACAGGTTTTATAAAGAGTGGATACCAAGATTTTGTTTGTCGCCTCCGCTTGCCCATTTGCTCTTGGGTAGTACGGACTTGACAATGAATGCAAAATCTTGAAATCCGTTGTCAGCTTTTTGATGACTTCATTCACAAAGTGACCTCCTCTATCACTTGTTAATTGTAGCGGGATTCCAAATCTTGTAATCACTTGTTCATACAAGAATCGGGTTGTACTTTTTGCCAAATTATCTAGTAGTGCCCTTGCCTCTACCCACTTTGTCAAATATTTTGTTGCTACCACGATATACCGACACTTCCTCCTCTGAGTTGTTCTCAAGGGACCCACAAAATCCAAACCCCATCTCTCAAATAACTCTTGTGGTTGAGATGGATGTAATGGCATAAAGTCTCGGCGTAACGGCTTTCCAGCTCGTTGGCACGTATCACATGCTTGTACATACTCTTTTGCATCGTGATAGAGGGTGGGCCACCATAGCCCTACCAGAAGCACCTTCCTCGCGGTCGCGTCTAGTCCCATATGCCCTCCAGCCAGTCCCTCATGAGCTTCTTTCAATGTTGCCCTTACTTCTTCCATTACGCATCTCCTCAAAATTCCGTCTAAGCCCATTTTGTACAATAATCCTGCTATCAATTGGAAGGGTGTTGACTTCATTATCACCTTCCTCTTCTCTATTGCTGACATCTCCTTAGGCAGCTCTCCTGTGGACAAGTATTCTCCGATTAACTTGTACCATGATGGTACAACACTTATTGCAAACAATTGAGCGTCAAGGAACTCGTCTGACACTCCTGCTCCTACAGGCTCCCCGAGCAAATCCTTGACAATTGATCTGCTATCACGTGTTTCTTACCGGGTCTGACCACTACCTGAAACACAAATTCTTGCAACGTGACGAGCCACCTGCTAACTCGCCCGTGTATAACTGGTTTATTTATTAAGTACAACAAAGCTTGATGATCAACATAAAAGGCAAATGGGTTGGCCAACAAATAGTGCCTAAACTTTTGCACTGCATACACCATCCCCAAGGCTTCCCGTTTTGTTGTACTATAATTTCGTTCTGCCCTTGACAATAATCGACTTGCAAAGTAAATAGGTTGATCTAGCCTAAATTGTCCTTCTTGGGCCAATGCGCATCCAATCGCAAAATTGGACGCATCTATGTGGACATGAAATTCTTTGTCCCAATCTGGAAACACCAAGATGGGACTACACACAAGCTTCGCCTTCAACTCCTCGAAGGCTCCCTGATGCTCCTCCGTCCACCAAAAAGGAACATTCTTCTTTGTTAATGAATCCAATGGGTAGGACACATGGGCAAAATTCTTGATAAACCTCCTGTAGTATCCTATGGATCCCAGGAAAGTCTTCAATGAGCTCACGTCATGTGGTTCCTCCATATTTACAATGATGCGAATCTTATCAAGATCTGTCTTCAAGCCCTCCTTACAAACTATGTGTCCTAGCAACTTACCATAAGGCATCATCAGGTGACATTTGCCTGGATTCAAAGCTAATCGGGCATTCCTACATAGCCTCATGCATTCTTCTAATGCAAGTAGGTGCTCCTGTACTTTCCCATATATCGACCAATCATCCAAGAAAGCTTTAAACTTCCTTGTCGCCATTTGGTCGAATATATACAAGATTATTCTCTGGAATGTGGTTGGGGCATTGCATAATCCAAATGGCATCCTATTGTAAGCATAAATGCCATTCTCTACCACAAATGTGGTCTTTAACCTATCTTCCTCCACAATACTAACTTGGTTGTAGCCGGAGAACCCATCCAAAAATGAATAGATCTCATGTCCAACTACCTCCTCTAGGATAGAATCAGTGAACGGAATAGGAAAGGGATCCTTTATAGTTACTGCGTTCAAACTTCTAAAATCCACGCATATGCGGATTCTATTTGCCTCCTTCAAAGTAATCACAATCGGTGACACCCACTTGCTCACCGTAACTTTGAAGATGATGTCGACATCCAGCATCTTTTCTATTTCCGCATTGACCAAAGTTGCATACTTTGGGTTCATCCTATACGGCCTTCTCCTTACTGGTAAGGCACCTGGAATCAACTGGATTTTATGAACACATAGCTCTGGGGGTATCCCTTTCAAGTCCTTATATGTCCATGCAAAGACATCCTTGTACTGCAAAAAGATTTTGAAAGTTGTTGCTTTCAATACAGGATCCCAATCATCTCCGCAATGGATTATCTTACGATCCTCCTCCATTCCCAGATTCACTTCCACCATTTTCGGTCCTTCATATTTTATGTTTTCTGGTTCTTCCTTCGCCTTTGCCACATCCTTAGGGTGTGCTGGTTTTGCATCAATCTCAACATCACCAATTGTATATTCTGCAAAACTTTTGGGGAAAGTCCATTTCTCCTCTTCCTCCTCGGTCTTTTTGCTATTTTCAACTTCCTCATCATGGTTTTCTTGGGTCTCCTCTGTCTGAATACAGAGGCAGGTGGGCTGAAACATTTCGTACTCCTCCATTTGCCAATGGAGAAGTCCACTATCCGATCGATTTTCATCTTCACTACACTCTTCTAGGTACAACATTCCCTCCTCATTTGGCTCGTACTGTTCTTCCTCCTCTGAAGAACTTCCTGACTCGTCAGTTGTAGCCAAATCTTCATTGATCATTTGATTCTTCAAATTGATCATATATTTATGCTGTCCCTTCTTAAATGTTAACCGATCTTTTTCCCAGTTGTGATTCACCTTAGCCATTCTCAACCAACCTCTCCCCAACAATGCATCATATGCTGGTTTCTGCATGGTGATCACAACGAAATCCATGATGAATTCTTGATCAGCAATTTTTACTTTTTGAGCTGTTAAGACTCCTTTCATTTCAATTCCGTATTGATCCATGCCATATAATTTGAAACTTGGCGACCATAGAAATGGAGCCCCAATCTCCTTCCATGTCTTTTTTGGAAGCACATTAACACTCGACCCGCCATCCATAATTACTTGTGTCAACTTATGTTCTAGTATCTCCATATGAACTAATGCTGGCTTTTTCCCAACATCAATCATCAATACTATCGGATCAATGAAGTGATCCTTCTTTACTTCCTCCACTGGCTAGCTCTGCACTTCCATTACTCTTTGCGGTTGCAATTCCTCTCCTATGGCTGCATGTAACAATGGTATGGCGCCCAACAAACTCGCCACCTTCACTTCCACCATCGTATTCAATACTTGTGCTGCCAGTTCTCGTGTTGACACTTTTTCTTCTAAGCCTATTGGCCTCTTTAGCTTCTTATGCTCAGCCAATCGTTCTTGTTTGGCTTTCTCGACTTCCTCTTCAATCACCTTTTGTGCCTCCTACCATCTTTCCTTCTCTATGGCAGGTTCAGGATATTTATCCTTCTTGGCCTGACTTCTTGTCACGACCAATACATCCTTCTCTATTGATTTGTCTTCCATAGGAGGCGCTTCTATGTCAAGAAAATTGACATTCTGCAAGTTACTTGTACTCGCCTTCTTCGGGCAATTGGCCTCCTTGTGATTGCCCGGACCACACCATCGGCACATGTGCGATACGTTATTTCCTATTGTCCCATTTGTTTGAGGAGCAAGGCAATTCTTCGCAAAATGCCCCCACTCTTGGCAATTGCAACATTGTATGATTGGTCTACCATCCAAATCATACTGCAACCGACTCTGACCTCCTTGTCGATTGCCCTGATATTGCTTGCCTCCTCGACGGTTATTCTTGTAACCACCACTAGTTGCGCCTTGTCCATTCCTTTGAGCATTTGGTTTTTCTTCTTCCTCTTACACCGTCAAAGTCTAGTGCCTTGCCCCTTTCAAATTGAATGGACAATTGGTAACCGCATGTCCTAACACATCGCATATATTGCAATATGCATTTTTAGGACAACTCACATTGGTGTGTCCCTCAGACTTACAGTCTATACACCATATGTCTTTTCGGTCTTTCTTGACTTTGCCCTTGACTTCTTTCATCATCTTATCAAATTCCTTTCTAAATGATTGGATAGCATTTTGTACCTTGTCATCGGTATCACTATCCGAATCTTCACTCTTAGGATGGCCTACAATTCTGGCTGCTGTCTGCTTCGCCTCACTCTCAAAATTCTTTGCCTTTTCCAATGCTTCTGCATATGTTGAGGATGGTACTACCTTCATCTTCTTCCTATATTTAGGCAATAGTCCATCAATAAACCATCTCCTTACAAGACCATCAGCCGGTGGCATCTGCATTTTATCAGTAAGTTGCTTCAATCTTCTATTATATGTTTTAACATCTTCCTCTTTCTTTTGCTTTGTAGCATATATCTCTATGATGATCTCTGTGTCATCCCTCAAGGGTCGAAATTCATTTATGAATTCTTCTATCATAGTATCCCATTCACAAAAGGCTTGTGTACTTTCTCTCTTCAAGTACCAATCTATTGCAATTCCTTGCAATGTAGCAGGAAATAATTGCAACCATTCATCAGGTTGCCTTACCCCATTTGCTTTCCAAATGGTGGTGCAAGTGCCTATGTGCCTTGTTGGATCTTCTTTCCCTTCTCCAGTGAAGGGTGGGCATTTTTGCCTGCCCACTCTATTTGCAATGTTTGCCATTAAGTAATCTTCTATTTCCTCATCACTTGACGATGGCTCCCTTGGGATTTCCACCCAATGTCTTTCTACCATTGGTGGTTCTACTTCTTGTTCTTATCCTGGTACTTCTGTCCTAGGCACTTCATCTCCTCCAAATAGTCTTCTTCCCAATTCTCGTGCATCCTCACTGCGCGACCTTCTTTGCTGATAAACGATATGTGGTTCTGGTCTACTTCCCCGAGTATCCACACGCGGTTGCTTCGGTGCCTGACTCCCGTCCTCTGCACCCCTTTGCAAACTCCTTCCCGCTTGCTCAGGTGTCACCATCCACTCTTCGTTTCCTTGCGCACTTCCTACGTTAGCGTCTTCACTTATGCAAACGTTTTCTTCGACTATTTGCTACTCTCCTTGCACCTCGTCTTCCGTACTTAACAGCAATGTTTCCCACCTCTCACTTTCTCCCTCTTCTGGAGTCCACACTTGTTCCAGTATTGGTTCATCCGTTTCTCTCAACTGAATTACCGTATTGTTCACATTCCCTCTTTGAGCGATCCTTGTGCTTCTTCTCACTGGCACTTGATCCTCTCTGCGATCTCTTCTCCTACGTCCTCACAGACTTGTATCTATCATCCACCCTTATCTCCTTCACGCTACTTTCCTACTGAATTAGACCCTCCTCGCTCCGAAAACAAAAATGGCAATGGTGCCAAATGTAGCACGAGTGGTGATATTCCCAGTAAGGGAGGTGGCGACAAATTCAAGAATGGAACACTTGCTCGTACAACATACCTGCAATTACAATTGTATGATTCCTAAATCGTACGATTCAATCTGTTGTACTATAGCACTAATCATACATTGTACGGTCGTACAATGATCTTATCGTACGATTACCCTCTATCGTACAATTCATCAACATAGTTGTACAAGGTCTTCTGAACAACAATTATCCCCTTGTACAATTATATATCGTACGATACACTACAAATGAAATGTACAGACTCCCATTCGTCGTACAAACAGCAACTTGTACACCACGAATTTATTCAACACACCAAGTTTATTATGGCAAGACATCCATATTCCCTTGCACAACTTCGATTTATAACTGCCAAATTACTAAATCAATCCCAAACGCAATCATCCATACAACCTTCAATGAGAAATTATTTCTATTATAACTACCATAATTGAGAAAATCTGCAAAAAATTATAATTCAAGCCAATTTTTCCTAATTCACAACCTGGCCGATTTTTGCCATTTTTCCCAAAAATTTGTGATATTTATGAAAAAGGCTTTTTTTAAATGAAAATTTGCTTCTTCTTCGGTTTTTTCAATGAAAAATTGTCAATTTTTCCCAGGTTTTTTGTCGATTCCCAATTTTTCCCAATTCTTTTTCCATGCCAATCCGATCTGATTCCTATGTATCCACACGTGGTTGCTCCAGTGCCTAACTCCCGTCCTCTGCACCCCTCTACAAACTCCTTCCCACTTGCTCAAGTGTCACCATCCACCCTTCGTTTCGTTGCACACATCCTACATTAACATAGTCACTTACGCAAACATTTTCTTTGACTATTTGCTTGTCTACTTGCACCTCGTCTTCTGTACTTAACAGCAATGTTTCCCACCTCTCACTTTCTCCTTTTCCAAACTTGTTCGAGTATTGGTTCATCCGTTTCTCTCAACTGAATTACCGTATTGTTCACATTCCCTCTTTGAGCAAATACTTCTGCTTCTTCTCACTAGCACTTGATCCTCTGTGCAATCTCTTCTCTTGCATCCTCGTGGACTTGTATCTATCATCCACCCTTATCTCCTTCACCCTCCTTTCCTATTGAATCAAACCCCCCTCGTTCCAGCAATGGCAACGACGCCAAATGTAGCACGAGTAGCAGTATTCCCAGTAAGAGAGGTGGCGACAGATTCAAGAATGGTACACTTGGTCATACAACGTACTTGCAATTACAATTGTATGATTCAATCTATCGCACAACAATACTAACCATACACTGTACATTCGTACAATGATCTTATCGTACAACAGCACTAACCATACACTGTATGTTCATACAATGATCTTATCGTACAACTACCCTATGTCGTAGGATTCACAGCAGTTATTTCTATTGTAACTAATAACTACCGTACGATTCACAACAGACTTCCATACTATAACCTGCAAAAACACTATTCCTATGGCAAATACTAATTAGTCTTGCAATGTAACCAATTTACATAAGTTACAATAATAAAGAGGAAGTAATAGAAACAACACAGCAATTCGTATGAGCATGCATGGAGAAATTATACAATAATGGCTGCATCTATTATTATATACTGCTACAACCAGCAATTTGGATTTACAATTACAGTGATCACCAAGTCTTAGTGACAATGGCAATAGAATAGCTATAACTCCATTCTCAGTTACTTCAGTGGCATATCCAACATACATTCACATCAATAGACGTCACTAGCTTGCACCCTATCTCTCTAGAACAATAGCTTCGAAATGAAGGAGGGGGCCTTATAATGCCTATCCCAAGCTGTTATGTGCGGTTCCTAGGACAATGCATCATTGTCAACAGCCACCCCGCAACCTCTAAACATGCACTCATTAATGCATTCTAAGGTTCTAACTTTGATTTTTATCCAATCTAATTTCATGATAATTTCACCAAATTTCATTTCATTTGAACTTTAATTACATTTTACTCTAATTTGATGCGCATTTCATTTCGCATCTTACTTTTCCAAAATTACAATTAAAAACTTGTCAAAAATCAAACAAAACTTTGTCAAAATTTGCAATTCAACTTCTATACAAAAATTCACTTCTTTTTCTAGGAGGTAGATTTGTCGCCTGCATATGATACAGAATGCAGAACTATTCTTCAATGGCAAAGATGCCAAGAGTGGAGGCACTTCGCAGCAATTGCCAGAACCCGCCAGTAGGAGACATCATCAGGAATAACAACACCTTAATTTGTTCATGTGGAGTAGGAAGTCACAAGGATGCTAAATGCCCGAAGAAGGAAAGCTTGAGCAACTCGTAGAATGTTAATTTCATTAACATTGAAGAGCCTCAAGCAAACCAGCAAAACAAAGAGAATAATGTGCTTGTAGTTACATGGGGTTAAGCAAAGAAGGCAGACCAAGACCCCAACCCTGTCGTAGAGAAGGAGACATGGAAGGAAGCACATGAGGTTATTGAACAAGAAATGCGAAAGACAAGGCAAGAGAGACTCCTCGAGGAAAAGTAGTTGAAGAAGGTTGAAGAGAAGTCGACGCAAGAGCTAGCAACACAAGTCCTAAATACAACAATGGAAGTTAAAGTGTCGAGCTTGCTTAGCGCTTTACCCGAGCTGTATGTGACAGTAGGAGAAGTAATGCAAACAAGGAGAGTGATGGAGCTCCAAAGCTACCTAGAAGCCACTTAGAAGAGAAGGGATCAATTTAATGATCCAACAGTATTGATGATTGATGTTGGCAAAAATCCAACATTAATTCACATCGAGTTGCTAGATCACAAGTTGGTGCAAGTAATTGTTGACGGGGGATCGAACGTTAACGTCTTGCTTGAGAAAACATGATTGGAAATTGAAGCGCCATTCTTATGGCCTCCCAATTTCATGTTGTATGGTGTGATCAGTATTCAACTGAAATGAAAAGAGTCTTAATGGCTCAAAAAGTAAAAATTGTTGTTCAGGAATTTGTCATGGACTTTGTTGTGAAAACCATACAAAAACCAGCATACGATGCATTGTTGGGGAGAGGATGGCTCTGCATGGCAAAGGTTACTTACAACCAGGAGAAGGATTGACTAACTTTCAAGAAAGGCCAACTCAGGTCCATGATCAATCTAAAGAATCAGTCCGTGACCGAAGATATTGCTACATCCGATGAGTTGGGCAGTTTATCTTCAAAGGAAGATAGCAGACATGAACCAGATGAGGAAGGAGTGTTGCACTTCAAAAAGTGTATAGAAGATGAAGGTCGATCAGATAGTGGACTTCTCCATTGGCAAATGAAGGACTATGATATGTTTTTGCCAATCATTTATTCGAGCAGAGGCGAATGAAAGACACCATGAGGAACATGTAGAAGTGAGAGAAGAAGATATGCTAGACGATGATCTAGGATTGAGGCAATTGTTTGGGAATATGGGATAACAGCCTATGATAACGCAAGAGTTGGAACCTCGTTCTACGAAAAGAAGACGTCTATGAGTACATGTACAATTCCTAGATACAAAAGAGGAAAGGCGATTTAGATCACCGACAGATGATGATGTGTGGCGATTAGAAGACGAACCCGTGGATTGATGGAAATGAGTGTGAGGAAATGAACCCAATAGCACGACTTGGTGTGCAATAGCAAAGGATACGCCAAGAAACACAAATGTATTAGGAAGAATATGAAGAGTTGTGAAAGCATAATGCGCAAATGTGAGCATAAATTGCTCATGATATTGGAAGGACCATTCAAGACCTAGACGTAATAGAAACAAGCAAGCAAGAAGTACTGAACGAAATGGAGCAACGAAGGTGGACTAGGTTAGAAACGGCTCAGCTATTGTGGAGGGATGTGTTTGAAGCACCAACATCTCAAGGAGAAGATAGGAGGCACTGGGAGACGGATGCCACCAGTATTTCCTCTACAATTTGTAGTCATTCAAGTAGTAGTTTGTATGCACTCAATTTAAACAAAAGCAGTGGTAGTTCGATTTCACCACTCACAAGACAATCCTGGAGGAATGCGTCAAGATTGCAACCAGTCCCTAAGCCCAAAGATGCTAATCCTCATAATCACCCCAAAGGAGCAGCGAGTGGTGGCTTTGCCTCAAAAAGGGATGGAAAGGATGCCAATCCCATTGAAGAACATTACATGGCAACGGATGACAGGAGAATATTGCCACAATTGGTGGACGGAAAGCGCAAACGATCACCCGCTGAAAGTTGTGTTCCAAAAAGCAGGCGTAAGTTGCATACTGCAGATCATGAACTTTAACAAGGAGTTCTTCAAGAGCTACCTATTGCAGATGTTGGAGACATACAATCCATTGCAAAACGCTAGGAAGGTGAAGATGGTGACAAAAAGGTGCAAGTAGTGTTTTTGCCAGGCAATTTCCGAAGAACATTTGGATTGTCGAGTCATGGATCATCGGTTCAAAAGGAGACAATAGATCAGATCCATGGGAATAAAATGATCCATGAAGTCACCAATATGACACTAGATGAAGTTGCGAAGATGACGAAGCATGGGACTTGTGGGATAAAGCAACAACAACTGAAGTCAATGGAGTTGCAGTGCACCATGAACAAGGAGAGCAGGGATATTCAAAGATACCCTACTTGGCTTGTACTGTATGTGCAAGGCCTCATGAAGGGTGTCAAATACGACTAGGCATCAAACCTATCGTGGCGCATTAAGAATTTCTTGATGTAATATTTGAAGAACTTTTCAATGGCATTTCACGCTATTGCATTGTTGATGAATGTTGAGAGACACGGGAAAAGTTGCAATTTCCTGGACTAGATCCTCCAAGGAAGATAGCCAAGCAGGAGCCAACAATCATGGGATGGCTTAATATAATGCCATTTGCAAAGGCAAAGGCAAGTACTCCAATGAAAACGAAGAAGATATTGAAGAGGAAGGACTTGCAAGATGAGGTAAGTGAGGATTAAAACAATGAAGAAGAGCAACAACCATTACCAAAAAAGAAGTGGATTAGGTTGGTACATATGACCGAAGAAGATGTTGAGAAAGAAGAGCAGCAGTTTGTGGAGAAGACTGCACAAGGAAGAGTTGCATAGCAAGCGCAAAATGACAAAAATTGTGGATATGGACAGAGAGGTACGGGATGTAGTGGATGCATTGAGAGAAATGCAAATGGAGACATTTGGGCAAAGTTTGAGCAGCATATAGATCCATGCGCATCACCTCAGTTGCAAAAGGAGCAACAACGGAGGAGATGGCAAGGGAAGAACCAGCGCCAACCGAAGTGCTAGAAAGAGGAAAATTGTCAGCAAAGGAGGACGTAGAGCCAGCAGAAGCAAAAACGGAGAAAGAAAGGCAGCCGGCAATAAAATATAAATTGATAAATAAGGGAGGAAGCAACCAAAGAATGGAACAATTGGCTGATACTGTGGAGCAGCCAATATCGAAAGGGAAGGCAACAAAGAAAACTATGAATTTGCAATGTGATGGTGAAGGAAACAGAGAGAAGATTCTCACCGAGGAAGATACTAAGATTGAAATCCCAGTAGAGATAAGTGAGTATTTCGTGGTGGAAGTGCCCAATCTCAGACATTTGTCAAACCTAGGAGAGCATGCAAAACAACAGATTGATGTACTCTTCAACAAGATGAAGATTCTAGATCGAACCAGATTGGAATTCAAGATGGGTTATGTTGGACAGCTGAGGAAGTGGTAGTTGATGGTCTATGAAGTAGAAAAGTTGATACAGTGGATTCAGGATGAAGAAAGGAAAAAGGAACTCACTAAAATCCATCAAAAGCAGCGAAAGGAATTGCGGGCTTGTAACATCCAAAGGATGGTTGGAGTCAAGAAATTACTAGCAAAAATGAAAACAATATACAAGAAACCAACCCGTATATATCTTGATTAAGCAGATCTAGTGCCTTGTCTGGAATATATAGCAGGTGTGGAGTACAGGAAGATCGCACCTAAGCTAATGAGGATGTATACATGAATTAATTTCTTGGCACACTGGATAGAATTATTAGCTACTAGATTGTGGAAGATTAACCAATTAAAAGACACATATGCTAACCAGTGTGAGGAGATGAGAGCAAAAGAGGGAAAAGCATAACTAGTTACCTTGAAGCAAGTGGTTGAAGCAGAATTCAATGCTTTAAAGCAAGAGGTTGAGGAAAAGAATAGGAAGCAAGAGGAATAGAGTGAGCTAATTAGGCAGCTGAAATTTGAGTGCTCAATCAGAGAACAGAGGGTGGAAGCAAAGACAAAGGAGCTAGAGCACAAAGATCAGCTGATTGCATAAAGAGACAAGCAGCTTCCAAAAGCACCACAGAAAACTAAGAAAGAAGCCAAAGATGCCCTTGCGAAGAGAGAAAAAGAGCTCTTGACAAAATTGGATGAGATGGAGCACATAGCCAATCATTATGGTCTAGAAGGAGCAAGATACCATAACAATGCCAAGAGACTAAAGGAAGAGAATGAGGCATTGAAGCTACAGATCACAGGGATGGGAGGAGCACCTATTCTAACACCTTAACACCAATAGCCAAGTCCTCGAGAACCAAAGCAGACGTTGACAAGGACGTCAACTAAAGTAAAGGGGAGGCAAGATGTAGGCACTGGTTCTAGACCTTACAAGAAAAAGTAGTGAAAAATACACTAAATGCAAATACTTGTAAATGAAAGTCAAATGCATATGTAATGAAATGAAATGTAGACGAAATGGCAATGTAATGCAATTTGATCATTGATTTGATAAATTGCAAATAGACTATAGTACATTAAGGTTAATGTAATAACGTTTGAATATGGAGACAGTTGGGTGGTGCATTGTCCTAGGAAGTCGTTGTTGTCAAGGGCTAGGGCACAAGTTTAAATAGACCCCCCCTCCATTTGAGACTATTCATTCATCTAGTAGGTCGGTATTCATCTATGTATCTAGAGCGCATGTTGTGTCTAGGGAGAGACAAGAGCCAAGTATTGGCAAGTCGCATGTGCAGACAAGTATATCATGTATGTAGATTGTATGTGCATTGTGTGGTATTATGTAATGTCGTACCATAAGTAATGCAAATGACTCATCTTTTATCCATGTTGAGTGTAATCTGTATGCAATGTGTTTGCAATTAGTAGTTGTTGTGTACGTTGGACTCTCTATGTGCAGGAATCATAGTTATAGACTGAACGTGGAACGTTGGAATTGCAGTCCAAAACGCAGTACGAGTGGATCTGCCAAGAGTGCCATTCCAAGTGGTGACGAGTTGTCGTTCCAAGTGGTGACTGTAATTTTTCCACTGATGTGGAGCACTTGCAATACCAGTAAGACGATCCTGCTTTGCCAACACTCGTCGTTCCAAAGTGTGTCGATCTGGCGGAATTGACATTCCAATTGATACCGATCTAGTGGAACTGTTGGTTACGAATCTGCCACTAGGAAAGGTTTTAGGTCTTTGCGCCCTAGATTCGCCCAACAGATTGAAAGGCCGGAAGGAAGGAATGCCTTCCGTGCCAATCTCCGGAGAAGGCCGGCTTCCTATGTTTTTCAATTTAGTTTAGAGTGTTGAAAGAGATTTAAAAGTGCAGAAAGGGATGTAAATGTGATTTACTTCGGGTGAGGGAGATAAGCAGCACAGTTACTAACCAGACACTTTTACCAACAACAATCAAAACAATGTATACCTAGAAACCATTAGCACTTTCCTATCCTATGTATCCTTTCTATCTTATTCCAAATATACTTAATTGCCAATGCTGAGATCCAGATATGCAAAATGACAGCAATCAGAAAAATAAGCAACATGAAGCAAAAATACTAAAGAAAGGCAACATACAAGATAGACGCAACTAATGAGCCAAATATACTTTTGAATTAAGAGCAGATGTACAGCTAGAGAAGCTTCTTAACAAGATATCTCCCTTCCCCCCTTTTACAATGAGATGCACTTGCTATTTATAAGATATTTTCCCTCCCAATTACATTTCAAGCGCAGATCCCCAAACCTGCCAAAAGCTGCAAAAAGTGGAGAGATTTGATCTTTGTCGGTCCTCCCTGTACTTGCAGCATGTTCTTTCTTAGTCTCGTACAACTTCTGACAGTCTTGGTCGCTGAAAGGGAGTTATCATTTAGTTTTGGTAGATGGGGTACAGTTTATCTTTCAATGCCCACCCACTCTTTCTTGAAGTCCAACTGGCACGGATTCCAAAACCTAATCTGGAGATGAAGGGAAAACCACCCTCAAACACTTTGTTGACTGCTGTCGAAAATCGCTGAAATGGAGAAGATACGCCCAAAATCGCTGAGAAGCGATGGCGATCTTCGGAATTGGGATCCAAGGCAATCTTTGACTTGAGCTGGAAAGCGCTCACCAAGTGAGCGATTTCGGGATTTTTTGCCTGGCGACGGCGATCTCGGGCACGGGGGAAAAGTTGACCATAACTACCCTTTCCTATCTTGCTGGATGTCGCTGGAAAAGTCGAGCGATTTCGGGTTCAGAGGGGTAGCGACAACGATCTCGGGCTCAGCGCTCTTCTTCTATCTACGCGCTCGAAAGCGCTGCGGCAATGGATGTCGTCAGCCTGGGCCGGCGATCGCTGGCACCTCGAGACTTAGAGTTTTTCTTTTCCTTTTAGGCGTTGTTCCCATAATCGCTGGAAAGTTGGCGCGACACCGGGCGTCGCTGAAAGCGACGGCGATCCCGGGCGCCAACTCATAATATTTTCATAGGCTCCGAAGCGCTTGAAACTCTTGCGCGCTGAGGAGCTTTTCCCTTTGCGATAGCGATCTGGAGCCTGCCTTCTTTTATCTCGATGCCCCTTGTCGCTCAAAAGTGTTATAGCGACGGGCGGATGGAGTGCGCGACAGCGATTTCGGGCTTCTTAGGACTTAGGCAAATTTGCCACTTTCAAGCATGACCCTTAGTCGCTCAAAAACATGCTCGCGCCAGAAATCGCGCAACAGTGACAACGATTCCGGGGAAGGGCTAACACTTAGCAAAATTTTACAATTTTTTGTGCCAATGTTGGCATCCAAATCTGATGAAAGTTGAGGACTGAAACTGAACCTTTGAAGAAGCAGCAAGAAAAATCAAGATAACAATGAGGAAAGAACAGTGAAGGAGGGAAGCAACAACCTGATGAAATCTGAAATTTTGTACCCCTAGCAAAAATGTGGCAACATTCTTGGCGGCTCGTGGGGTATCGAGCTCGCCTCGATGCAAGAATCCACGCCTTTATCCTTTGGGCCCGGAGTCACCCCCGGACTCTGTTTCCTTTTCCTGTAGGCCCTGGTCCTGCTGCTCTGTATCCTGTTGCTCCTCCTTCGAAGGACTTTCCTCCTCAGATTGATTTTCATTCTTTTCCTCTTGAGACCCTTCTTCTGATGGCTCTTCTCCTTCCTCTGGATCTTCGTCTGGAGTGAACTCCCCGGAGGCAAGGCGAGCCTTAATGCGCTCATATGTCTCTTGCACCTGAGCCCAGGCATTTTCAGAGAAGGGCTCCATACTGCGGATGTCGCTGGTTAGGTGCTTGAAGGTCTCCACCTGAACTATACCCATCTGCTCGGCCTTCTGGCTCAAATCCAGCAAACAAGAACGAATCATACAATATTTTGAAGTGAGCTCCGTCACTTGTTCCTGTTGAATCGGATCCTCCCATGCATCAATCTCAGAAGTGTCATCAGCGAAGGCATCCCATAACTGGCGCAGAGCTTCTTTTGGCAAGCACTCGCCTTCGCTGTCAGTGAAGCTTGGGAATCCGTGTGCGGAGAGAGTCAGGAAAGGGGATGAGCATATGTCCTTTTCTTGGTCCAATAGGTCCAGCAATGCCCTGGCTCTCTGAATCTTCTGGAATCTTTCAAAGAAGGTATGCAAGGTAGCCCTTGCAGCTGCCCAATCAAAGGCGATGGAATCGGTGGAAGGAACTTGGAGGTTCTGGCGCTCAAGGTTCCCTGCCTTGACGGCCAGATTGAGCCAGCGATCCGCTTCACGCTCTGCCTCCTCCAACACAGGCTTACCCTGCGCGGATGCTTCTCGGACTTGAGTGAGGAACGTGCAAACCCTGAGGGATTTAGAAGCCCGTGGCCTGAAGTTCTTCAATAATCTGGCTCGGATTCTCTTGATATTGTCCCTGGAGAATGTCTCTGCAATATTGTCCTCCAACTGCTGCTTTGTTTGCTGAAGCTGATCTTGAAGCTCTTCTATCTGATGTTCGACAGCCTCTTTCTGTTCCGAAGCCTCTCTCTGAAGATCCGCCAGTTGCTCTTTCAGCTGCAGGCATTCTTTTTCAGAATTTTCTAACTGAGCCTGCATCTTGGCCATATCCTCTTCGAGCTTCATCTTCTCATTTTCCATTTCATAATAATGCTCCTGCAACTGGAGATATTTCAGGCGCATGGTATCAGTCCCATCATGGACAGCTAGTGCCTCGTTTTCGAAGCTGACTTCGTTCAAATCTTTGGCCACCCTTTTGTATTCATAATCCCCAGGGAGCATGTCTTTTATGGGCTTCTTCACTTTTGGAATTTTCTTTTCCTTATACAGTAGCATGCTCTCAGAATCGAACCTGATGCGCTTCTCAACCGTGGCGATCTCTTCGCCTCTTCGCTTTATTGCATTTTGCATCCATTTGGTAGAGGAGCGTTTTGGCCGAGATGCAGCGGGCTGCTTGGGCCGTGATACCATGGGCTGACTCTCCATTATCTGGATCAGACTTGTGTCTCCAAAAAGAGACCTGGCTAAAGGTAAACTTTGCTGCGCCACCTCCCCCTCCATGAATGGGCGTGGAGAACCTGCAGCGGGGAGCTCTTCCTCTCTGTGGGGTGACTCGGTTTGAGCAGGAGCGACAGGTGAGTCCTTAGGATGCTCAGATGAAATGTGAGGGGAGGGAGGTGAATCTGGGTTAGCAGCGTCCAACTGAATCTCGGTTAGGGCTTGAAGGGGGGCAGACCCTGTGGGGGATAGGCCGGGCTGAGACTGCTCGGATATGGGGGGCGAAACTTCTTCAAGAGCAATGTGGGGTTCGGCGAGAGAGAGGGCGGCTGCTGCACAGGGATCTAATGGAACAACGGCGGGGATGAATGCGGCGGCAGGGGAAGGGGACGCTGCAGAAACTAACTTGGCGGTTCGGGAGGGGGTAGAAAGCATACCTGCGGGCTCCGCCCGAGCCGGCGAGTTGAAGAGCTGGTCTATCCACTGGTTCCCCGCAAATGCTGATATGTCTTCCTTTTCTGCAACAGCCTCTGAGTCTTTGCTCCTCTTCTGTGGTGGAGTTATATCAGGCTGAGGCGTGGCCCCTTTCTTAAGCACATGCTTCTGTTCCTTGGCCCTCTCCGTTCTCTTCCTCTTAAGAGGGGCGAGCTCCTCCTCTTGGGTAATGGGCGTTAAGCTAATGGAGCTCTTTGGGGCTTTAGGGGGCTTGACCGTCACTTTGACTGCCTTCTTCTTTTGGAGCGTGGGGGACACTGTTGCCGAGGGAACCTGCTTTGGCTGAGTCACGGGTGTAGATACCTCCTTCTCGGATGACGCGGCCTTAGCTGGTTGCTCTCCACCTGACTGCTGCATTCTGGGCTCCACAACCCGCTCTGCTTGTTTCTCCTTACTGGGGCCCTCACCACTTGCTTGTAACTGTTTGGGTGGGTCCTCCCTCTTTTGTAGGCGGTAGCCTGGGGGTACAATGTTGCGAAACACAATTGGCTGCCACGTGGCATGATGTTTGTCGTAGAGGTCGAAAAACGTGTCGTCATTGGTTATGTCCTTCACAGATTTGTCTTTTCTGGTCCTGACACGCATTTTCCACCATTCTTCTATCTTGTCCAACCTCCAACCCCTTTTTTGCAGTCTAGCCTCCAATCTCCTGTACACATCCGTACTTGGCCTGTGTTCCACTTTTCGGCCAGGATCAAACTCGACCTCTACACAATAGAAGTCATGCCAAGGAGGAAAAGACTGCATGTCTTCGATATACCATTCCAGGTCTCTGTCCTGGTTATTCCGCTCGTCCATAATCTCTTCATGGGGACAGACGTGAAACTCCTGTACTGACGTGAAATCTTTGATTATGTCCAAGGGGTCATATTTCCACTTTTGCGGCAGCTCCACTAAACCGAAGCTGGAAAGCGTGGCGTGCAAGTACCGATGCTGCCCATTTGTGTCAACTTCAATCCCGGCCCAGGTGATGGGGTATTGGAACAGATGACCCTTCCTCCTTCCCTGACCATACTTCTCATCTGTATAGTCCATCTGCTGTGACGCCTCTAAGGCGAACTGATACTCTGGTGTATAATAGGGCAGTAGGAAAGGCTTGCCTGTAAACCCGAAAATTCTTATCACAAACCCCTGGGTTAGGCGGAAAGTGTCGCCGAAATTCTGATCAGCAACCTGATTCCTCATTGCGCGCGGAACACGCGGGCATGAACCATGAAGAAGGGCTAGAGCTAGGCCCAAGAAGGATATGTTGAATTTGTAATAGGATTCTTCCTTCAACAGTACCCTAGTCCATCCATAGACTGGGAGAGGCGCTCCCTTGCTATCACTGCGTTGCACAGGAAGCGAGCGTATCTGGCTATGCATATGAAACAAAAACAACCATGCCAAAGCCGAGCAATACCTGAAACTCTCTCTCGCGCCATTCTTCAATTCCCGCAGCTGCTGGTGGATTCCCCGAGTCACGCAATCCGCCCAATCGAAGAAGACCGGTTTGGTCTTATCAGTCATTTCCTTGGGGTCGTATAACTCGCCTCTCAGAATACACTCGGCGAGAGTAACTTGATAGGGAAGGACTGTCGCATCAGAGCCGAGGCCCAAGACCCAAGCCAGCATAGTGTAGATGCTAGTGCTCTTGAAATCGCTGAGGGGTCTTCCTTGTTTCGACCATTGCCGCGGCGGAAGGGGTTTATGGAGTTGAGAGTCCATAAAATCCCGCATTTTTGGGTTATCCGAATATCTGTCTGTTTGCTCTCCCAAATTGACATTTTTGACGATGAAGTCTTCCCTGTTCAACTGTATGCCTGGCGCAAAGGCCGCTCCCACGGAGTCGGAGTAGAGCGAAAACAAAACATTGCCTTTGTGGTCACACACCTGTCTGGTGTTCGGCTTATAATACTCAACAATCGCCGCCACTAACTCAGGGCAATGATGTGCTTCCGGGCATAAAAACCAGTAGAGGTTGGACGAGTACGCCGCAGCATAAGGGTTCGAGGGCAAAAATTTATCCTGCCAGTTCTCAATCGTCTGCCGTATCTGGCTGGCACCCTGCGAATAAATCCCGTCTCTGAGCTTAATCCAGCCATCGATGGGCGGAGGGGGAATTGGCTTCGGCGCCGCGACGCGGGGCTTCTTCTCCTTTTCTGCCTCGGACGACTTGGCCTTCCCTTTATCCTTCTGTTCTTTCTTCTGCCCACTTGTAGGCGCGCTCGGAGCCGCTGAACCTTGTGCTGCGCTTTTCTGCTTCCCCTCTTTCTTTCCCATGGCGCTAGGAGAATTCAGTATAGGGCGGTTCAGAGTGCGCTATAATTCACCTTGTGGAATGCTTTCGCGAAAACGCTCTTTTATAATGGAGACCTTGAGGAAGGAGTTCTAATGGAGGGCGCAGCAGAGTACTACGAATTCAATGCGAGGAGCGCGGAGTTGGTGAACGTTGATTTTGAACTAGGGTGGCCATGCATACAATCTTCCTTGGGAGCGTAAATACTTAAACCATCGTCTCCTTAAAGCGCCTCCCTTTTAATAAGTACTTATGAAACACGTGCAAATCTTTTCTTTTCTTCTTTTGGCACGCTTTTCCATGACGCTAGCTCGAAAGAAGGGGGCCCACTTTATGATTTTACGTTTTCCTCGATATCGCTCAAAATTAGAGCGATTTCGGGCTTGTGCTTCCTTAGCGAGCGAAAGAAGGACTTTCTTCACTTAAAGCAAATATTAACCTTCTCCTTTTCCCGTTGTCGCCGACTTGACAAAAGCGCTCCCGGGAAAGTGGTGTTTGGCGAGCGAAAGCGAGCAACTTACACTTAGGGAAATTTTAAACCTTTTTCTTTTTCGGCGCTGTCCGTCTTGAACTCTCACCGTCGCTAAAAAATATAAGCGATTCTTGGCTCATTTGGAAATTCGGGCGACGGAGGGACCTTTATACTTGGAACGCTTGGGCGCTTTTCCTTGATATCGCTCGAAACTCTCGAGCGCTCCCGAGATCGCTCAAATGTTGAGCGACTTCGGGCATTTTTCTCAAAAGCGAGCGCGGGAGGGGCTCGCATTTAGCATTCTTTATTTCACCTGTTCCTGCCGTCGTCGAAACTCTGTCGCGCTTTTGAGGATTTGCACCCTTAGCGAGCGACAGTGAGACTTCCCATACTTAGAAGAATTTCAGGCCTCCTTTCACTTGTATTCCTCTACGCTCGGAATCGCTCAAATATTGGCACCACCCCCGGGATCGCTCAAATGTTGGGCGACCTTAGGTGCTTTCACTTGGCAGGCTCCCTTCTGTCTTCGCTTGATCCGGCCATAGCTCGAACTGAATTCCCATTATCGTCCCAAAGGTGAAGCGATTTCAGGACCTTGACACCTTAGCGAGCGAAGGCGGGCGGGCAAACTTTTACCTCTCTTCTTGGCTATCTCCATATCTTCCTTTTGCAAAGGGGACTGCTTCTGCATTCTTAAAATCAAAAGCTTGCAGACCCGAGGATCTGGCGAACTACTTGGCTCAACAGCCTAAAAACAAAAACAACTTAAAAGCATATTTACAAACAGAAAAAAAATGAAAAGAACAGAAAGGGAAATATGTACAAAGGGGGGGAATTTCAACGGAGCTTTTTAGTGGCGATAGGCTTTCAGGTGAAAGCCGTTGACAGGAATAGGGAGGATATGACCCTCCATGTCTCTCAGGACAAATGAATTAAATTGATTGACCCTGGCAATCTGAAAGGGGCCTTCCCAGAAGGCATCAAATTTATCATGATTGCCTGGTTTTGCTTTTAGCGCATCCCATTTGAGCACTAGGTCACCTATTTTGAAGACCCTGGCTGTGGTCCCTTTCGAGAACCAATTTCGTGTGGTTTCAGCGTGCTTCATGAAGGCTTCGTGAGCTTTCTCCCTCTGCTCCTCAAGCTGCAATAACTGAGCCAATCTGGAATCAAGAGGGTCCAGGTTGTCTTTTTCATCATCCAGTAACCAGAGTGCAGGCATTTCAATGTGAGTAGGCAAAACCGCCTCTTTCCCATAGACTAATGCATATGGTGATGTTCTGATGGACTTCTTTATGGATATGCGGTCTGCCCATAGAGCCTGGTCTAGGTGCAAATGCCATGACCTTTTATTCCTTTCCAGGGTCTTCCTTATAATATTCAGCAGATTTTTATTCGTAGACTCTGCGAGGCCATTTCCCTGTGGGTAATAATTGGAGGAAGCTTTGTGATAGATGCCATACTTGCAAGTGAATTCTGTCAGTATAGCCCCTCTGAATCTTGGACCATTGTCCGTCACAATCGCCTCGGGAATCCCGAAGCGAGTTATCAATCTTTCTAGGAAGGCAACGACTGTCTCTTGATCAGCATGCTTCGTGGGTATAGCTTCATCTTCTCCTTCTCTTCTCTTTTTTTTTTTTTTAGTAATTTAATAATATTTAATTTATAGAGTTATTTATATTATTAATTTATGAATTATTTTTTACTTTAAAGTGATATCTTTTTGGGATGTCCGTGGCGGGTTTTTTTTACTCTCTATCGGCTCTCCTGTTTCATTTCTTCTTCTAGGTTTACTTAGTTACCCTTAATTGCTCTCCTCCTGTTTGCTGACCACTTAACTCCGCCTCCCTCTGGGATCTCAACCTACCTTTTCGATCTCCTGTTCCTTCCGTTGCTTCTCTCCCCAAATATCATAATTTTTTCACATCTCTTCCATCGTGTCTCTGCCATGTTATTTCTCCCGGTGATCTTCATCCTGATTTTTCTAGCATTGAGTTCTCCTCTTGTGCTTTCTTTTTCTTTTCTCTTTCTCCTCGTTTCTTCTTTGCTGTTTCTTTCCTTCATCTCTTTCCCTCCTTTCTTTCCTTTTTTGTTCTTCTCCATCACTGATTTTGTCGAGTTTTCATGGGCCCGGGGGGGGGGGGGGGGGGGGGGGGGGGGGGGGGGGAAGGGGGGGCGTGGAACCAACGACTGACATACATCAGGTCTGATTTACTTACATTGTGAGTTTTTGGTGACAAGAGGAATTGCTACACCACCTGTTTTCAGTTTTGGGTGAGTATTGTATGAGGCTGTGTTAGTCCATTTTGGGAGATATAATAAGGTGTCTTTCATAATGTTAAAGGCTGTTCTTAGAGCTGACTATGAGCATAAGTTAGTAGTTTACAGGTATGCTCACTTGCAAGACATGAAGAGGGAGCATTGTTAGTTTTTGAGGAAGTTGGAGCAGCTGTTACACTTGGATTTGATGGCACATAATGGAGATAAAGTTGCATTTTCAGTTTTGATACATTTGGGGGCAAGTTGTTTTGGAGTTGGAAACATGGGAAAGTAGAGCTTCAGCCATTGACATGCACTTTCAGTCCCATTTTGGAACAGCAGTTAAGAAAAGCATGGAGTGAGGTATGTAGGAGTATTTTGGTCATAAAACTTGACATTTATATCTCTGTCATATGGTATGTTGTATTATATCTCTGTCATACCCTTTGAGATCTTGATAACACCAAGCTACTATATCTGGATATTTTTTACACAAGGCCCGAATCTGTTCCAACTCCTCTGGAGTGCAATCCATTCCTACTTTGATTGTCTTCCCTGATTCCAGTTCCAACTCTCTATACTGCTTGGCGTCGACCTTAATTCTGTGAAAAATACCTCTCGTTTTGGTCGAAACAAGCTCTCAAGGGTTATCAGTCCTTTTGGGACGTGGTTATTCTTCACTGTATCAACCCCTCATATTGCTCGTCATCAGGGTCTCTACTTTCTATTGAACTAGCTTCATGTATCATAAAGGTGACGATGTCCTCATCACAATCAAACACCTGCCAATGGGTGTCCTTGTCAGGCACAGAAGGCCTGTAAATAGTACGAACCAGCTTCGGCTTTTGCATAGTGTCATCATCCGGGACGTACCTAGCTCCAACAGACGCCAATATGTCAACATGTTTGTTCTTTTCTCTAGAAATAGCCTTGACATTCAAGGAATCAAATGACTCCATCAGGTCCCAGACGTGGTTGCGGTACGCCTTGAGATAATGTTTTTTGGAAGCGCATTTGTTGGTGATCTGGTTGCATACCAGCTCTGAGTCTCCGAAGATCTGCAGTTGTTTGATCCCGAGCCTCTCTGCTTTCTTCAGACCTAAGCATAGGGCTTCATATTCCGCCGCATTGTTGGTACAACTCCAGGCCAGCCTATAACAGTAGTCCTTTTGTATACCAGAGGGAGAGACCAGGAGGACCCCTGCTCCGACGCCATTCTTGCATCTGGCGCCATCAAAATATAGCTTCCATAGCTCATCGGGGGCAGGGCCTATGTCTTCTTTCATTGTCTCCTTTGGCTTCTCAGGTTGGGCAACAAAGTAGCAACCTATGTCGGTCTCGATCATGGCATTAAAATCTAGCAAGGAGAATTCATCCTCTGCTTGCAATTGCTCTATAGTCTCCTCCACTAGGTTGAACTCCTCAAGCTCCTCAGTCATCAAGTGCACTATTTCTCCTTGTTGTTCCTCTTCAGGTATCTTCCCGACTAGGAAAGTAGAAGGTTTCTCATTGTATATCTTGACTTTTCTCCCTTTGAAGGGAACTTCCATATGCGAGTAATCTAGCGAGAGGTATCCCCCGAGCTTGGCGGTAAACTCCCTTGAGAGGCACATGCCAAAGTAGGGCTCCAAGTCGACGACTACGACCTCCTGAATCACCGTGATATCTGGCGCCTTATGTAACTGAATGGGAATGTCCTTGATGACACCCACCGTTTTCACAGGAGTGTCGTCTAGTTGTAAGACGCCTTGGCTACTTCGGGTGTACTCCATGCCAATTTCTTCGCAAACTGCTCTTGGCATGACGGTGGTTGATGCGCCGGAGTCGACCATGCAGTTATGTACCACATGTCCTTCCATTCGTAAAGACAAATAGAAAGGGGGTGGTCTATTCTTGCCAGTGATTGATGTTGTCAGGGGTTGAGCTAGCACGGGTTGTGACGGCTTTTCTCCCTTCACGGTCTTTAGAGATTCCTGCAGCAGGTCCACTTGTCCTGGGAGCTGAAGGGCATCGTACATGCTAAGCTAATCTTTGTCGGAGTCCTCTTGAGCTCATCAACAATATTATATTTGGCAGTAGACGGTCCCTCGACCTCCTTCGTTGACTCATACTTAGTACGGTACTGTTGTGTTGCCTCGACCCTTTGTCGTTTTGTCAGTGATGGGTACCGAAGCTTTTCACGGGCCTGCTCCTTTGTTTCGGCAGGCGGCTGGGTCATTGAAGCTTTGGTGAGAGGTACTTTTTCCTTAGCTGGTGGCAGCGGAGGTGTTTTGTTGGGAACATTTGCGGTAGCATCCGCAGCAGGCGTTGTCTTTTCCCTCCGAGTGTATACCTTCAACGGCTTCATTTGGGCTGGTTCGACCTCAATCGGTCTTTTACCTTCTTTAGTCATAATGGAAACGGGATCCTCCTCGGATACAGCAAAGTTCCGCTCTTCTTCTCGGATCATATTTACTTGATCCTCTTCATCTTCCACGCTGCTACCGGCGAGAGTCTGGACGTAGTGCTGATGCAGCATACAACTATCCTCTCCATGAGGGTCGTTGCAGGTAGAGCACCAGTTTACTCGATCTGCAGTGCTGGGCCCTGCGTTGGTGGTTGCGTTCCTTGCTGGAGGTCTCTGGTTCTGGGCGGCCTGTTCTCTTGTCAGCGTCGGAGGAGGGTATGGCCTCCTAGGAACGAACTCCTGTTGAGCCTGCTTCTTCTTCATCACGGCCATGTCATTAGACAGTGTTTGACAAACGGTGGTCAATGACTCCATTTGCTGCAGGATCTTGGACTGTACATCCACGGTTTGCACTGGTTGGGCTGGTGGTGGTAATGGAGCTAGTGGCGGCTGAGATGAAAGCGGAGGAATGGACTGAGCCGGGAGATGCACCTTAGGCGGATAATGAGTGATAGTTGGAGCGGGGTTCCAGGATGAATCGGGATATGGAGAAGGTGGGGCGGACGCTGGTGGGTACTGTGATTGTGGAAAGTCCGGGTAGATGGGCGGTTGCACCTTGTGCGGGAGCCTACCTATGCTTATCATATCTAGCTCCGCTCTTTGAGCTGCCTCATACAAATCCGGAAAGGTGTTTACGCGGGCCAACTTAATGACTAGGCTAATATCTGGGCCAAATGCCCTAACATAATAATGAGCAGCTTGTCCATCAGAAGGGCGAAGTTCAGGAGGAACTCTTTTCCAGGACCGCACAAATCTTACATTAAAATCTGAGATTTCCTCTTGTGGGTGTCGTTGAATGGTTTGGAATTGGTGCAACAGCGAAGATGGGTCTGCAGATTCATTGAATCCCTTACATAACCGACCAGCGAGCGAAGGCCATCCAGTGATGACACCTTCAGGCAGGGATCTGTACCAGTATAACAACTTGCCTCGCAAGGAGAGCGCCAAAAGACGGGTCTTGACACTTTCATTGGTAATGGAGTGAAGCGCAGCCAAGGCCAGAATATCTTGAATGTGCTCATACGTTGTCTTCTGAGTCCCATCATAGGTTGGAATAGCTTTTAAAGCAGCAGGTGGGACAACATCTTGTCCCGCCAAAGCAAGAGGCCCAGTGGAGTCAACGGCCGGGAATAGATCAACGGCATTTTGTTGATTCTGAGTTGCCATGTCTTCTTCCTCCTCCTCGAGCTGATCAGTGGTATAGTCGGTGTCAGTACTGTCTGAAGTTGTAGGTTGTTCTTCAACTTCAGCTTCCTCAACCTCCTCTATTTCTTCCACTTCTTCAATTATAGGTTCCACTTCTTGGTGAGCTTGGTAATCGGCCACCCTCAGGTGTTCTCCAGCAGCGTTGATGTCGATTTCATAAAAATCGGGCTCTTGTCCGGGATTCCTAGCTCTCCACCTTCTCGTATGCATGAAGGCACTTTTGGTATTGGACCAGTCTTACAGACTCAGAGAATATTCAGGTAATGCAGAGTCGCCAGGTGTTCTGATTTGACAGCAATGAAGCTAACACCGATGCTTCGATTCTGTTTTGGGGTGGGAAACCTTCGTGTCCCACCGGACGTGCCAGAGAAACTGTTGGTTACGAATCTGCCACTAGGAAAGGGTTTTAGGTCTTTGCGCCCTAGATTCGCCCAGCAGATTGAGAGGCCGGAAGAAAGGAATGCCTTCCGTGCCAATCTCCGAAGGCCGGTTTCCTATGTGTTTTCAATTTAGTTTAGAGTGTTGAAAGAGATTTAAAAGTGCAGAAAGGGATGTAAATGTGATTTTCTTCGGGTGAGAGAGATAAGCAGCACATTTACTAACCAGACACTTTTACCAATAGCAATCAAAACAATGTATACCTAGAAACCATTAGCACTTTCCTATCCTATGTATCCTTTCTATCTTATTCCAAATATACTTAATTGCCAATGCTGAGATCCAGATATGCAGAATGACAGCAATCAGAAAAATAAACAACATGAAGCAGAAATACTAAAGAAAGGCAGCATACAAGATAGACGCAACTAATGAGCCAAATATACTTTTGAATTAAGAGCAGATGTACAGCTAGAGAAGCTTCTTAGCAAGATATCCCCCTTCCCCCTTTTTACAATGAGATGCACTTGCTATTTATAACATATTTTCCCTCCCAATTACATTTCAAGCGCAGATCCCCAAACCTGCCAAAAGCTGCAAAAGCTGCAAAAAGTGGAGAGATTTGATCTTTGTCGGTCCTCCCTGTACTTGCAGCATGTTCTTTCTTAGTCTCGTACAACTTTTGACAGTCTTGGTCGCTGAAAGGGAGTTATCATTTAGTTTTGGTAGATGGGGTACAGTTTATCTTTCAATGCCCACCCACTCTTTCTTGAAGTCCAACTGGCACGAATTCCAAAACCTGATCTGGAGATGAAGGGAAAATCACCCTCAAACACTTTGTTGACTGCTGCCGAAAATCGCTGAAATGGAGAAGATACGCCCAAAATCGCTGAGAAGCGATGGCGATCTTCGGAATTGGGATCCAAGGCAATCTTTGACTTGAGCTGGAAAGCGCTCACCAAGTGAGCGATTTCGGGATTTTTTGCCTGGTGACGGCGATCTCGGGCACGGGGGAAAAGTTGACCATAACTGCCCTTTCCTATCTTGCTGGATGTCGCTGGAAAAGTCGAGTGATTTCGGGCTCATAGGGGTAGCGACAGCGATCTCGGGCTCAGCGCTCTTCTTCTATCTACGCGCTCGAAAGCGTTGCGGCAATGGATGTTGTCAGCCTGGGCCGGCGATCGCTGGCACCTCGAGACTTAGAGTTTTTCTTTTCCTTTTAAGCGATGTTCCCATAATCGCTGGAAAGTTGGCGCGACGTCGGGCGTCGCTGAAAGCGACGGCGATCCCGGGCGCCAACTCATAATATTTTCATAGGCTCCGAAGCACTTGAAACTCTTGCGCGGTGAGGAGCTTTTCCCTTTGCGATAGCGATCTGGAGCCTGCCTTCTTCTTTCTCGATGCCCCTTGTCGCTCAAAAGTGTTATAGCGACGGGCGGATGGAGTGCGCGACAGCGATTTCGGGCTTCTTAGGACTTAGGCAAACTTGTCACTTTCAAGCATGACCCTTAGTCGCTCAAAAACATGCTCGCGCCAGAAATCGCGCGACAGTGACAGCGATTTCGGGGAAGGGCTAACACTTAGCAAAATTTTACAATTTTTTGTGCCATTGCTGGCATCCAAATCTGATGAAAGCTGAGGACTGGAAACTGAACCTTTGAAGAAGCAGCAAGAAAAACCAAGATAACAATGAGGAAAGAACAGTGAAGAAGGAGGGAAGCAACAACCTGATGAAATCTGAAATTTTGTACCCCTAGCAAAAATGTGGCAACAAGAACTACCATTCCAATTGTATTGTTCCAGTTGTGCTTTTCCATCACTTGCCGATCTAGGAAGTGTCGTTCCATGTGAATGCCATACTAGATGATATATGATGTCGTACCACATCTAGTTTGATGGCGTTCTAAGTGCAAATAGATGAATAGAACTGCATTGACTGCAGTCTTGTTTGGCCCTTAATCTGTCATCTTATTCCTCTATTTCTGGAATGCTTACCACTCGTGCTACAAATATAGACTCTCCAACTTGGGAGGGCATGTAGTATATCTAATAATTGCTAATCATGGACCACCATGTACGCACACGTCCCTCTTTATGTGCCCTTTCTTCCCTATTCATATTCACTGGCATTTCCTATCCTATTCTCACCTATCAAAAATATGTTCTTCCCATTCAAATATAGAATATCCTGCATATTTCTTCTATATATACCACTTGGGTATATAATATAAAGGTGTACAACTACCTAACCTTGGCTAGTGAAGTAATTGTACAAGTAGTAGGAAGATAAATACAAGATTTGGAAAAGCTGCAACAAGAATTAGCATCTAAAAAGAAACTATTGGCCCAATGCCAAGTCAAATGTGAAGAAATACAAAAGAAGCAAAGTTCAACCAAGTAAGCTAGCACCATGAAGAACGCAAGCATTAAAAGCAAGTAAAATTCTCAAGCAAATTCTGAGTTGCATACTAAAAACACAGGCTCCAAGTTTTCTGAAGAATATAAGTTATGAAGACCAAGGACTTGAAAAAAATTACCAAGTAATAAGCAATGCCATTTAAGGCAAAATCTCAACATATGGGGCTTGCACACCTTCTTAAGGAAAGGAAGTGCTGAAAGCCAAATGAAGAAATTCTACCTTCTGAAAAAGAGGAAAGTAGGCTACCAATGCACCAAGTTGTGCACAAAGGAGGTAATGACAGAAGAAACAAGGATCCAAATAAAACCCAGAAAAAGTATCTACTATGGGCCTACTGCAAGCCCAACAACGATAGAGTATGGTTGGGTCACTCTAAACTGATGAAGTTATGATTTCTATTAGTTTAAAGCATTCCTATGCTCTTAAATCCTCTATTTTGAAGAGTGTGAACACTGTTCACTTTATGACATGAGGGGGTTGTGTCCAAGTATTCAAGACACTAGCTTATACAACCAACACAACTGATTTGAAGCACAGCAGCCACAATTTTGGGCATAATAAGCACAATCTAGCATACTAGGGGAAAGAGTTGTTTTTCACTTAATGCACAAGAAGACACTTCAACCATCAAGCAAAAGCAGTCAATCTTCTTGAATGCAAGCAAAGAAATGGGTTATGTCCATAAATCAAGCAAGAGATCGGTTATTGAGATTGAGCAAACAAGATATGTCCACATGTATGGGTTAAGTGAATCACGCTGCAAGTGATATGTGTTGATTCCGTAATTTGATTGGAACAACTTAAGATGCTTGTTAGTAGTGTATAGGAGGCACTTTGAATAGCCTTGAAAGTTGGTTTGCAGGGAGGATACAGAGATTTGGGGCAAATATTGGACACCATGTGGCACATAAAGGATATGAAAGCATAGCACACCACTAAATTCTATCCAACATTGAGTGGCCAAACCAAAGCAAGTATTAAAATATTTGTACAACTGCTGGGAGAGCATCAAAAAAGAGGTCCAAAGGTTTGTAAAAAGCTTGGATACATTCATCTTTACGCAATCAATCTGCGTGCAATTTAAGCATGCCACTTGCCTCCACTTCCTTAAGGGAGTAAAAGGTATGAATGAGCAGGACTGCACATTTCACACAAAATTCAGATCACGTTGGCACCATGTTGATTTCCAAAAAAAAGGTACAGTTAGCTCATGAGGATTTCGCTCTAGGATGTAGCAAGACCTGGAGAACATGATTGGTGAACCATGCAAGCAAGGTAGTGTATGTTGATTCCATGATTTGGTCAGAATAACTTAAGATGCTTGTGAGTGTTGCTTGGAAGGCACTTTGAATAACCTTGAAACTTTGTTTTCAACGAGGATACAAATATTTGGCACAGATTTTGGACATGTTGTGAATAGATGAAACTAAAGCATACTGTACCGCTATATTTTAGCCATCATTAGATGGCCAAAACAAAGCAAACATCCAAGCATTGGTACAACTGTTGCAAGAGCTTCAATAAACAGGTCGAAATGTTTGGAAAGAGCTTGGAAACATTAATCTTCATGTAATCAATCTGTATACATTTGAAGCATGGCATTCTCCTAGAACACACTTTGTGGCACTTGCCTTCACTTCATCAAGGAAGTAGAAGGTATCAAATAAGCATGGTTGCACATCTCATGTAAAAATTAGATCACATTGGCATAGTGTTGGTTTCCAAAGAGAGCTGCAGCCAGCTCATGAGGGCTTCACTCAAGCATGTAGCAACACATGGCCAACATGAAGGCAGACATCTTTGTGTTGGAGGCATGGACAAATTTACTTAGGGACGAGGAACTTCTCGGGCAAAAAAGTAAACAACTAAGACTGTTGGAAAATCAAGAGGATGAGTTTGATACATCAAAAGGGTGTTAGAGTAAACCTTGGAGGCATCGAGCAAGTATAGGCCATGCATGATCAGCTTAAGAACGATCCAAGACACCAAAGAATGCACAATGAATCATGTTGAAAAGCAAAGTAGATGTCAATTGATGACCAATTGGCTTCAATCCACGTGGAACAAAAATACAGCAAGTTGATAACATACAAAAAACACTTCAAAAGAGAAACAAAGAGCATAAATGAAAAAGAAAGGAAAATTCCTTATCTTTCAAAAAGACCTATTTGAGGAATCAAAAACCTTTCCGTTGAGAAGAGATCTCAAGAGATCATTCTAAGGTCAATTAGAAGTACAATGGATGACTCAAGTATAAGTCAAAGTCTAGGCCATAGTTGAAAAAATCGCAGTTTTCATGCGATTTCTCACAAAAACTCATGAGGCATTCAGGGTCGCAGTTTTTATAATTAAAAAAAAACTCAATGCCAAGAAAATCACCAACTCACGGCAATTTTTGCTTTGAATTCTTAGCAAAACTTGCATTTTATGGTAGAAAAAATGCAAAATCATGTTTTTAAAAGGGCTTTTGGCCCCATTTTGCCATTTTTTCTTCTCCCCTGCTCAGAAAGAAATCTTCCAAAAGGTCAACTGCAAACTTTTAAACCATGTTTGGAGATCGAATCGGCAGATACCAAGCTTACTGCCAAAGTCCGCTGGATACCGCATTTACTGCAGAGAACATCAAGGCAATAAAGGCAAAAGCAGAACATTTGAGACAATTGGAGGAGATATACCATGATGATCCTATACTTGAGGAGCCTCCAATTCGACCACCAATCCAAAGCCAAGCCCAACCATCTAGTTCAACGGGGAGGAGGGAAAAACAAAAGCAATTTAAAAAACTGCTCTGCATTTTAAAAATTTGAATTTGTATGATGTATTTAGTTGGATTTCATGATCAAGAACTGTAATTGTACTCTTTTTTATGAATATCTAATAAAAAATCAGCTTTCTAGCTCTTCAATTGTTGTTTAAAATGTTTTTTTTTGTCAACTTTTCCCTAGTTGCCAATAAAACTCCAAAATTGGAGTGTGGAGTTTATCCCGAGTTGCGATTTTTCCAACTATGGTCTAGGCAGCACCTAAGCAAACCATCTGTTCATGTCACAACACATGGTGGCCACCCATGAGTAGAAAAATGGTCATAATATTTTCTAAATGTCTACAGGATGTTGTGCTATAGAGGCCCATAATTCGCCAGACGGCTAAAACATGTACCATCTGCCACAAATAGGCCCTATTTGCAACTAGTGGAGGCAATAAGACTATTGAATGTAAAATGGATCTCAATTCATGTGAATTGATCATCTCCAAATTCAAATGATTTATTGCTACCAGATGTATTGTGCATTTATCAGCAGCTTCATGATACCTTTCAAGGCCCTAGGACTGAAATAAGCTCCAAGAGGCAACAAATGATGTGACCCTCCCACCAAGGGGTATACTTTGTTGACCCACAAGCCAGCCTTCACCGACATCCATCTTGTGGGACTTCCAAGACAGGCGTCACCATACTAAATGAGCTCCAAATTCTAGTCTAGATGTATGGAAAAAAATGACACATAATATGCAAACTCCAAGAACTCTCAAACATCAGTTACAATCCTGATTTAAAGAGGAAATTACCAGATTGCAAACGAGAGCAAATCTAGGAACTAAAAAATCAGTTTTGAAAGGAGGAAGGAAGACAAAATAAAGTGGGAAGTCTGAGCATGAGAGAGAAAGGAAAGGACTGAAAAGACACTGTAGAAGGTCCAACAAACACCAAAAGTGATTATGAGACACAAGAACTGGCAACTTAGAAGCCAAAACCTCGCAATTCATCCAATTTCATGAGCAGAAATAAAGTATAATATTCTGATTCAAGGCGTTCTACAATCTAGAGGAATTCTCCTCACTAATTAGCTATGTCAAGGTTTCCAAGTGCAATTTGAATTCTGTGATTTGTATTTGCAATATTTTATCAGAACCTAAGAGCAAAAATAATGTAAAAATTAGGGTTTCACAAGTCACTAGTGCCTATGTTGATAGGGGTCCAAGTGAGATTGTAAAATCGTACAAATTCATTTAGAGGTCTACATAATGAATCTTTGTTTAAGAGATTTCAGATCAACATATGCAGTTCAAAGTACAATCATTTCCTTTTTTATGGCCAAAATCTATTACGAAAGGTCACCGAAACTCATATCTGCTCAACATTCAAAGTCTGAATAAGAGATTTCTCAAATCAAGCCTTATCACACATCCTCAGCATCTGTTGTCCACTGCTGCTGCCTCCTTGCTGGGACAGGAGTGCCCTTTCAAATTTTAACAACTTAATGACCCGAATTCAGTATTTCCTATTAATACCTTAGAAAAAATCATCATATGCCTCTAGCATTATAACCAGTGAGAGGAACCTTGTCTGAGCCACCAACTTGGAGTCACAGGGAACGTAAGTAACACTCATTCTGGAAGTGGGGCACCACTAAAGATCTAGAATGGTTATATCCCTTTCCCCACTGATACGATTTTGAAAGACAATTGATGGGTCGCACGTCCTTCACGTTGGGTAGAGTCGCAAAACTTTTCTAGCTGTATATCCAGACCTTGTTCTATAAATCATGCTTCCTAGTTATTTTCAAATACTGAAGGCCAAGTTGTTCCTAGGGCGTGCTTTTGAATGAATAGTTTGCAAAGCTGTTCATTAAGGTATGTTTCTTTAGGCATGGAAAATGGGTTCCCCAAAATATATTAAATGGTCACGACATGCATTTTAGTTGCAGTAACATCATTCACCACCTAAACCACTATCATATAAGAATGTAAGAGATTACTTTAGTCAGAGTTTTTTAAAAATAACACGTGAATATGAAACAAGTGAACAATCACTTTGTAACCAACTACAAAAAGCAGCATTTAGGAGCTTTTACTCTAAATAGAATGTGAGGAGCAGGGCGACAAAATAACGGAAAGGCATGCATGCAAGCAAGCAGACAAACCTGGGGCTGCTACCCAGATGATATACTCTCTGTTTTGTTAGACAATAACTATCACCACTAGCATATCTATCATGGATTCAGCTACGTTATTGGACAAAAATGTTGTGAGATGGTTATAAGAAATACTTTTCACACAAAATAACGGAAAGGCATGCATGCAAGCAAGCAGACAAACCTGGGGCTGCTACCCAGATGATGTACTCTCTGTTTTGTTAGACAAAAACTATCACCACTAGCATCTCTATTCATGGGTTCAGCTATGTTATTGGATGCAAATGTTGTGATATGGTTATAAGAAATATTTTTCACTGTCTTCCATTTAAGTTTGCTCGTGACTGCAGCATGCAAGTGATTGGATATGTTCAACACACAACTCAAGTTCACCAACAAATAATAAAAGGAGGGGCAAAAACAAAAAGAAGTGTGCCTTGATAAGAAGAAGAGTTCTTGAAAAACAGAATGCAACATTGGGCATTGCTTTGAATTCAATTTCAGTCAGGAAAAAAGAATAAGATACTTGTCACACTAAATCTCATCTTTGATGACACATGCAAGAGTTGTTTGGTTATTTTGCTGTGTCTTAGGTTGTAAAGTGAATGTTGTGAGGGAGTTACAGAAAACCCTTTGCCCAGTCTAAATAGATGTTTGTTCACAACTGCAGCATGCAAGTGGTCACATGCGTTCAACACACAACTTGCAAAATATATCAATGAATAATTCTTTTTAGGGGAAAACCAATAAAAAAATGACAAAAACCAACAGGTGCAGGAAAATATTTCCCTTTGACAAGAAAAATGAGTTATGGAAATACAGAATGCATCTTTAGCCATTGCATGGAATTAAATTTTCTCTTTTGAAAAAGGAAAGCATACTGGCCACATATGAAAATTGATTGCCTAGATAAGACAATTTATGCTGGTCATCTCTATGCGTATAGATAGTTATTACTAATTCTTACAAAATTCATAATGGAAATCCCATCTTTAAGTCTACACATAAATCAGCTTTCTTCAGAACGAGTCATCTATTACAATACTGCTTTTAAAAGGACGCTAGAATAGTGATTTTCTATAAAATCCCATTGAACTTTACAACAAGATAACTATAGGATGTTTTAATTTTCTTTCTGTGCAGGCAATGGTACATCTATAGGATCATGCCTCACAATCAGCAGACTCAAATAGCAGAAATAGAAAATGCAAAAAGACTCAAACTTTGGTCATGCCCCCTCAAACTTTTAAATGAAAGACATATCGTACATTTATTGGTAAACCACGCAGGTATCAAGTCCACTAAGAATTGAAAGTCCATAATGAAATTGAAAGGATATTAATCTCCACCTTAATAACAACGGAAGTAACTACTTTATCACCACAGAAGTATGTGTCTGAGCGACGAGCGTACTGCTCGGAAAATTTCCTCATAATGTCAATGGATTTTTCAGAAGGCTCCACTGCATTTACAACGGAAGATGAACATAGATCAGTCTGTTAACCAACACATAGCAAGAGCATTGGAAATAAACATACTCAAAGTAAGATACTGTCTCTAGTCAACTTTACATTGTAGTAATTATGAAATTCTTGTCTTGCTATAGAACGTCCCATCTCATTTACAAAAATTTTATAATATTCTCTTAAAACGATATTAAATCCTTCACATTACTTACCATTACACAACAATGCTTCAGATCATTACATATATCACTGATTAAGATATTTGGCTGTACAATGCTAGTGTGAAACCCTATGGTATCCAAGGGCTTATATGAACTTCCTAAAATGAGAAAATTCAGAAATTTGTTTGAACCAGAAATTTTCAAAACACTTTTGCCAGCATTATGTTCTCTCAAACAACTTCACTGCTAAAAATATAAATATTACTTCAAAGTCCAACAAGTTTCAAGTGATCCATTTGTTTTCATTTTCTATTAGAGTTTAAATTGACTAGCAGTAGATACTTTTGGACATTATTTATGTAACGGCATATGGATCGAAGGGATTTTCACATTTCCATAATATCTACCCAAATTCTGTTCACTTTACATCTAATTCTCATGAATCTACAAGGTCGCAAGCCCAAAAGATCAAGAAAGATACAATTACTGTTAATCATAGGACCTATTCAAAGCTCAAACCTAAGTATTAAGCTGTCAAAAAGTTCATCGACAGTACTCTCAACACAACCCTTCTTCAATATGAAGCCCTCCAAGTATGTTAAGTGTTATAAAGGTCCATCACCAGAGTAGGGATATCATTAAAAATACTGCTGTCCATTGAATCTGTTTTAGTTAAACTAACATGTAAAAATACTGATTATGGTTGACCCATGCAACATATTATGATTAGCATGTTTGGTCAAATTGTCTGATTTGTATATGATTTAATTGCAATAACATCTAGGGCCACTGCCACATCAAAGTTTACTCAAAAAAGGCAATTGAGCCCTTACCACTTTAATGGCTAAGACTAGTTGTTTGATCTTGAATAGCCAAGTAGCCTACAAAGGGAAACACCTTATCAATCATGCATCATTTCGATCTTTTATGATAGCTCTAGTTGTTTGTTCTCAACTTTACTGTTCTTTGCTGGTGTCAGATGCTTAGTATTCACTATTGAGATCAATTTGATATAGGATTAGTAGGTACCTTCAAACATGAATGTAGCAATTATCTATGCCATGTGATAATCATTGAGATTAACAATGATTAAGAAAAAGTGTATGTTGTGTTTTGCCCATTCATACCCACATATGGAGAAGAGGAATGCAGGAAATAATAAAGGAATTACTTTATTAATGGAGTCGCTATCCTTCTATATTCTTATGTCCTTTTTAAGTGATACATATGATTATCTAACCACTCTTAGGCACTAACATTTAATCACCCCACTAATATTAAATGATAAGATTAATGCTAAATGTCATGCCCCATAACAAATTATAGGTGTTACCAGTATATTCTAACCAGCACCCACCCCCCAACTCATTTCCAAAAAAAAAAATGTTATATTGATATTACACCCCTCTTAACAGAAAATTGTAAATACATTAACATGAATATAAAGAAAAAAGCATTGCCCTTCGCCACATGTCTTGCTCCAGTTAATCTCAAACTCTCTTATGCTCCATTAAGCTATTGTACCCCTTGCAAAGGTAGGCATTGAATAAGAGAGAAATCCAACCTATGCTTCTGGATTTTGTAATTCAAAAAAGCTGTGCAATTCATATTACACTCCTTAACACAATATTGTAATTATGTGAACATGACAATAATTAAGACAAAAAAAGCCATTCTTTGCCACTTGTCTTTCTCCAGTTAATCTGGAACTCTTCTACGCTCCATCACACTATTGTAATCCTCATAAAGATAGCTCAAACCAGGTAGAATCCTGCCTGTACCTCTGTATTTTGCAATTCTGCATGCGAGATGAGATCCCTTAAATAGCCATCCATTTTTAGTAATTCATGCTAGTTCCCCTCATCTCAACAGTTGTTGTTAAGGAAAAAATTAGAATATACAATCATTGATACCATTATGTTGGACATTGTTCACTCTAACATACAGACAAGTTTATATGTTGTCAGACTCAGCATCACTATCAATTTCCTCATTGGACTCTGCAAAAAAAGCCTCACCCTTTGATTTTCCCATAATAAAGTTGTTGCCCTGACTCTACACTTCCAAGCTATATGGCCAGGTTTTCCATAGTAGATGCAATTGATATTATCTACTTTATTGTTTTGTTGTTGAATTAACTTATTCTGGCTTTACCCTTACCAAAAGAGCAGTTTCATCATTTCCTCCTAATTCAATCACTTTCCTTCAACAATGAGTGCTAAGGATTAGGAGGGTACCTGTCCTAGTGTAAGAGCAACATTGCTGTAGTTGAAGTGTAAGTTATTTTATAAGACAATTATTGATCGTCTCCTTCCACAGTTTCCTACATATTGTTAATTTTATTACAAGAGATTTTTACTTCACTCAAATGACTAAAAATTGTATCCCCTGTAGAAATGAAATTTAACGTACTGAAACTTAATTCCATTTCCACTTAAATCTACACATCTGCAACAATTAGCAATGACAATACAAACAGGAAACATACAACAGCAATAACAGATGATAAATAAATATGAGCAGATTTTATATTACAGCTGTCTGTACGGTCCAGCATTACAATCTGCAATCCTGTGCAGAATCTCCTTCATGCCCAGAGTCATCTACAACCAACAGCAACCACACACTGCGGCCAACCACACAACCACACACACACATTGGCCAACTCCACAACCATCCGACTGTATCATACCATACACGCATGAATGAATGAATGAGGGAAGGATCTTATTTATACAACTAAAAATTAGTTGCACCCTCCAACTACCTGACACCTCATCATTTCCCTAAATTACATTTCACTTGCATTTGACTTACATTTTCCTAACTCACTACAAGACAAACTAACCTATGACTCACTTTATGACTTTGCCGACATACTAATACTTCACTTAAACATTACATTATCACATACATTATACATTGCCACTTTATAACATTATTAATTATACGTACGCACATTTTGTCAAACACTTTGCGTACAACTACAAAATAACACAGATTGACCAAACTTATTTACTAAATGCAGACATATCAATTTGCCTGCCTTCATCCCCACTCGCCATCTCAAATTTAATTGTTTTTCTTTTTTTTTCCTTTTTTTTCTTTTTTTCACATTTATAGATGTTGAAGCAAATGAATCTTTCAATTCATCCTATAAGACCTAGTGAGGTCCAGTTGATAACGTTTGGTATTGTATAGAACAAGTCCAATACGTACCATTTTGTTTGACCATTCCTCACAAAAAATTCTAATGCATTAGATGCAGTTGCATTTTTTGCCTTTGAGTTTTTCAAGAGAAACAGTTCCATTTTAAAAGAGTTGTGGCAAGATAATTTCTTACGTTTTTGTTTGAAAATGTCTTCTATTGAAAAGCAGGAAACAGACTATCTGAAATTTCTGAAATTGTGTCTTTTCACGGCAAACTAATATACAAATAGTCTACAGTTTCTAAAATTTATTTCTCAGAAAGAATTAGTTTGTCATGTTTTTTAAATTAAATAACCTATATGTTGCTTCTATTCGAGGCCAATCCCATCAAAATATCAAAATATTGCATTTGCTATTAGATCAATTAGACACAACCGGCTTACCTTGCTGTCACATTAATAAACTGTTGTTTTACATTGGATAAATTGTTAAAGCAAACTAGTCTGGACCCTCTCAATTCTAATCAACATACCCTAGACTTGGACACCAAATCTCAGATCCATATAGGACTATGGGGTTGATGATGCAATCAAAGAGGCGCATCTTAGTCTCGTGAGGTGCTGAAGCACTTGCTTATCCAATTCCAGAAATTTTCAATAAGGTTGTTTGTTCTGGGTTCCCCGCCTCCTGGCCACAGATCTGGGGACTACTCAGATATGAATAACTACAGAACTATCATGATTGGTCACAAGTTTGCTAAGCTTTATACAACAGTTTTGAATATGAAACTCTCGGAACCGCTGGAACAGGACAAGCTTAAAGCGAGAGGGCAGGCTAGTTTTAGAAGGGATCATCAAACTATTGATCATGTTTTCAGTCTCACGGCTATTATTGAGGAGGCTCGCCAACATTCTTTTAAAGTATTATGTTGTTTTGTGGACTTTAGTAAGGCCTTTCACACCATTCTTACACATCTTTTATTTCAAAGACTACATGACATTGGCATCTCAGAGCTCTTTGTCACTGCCATCAAGAGACTATAAAAGGTAGGTTTTGACCGTTTTCAGACAGCCTTTGGTTTCTGGGAGGATGTCCAAAGCACCATAGCATCAAACAAGGTTGTCATCTTGTTAAGTTTTCCAAACCCTACGCAACTGTTTTCCTATGTTTCTAAACATGCAACATGCAACAGCCACACTGACGGCTGGAAAATGAACAAAATAAACAGCGGAATGAACAGAATAAACAGGTGAAGTCAAAACTATTACTGAACCTGTATATTTAATATAATGGAGGAGATTACAGTTACAGCAGGACAGCCTGCTCTCTTGCTGCCTTTCTGGCCAGCAAATCACTCTTCCTCCTGGTCAATAGCCTTGTTGTTCTCCTTCAGCAATCTGCCTTCACTTCCTTCTGTTATACTTTCTATTATTGTGTAAAACACTCTTGCCCTACTCCTTTTATGCTTGAAAAGGAAACCCTAATCTCTCCCTAATCTATTCGATGTATGGTCAAGATTACATCTCATCTCATCTTGAGATGTGTGGTCAAGATTGAATCACTTAAGTGAATTACAAAATAGAATCACTTAAGTGAATTACAAAATAGAATCTGAAATGTCTCGAACCACTTCTAGCGCGTTCATACTGAAGCCTGTGCAAGAAGTTCTTGTCCGAGCTACATTTCTCAACACTCCCTCTTAGCGAGGAAGGAATTCTGCACCAATCCAAGTTTGTCTCTGAATGCTTCAAACTTCCCTTTCACTAAGGGCTTGGTCAGAATATCAGCCACCTGCTGATCTATGGGAATATACTGGAGCTTTACGACTCCCTTCTGAATCCTGTCTCGTATGAAGTGATATTTGATGTCTATGTGTTTGGACTTGTCATGAAATACTGGATTCTCAGAGAGTTTGATACAACTCTGATTATCACAGTATATCACCGTGGGATCCAACTCCTGATCAATCAATATTGTAAGCAACTTGCGAAGCCAGATGGCCTCACAACTAGCAATATTGGCTGCCATGTATTCGGCCTCTGTTGAGCTAAGTGCTACAGAAGTCTGCTTCCTGCTGAACCAGGATATCATGCCTGATCCCAAGCTAAAGCAACACCCTGAGGTGCTCTTCCTGTCTGCTACACCGCCTGCCCAATCTGAGTCTGTATACCCTTGCAACCTCACTTCACCATCTCCAAGATATCTTAGACCATACTCCACCGTGCCCCTCAAGTATCTGAGCACATGTTTTGCTGCTACCCAATGCTCTTGCCTTGGCTCCACCATGAACTGACTCAAGGTGTTCATTGCAAAACATATATCTGGTCTAGTGTTGACCAAATACATCAAGGATCCTATCAGCTGCATGTACAACGTAGGGTCCACCAATTCTGAATCTGAAGTTGTCACCTTCTTCAGATTAGTGATCATGGGTGTGGCCATAGGTTTGCAGTCCTCCATCCGAAACCTCTTCAGATCTCAACCGCATACTTACCTTGCCCAAGGAATATCTCCCCGGTCTCCCGCCAAACCTCCAAACCCAAGAAGTAATGCATCATGCCGATGTCCTTCATCTCAAACTCAGCTGCCATATCTGCTTTGCACCCTGCAATGAGCTTCTTTGCACTCGTAAGAAACAAGTCATCTACATATAGCACCAAAATGAGCAGATCAGTCCCAACAAATATGTAATATAGATTAGGATCTGCATCACTTTTGGCGAAGCCCACACTCTGCAAGTATCCATCTATCCCGGAATACCATGCTCTCGGTGCCCGTTTGAGTCCATATAAGGCTTTCTCTAAGCCTACAAACATGGGCCTCCTTCCCATGTACCTCAAAACCCGGAGGCTGCTCTATGTACACTTCTTCCTCAATGATCCCATTAAGGAAAGTTGTCTTCACATCCATTTGATGAATCCGCCATCCCATAGATGAAGCTAAAGACATAATTGCTCTAATGGAAGTGTATCTAGCGACCGGAGCAAAAGTCTCCTCATAGTCCACTCCCTCTTTCCGGGAGAACCCTCTCGCCACAAACCTTGCCTTGAACTTCTCGATGCTGCCATCTGCAGCATGCTTAATTTTGTAGAGCCACCTGGAACTCACAACTGACTTCCCCCCCGGTCTTGGCACTAAGTCCCAAACATCATTCTTCATGATGGAGGTGTACTCCACCATGGCATCCCGCCAAACCCGCTGGTCTCGTCGCCTCTTGAAAACTGGAAGGCTCGGAATTTATGATGCTGCTCATCAATGCCATGTAGTTTTGAAACTTCCTCGAGGTTTCGCTCTCCCTAATCATGCTGCTAGGAGCCTCAACATACTCTTGAGCATCCCTCAATGTTTGTGTAAGCCATCGAGGTCTCCTCGATAGAACCGGAAGGGGCTAATGTCTCCTCCTCCTCACCTCGAAGGTTGTTGTCCTGAACTGGAAACCACCGGTGTCTTTGGTGACCCTAGCTCAACCTTCGGAGCTTCCTGCTCCTCATTCTCTATCATTGGAATAGGCTCATGGGACTTCTTGGATGCAACGTCCTCCTCAAACTTTACATCCCTGCTCACTACTGTCTTCCTCTGCTCTGGAATATAGACTCTGTAAGCTTTTGAAGTCTCACTGTAACCTACAAATAAACCCTTCCTACTGGAGGGCTCCAACTTGGTCCTCTTCTCTACCGAAACATGGATATAAACTGGACATCCAAAGATGCGGAAATGACTCACCTCTGGCTTCACACCAATGAATGCCTCCTCTGGTGTCTTGTCCTCCAAGATCCTGTGAGGACACCTGTTCTGGATGTAGACTGCTGTGTTGCATGCTTCTACCCAAAGAAACATCAGCAAGCCTTGGTCATGAATCATGGCCCTAGCAGCCCCTATGATAGAGCGATTCTTTCGCTCTGCAACCCCATTCTATTGTGGGTTGTATGGAACAATCAGCTCCCTCTTGATTCCTGCCTGCTTGCAAAAACCATTGAACTCCTTGGAGGTATATTCACCCCCATTGTCTGATCTCAAGACCTTGATCTTCTTCTCTCGTTTGGTTCTCAACTAGAGCTTTGAACTCCTAAAACCTCGCTAAAGACTTCATCCTTGGTCTTTAAGAAGTAGATCCATGTCTTGCGAGAGAAATCATCAATAAAGGAAACATAGTACATGCTACCTGAAATTGATGCTACTGACATCGGTCCACAAACATCCGAATGCACTAGATCTAGTATCTCCTTAGACCTATGCTCGTTGTTTGGGAAAACAACCTTGGCATGCTTGCCAAGCGTGCACCCTCTGCATACTCCCTGCTGCTCAATGTTGAACTCTGGAAGACCTGTGACTATCTCCCTTAGAATAGGCAACGCTCTATGATGCAGGTGCCCCATCCTCTTGTGCCACAACTCACACAAGTTGTTACTGCTATGAACTAGGGCTCGAACAAGTTCACCCTGCAACCTGTATAGACTGCCTTCTCTAACCCCTATCACTTGTGTTGTTTCCGGGCTAGATTCTTTTGGTCTAATAAGGACATGTTGGTTCTTGAACTCCACTGCATAACCCTTATCCTCCATAACCGAAACTGAAAGCAAGTTCTTCCTGAGACCTGGAACAAACAAAACATCATCAAAGTCTAAAGAGTTCCCTGATTGGAGTCAAAAAGGAATGGTACCAATTCCTTCAATTGGATACTTGGCATCATCACCAAGCTCAACCTGAACTCCTAAGTCTTGCTCTTGTAGACTGGTAAAACACTGTCGGGCTGATGTCATGTGTCGAGATGCCCCACTGTCCACATACCAAGCATCCCTCGAAACCGTGCTGGTAGAAAGGCAAGCGACCAACGAGAAATCCTTCTCGAATTTGGCAACAAACTCGCTCATCTAAGTTTCTGCAGAGGTTGCTACCTGCGTTTGTTGTTGCTTCCCTTTGCCCTTCTTGTCTGGACACTGTGATGCATAATGGTCGTGCTTATGACAAATGAAGCACTTGATCTTGCTCAAGTCCTTCTTCCCCGATTGTGAGGTTGACTCCTCACTCTTTACCTTACCCTTGCTTGGTCCTTTACCTCTGCCCTTCTTGGTTTGCCCAAAGAGAGCTAGGTTATCGTCACCACCCTTCTTGCTGGCCTTTGACTCCATCCGAGTCTCCTCCTAGATGAAATCATCCCACAGTTTCTCATAGGTGGGAAGGTGCTCACGAGCACAGATGCCTTTGACAAATGGTTCCCATGAAGTTGAGAAACCATTCAGTGCCATGTTCACCAACTCTGTGTCTAGAACCTTCTCCCCAACTGCTGCCAGTTGATCACGAACCTACATGATCTTCATCAGGTAACTGGTAACGGTGTCAGATCTGGTCATCTCCATAGATCTGAGTTTGTTCCGCAATATCATCTTTCTGTTTATGTTCTCGCTCTGGTAGAGGCTAACCAGGGCATCAAACATATCCTTTGTCGTAGTCTTCTCGGATATGTGAGGAATCAGGTGATCCTTCATTGCATCCAAGATCATCCGCTTGGCCTTCACTTCCTTCTTTTTGTGAGTTGCCAACTGCTGCGGGTCTATAGGCGGAGTCACAACATCCTTGACAATATCCAAGAGATCATTCTCTTCCAATAAGAACATTACCCTCACTTTCCAGGGCAAGAAATTGGAGGCACCTTCCAATCTATCCTCAAATCTAAGGCTAGTTGCTGCCATTTCTGAGATCTACTGCACAAACTTCCAGATCTGATATGAATGACTCAAAAAAAGAAAGAAAGTTGTCCTACAAATAAGCTTAGTCCTTCAAGCAAAAGTATGAAACCCTCAACTGCTGGTTTTTTAATGTCCAACAGATGATCTACTGTTGTAAACCCTTGAGGATATCAATAACAAAACCTAGCTCTGATACCATGTTAAGTTTTCCAAACCCTAGACAACTGTTTTCCTATGTTTCTAAACATGCAACATGCAACAGCCACACTGACGACTGGAAAATGAACAGAATAAACAGGTGAAGTCAAAACTATTACTGAACCTGTATATTTAATATAATGGAGGAGATTACAGTTACGACAAGACAGCTTGCTCTCTTGCTGCCTTTCTGGCCAGCAAATCACTCTTCCTCCTGGTCAATAGCCTTGCTGTTCTCCTTCAACAATCTGCCTTCACTTCCTTCTGTTATACTTTCTATTATTGTGTAAAACACTCTTGCCCTACTCCTTTTATGCTTGAAAAGGAAACCCTAATCTCTCTAACCCTAATCTATTCAGATGTATGGTCAAGATTACATCTCATCTCATCTTGAGATGTGTGGTCAAGATTGAATCACTTAAGTGAATTACAAAATAGAATCACTTAAGTGAATTACAAAATAGAATCCGAAATGTCTCGAACCACTTCTAGCGCGTTCATACTGAAGCCTATGCAAGAAGTTCCTATCCGAGCTACATTTCTCAATAGACAGCCTTTGGTTTCTGAAATGATGTCCAAAGCACCATAGCATCAAACAAGGTTGTCATCTTTCTCAACCATTCTTTAGGATCTACATTGACAAGCTTGAAGAATTTCTTGGTCAAAACACAAATTTTGATGATAGTTACTGTAGTGAAGTCTCACTACACTCAAATATATTGCCATAGGAAAATTTGGAAAAATGGCCTAAGCGTAAGAAAAGCAGCCGGGAAGCAGAGAACAAAGTGTGGGATGAGTGCTGGCAAAAGTTTCGATCAAAAGTTCTGAAATTCAAAAGGAGGAGAAAAATTCCGAGGAACAAGCCTTCTCAGATAATGAAAAGTTCAGATCAAAGGTTGGCGCCACTTTCCAAAAGCTCTAACAAAAAGGAGGAAGTAAATGTTCCAACAATGCATGATATCTAGAGTCTAGAATGTCACACGGTGGAGATAGTTCCAAGAGGCGCAACAAGACTAAAATGTACAAAGGAGTTTTTTTTTTAAGTTCCAATGAAAAGAAAAGCAAAAAAGTTTCGAGGAAAAGGGTCTGACGATGGGAGATAGGGAGGATCAACCATCTGATCAAAGGGAACACCATGGCATCAAAACACATCTCCCAAAAGCGGCAGTTAAGCTCATAAAGACAACAATGGCGGAAAACCCTCAATCCCACCTACTTGCACATCTTAAACCAGACAACCCAAGGAAATGGTTGATGCATTAAAGGCAACAGGATGGGAGCTGCAACAAGAACATCTTCAGATCTACAGCATCGTTTGCAAAAGATCGCCCACACCCAGGCTTCAAGAATCCCCAAAAATGGTAGATGGCAATGACAACAACAATTACACATCCAAAGGCCCAGGACTGTTCGGCATTAATAAACATGGATCCAAATATCTCAAAGGAATCAACAACTTCAATGAAGACATGACCCAGTACATAGAAGGGCAGTCATTCTTGAAATCTCTACACAAATTTTGAAGGGAAAATCTCCCCTTTGTAATCTAAAAATAGTAGTTGTTTTAGCATTGTGAAGGATCGGCGAGTTGTATAACTTTTCGTTCATTTTCTTTGTATAGCAACACCTGAACCCTAAGTTGTTTATGAATATGTTTTCAAACCCCCACTTTTGGCATAACTTGTAATTTTTCATATATATATATATATATATACTAGAGGTCGCGAATATTTGGTTCAATTTATCCCGATTCCTTTATGTATGTGTGTTTATGTGTGTATACTGGAGGCCATGACTAATTGATTTCTATCTTGTCTCCTTTATATGCAACTTGCGCTTATTTATGCTAAGAGGAGTGTTCCTTGAATGCTATTCAATTTCACGCGTACGAACGTATTGTTCTTATACAGTTGAATCTTATCCTAATCTTGGCGCATCACCCCCTGTTAGCTTAGGGTTTTTCCTTTCCGCTATATTTGTTTTCTACAATTTCTCTGACCCTTTCCCCCTAAAGCTGGTATATTAGGATAGAGTAGGAAGTGCACTAAATATCACATCTTAAAAGGAGTCAACCTTGTAAAAAACCCCGGAGGCACCCAGTTGAGCCGAACCTCGTGCCCTTGGAGTTGCCCTGTTGTATCGCTTCGCGCGAGGCACGATAGTCCCAACCATCTAGTCCTGCATACAATGGCCAAGACAATCGAAGAGGACAACAGTTCAATGGCCCGCCTCATGGGATCCAATTGATTCATCTATTGGTCCCACAATAAAAAGAACCTATAGACTGAGACTCTAGTGAGGGTCCTTGTCTATCTACTTGTGTGAAGCATCGAAAAACTCACTTGGCAACTCTGCTCAAGACGAATATCCAAAAGAAGTCGCATTAAAGGACACCAAATTAGGATTCCAGTGAAGATCTCAATTTACCCGCTTGAAGAGACATGTTGTATTCACCTGGCAACTCCACTCCAAACAAAGGACCCAAAAGTGTATGAACAAGAGACCTGCCAGCAGATCCTTTGTTGCCGCCAACCTTCAAGTGTTGCACCCACCAATTGACACTATTCCACGAAAAAGAGTTTGAGGCCAGAATATGGCTACTCCACCACCGCCCAGATCATTCTCGGCTTGGAACGATAGAAGACCCTTAAGACCTCCAGCTCCGCATGAAGTATGGGACGAGATACCAACGTCTACTCTAAAATCTCTCCCATATTTCACTGGGGAAGACTGGACAACTCCGATTGAGCATCTGAACCACATGGTGAGCCTATGTGGGCTTCATAATGTATCAGAGCAAAATGTGGCTCTACGATTGTTGGTGCCCTCGGTCAGACGCAGGGCTCGTGAATGGTATGTTAAACTTCAACCTCACTTAATTGTTGACTGGGACCCACTTGTCGCCCTATTCATAGAAAGATTTAAAGGGAAGGCGAATGGGGTGTCTCTCCTGCAACAATTGTTGACAATAGAGAGAGCTCCTATGGAGGCAATAGATGACTTCAAACTCAAATTAAAAGACATGGCACATAATACCCGAAGAGATTCGTCCTCCCCTAGGTATAGCATTTATTTACTATCTGAAGGCCTTAGATTCTGAAATCTTCTTGATGATTAAGGCCAGAAGTGGAAACTCCCTACCATATGCCTATGGCATAGACATCCTGTTGAAAGTATTACATTATTTGGCTCCCTTGTAAATATTAGTTTGGTAGAATGATTTATATTTTTATATAATGTATGTGTCAATATGATAGAATGTGCCAAGTGTCAAAAGCGAGAATGAAGAGTCACATTGATATGTAGCAAGATAAGAGTTTTGTCTTAATGAAAGGAATAGAAAGGATGCATCTCCCGGATGTTTGAGGAGAGCAATAGTTAGAGTACTGAAAAGTCATGTAAAATTATATATTGAAGACAAAGCTCCAAGCAATGTATCTCTCTGTATCAATTTTGTAATTCATTGATATTAAATATATTTGTGATATATTTTTGTTATTCCACTACTATCTGTTGTCACATTTTTGCACGGGGTGCAATGTCTTCAATGTTGTTTTGTAACAGTGCTGCTCTTCTTTTCCTCCTTCCGTTTTTCTCGCTTCTCTCCCTTTCCTTTTCTTTCCCATTCTCTTTCTCTCCCCCCTTTTTTCCATGGAGTTCCCCGATTGATTTTCCAGCTTTCCAGCAGGTCTATCTGAAATTGGCTAAGTCTGGGTGCGAAGTTCGCACTTCGCCCAGTTTTGGTGCGAAGTTCGCACTTCGCCCAGATTTGTGCGAAGTGCGCACTTCGCCCAGATTTGGTGCGAAGTTCGCACTTCGCCCAGTTTTGGTGCGAAGTTCGTACTTCGCCCCACCTCCCGGGCGCACCTTGCACCGGGCAGATCGACGAGGTCAATGCAGAAAAAAGGTAAAATGCCGGAGCGAGTCCATATGGCGGCGGACACCGGTGTTCGCTCGTGCGCAGCTTCGACTTCTCAACGGAGCGGGAATGCGCCCTTGACAGTGTGTACGTAGGGGAACAAACCCGGAATTTGACCAAGGCTTGAAGGCCTTCCCCGACTGCACTGATTTTTGCACGCATCCCAAGGAGCCCCGATCCCAAGCAAAGATGGATAGACTGCCCTCTAAGGCAAGCATGTGTCACACGGCATAACCCATCATCAGACAAGTGTCCAGCTCGGGATTTGAACCAAGACTCGCCGACCAAAAGGGATAAGCATGGGCTGCCCGCACCGCCTGCGTTAATAGCCACATTCAAAGCTGATCCGAGGTTTCACTCGCTCCAGCCTACTAGCAAGCTCGCCGACTTGAAGAATTACCCGAAGACTCCGCCACGTAGCTGTCCAGATTCCGGGAAGACCATGTCGCAGGTACAGCCTCGATCCGACAAAAGGTCGACATTTGCGCCTCTTTCGCCGCTTCGTCGGCTCATGTTTGATCGGGACTCTGTGCCCATTAATGTAACGGGTGGGACTCGGGCTATAAAAGCCCATCTGAAATTCATTGTAAGGGGTGGAAGGGGAATGTTTGTTAGGGAACTACTGTGCTTATCGTAACCGTGCTTCTGCTTATGAATACAATCTGTATGCCTGGTTCTGTTCTACTATCTTTATTCTTTTATTCTGTCTTTCATTATATGCCTTAGGCCCACCTGTGTCGTTGCTCGTTAATTCACTTTGGCATTTGGCGATCAGGTTCCTCTAGCATTGCTTGCTTAAAGCACCTTCTGTACTTCATTATTTAAAGCATTCATTATAAATTTGGTAGCAGTTCCATCAGCTGTGTGTGACGTTGCTGGCCCGTATCCGGTGATTGATGCGATCCCTCGCCGTTAGTTCCTTGTAGGGAATGTTTGCTAGGGAGCCATTGAAGCCGTGCGGTTAAACTCTCTACCTAACACATATACCTGGCTCTGACATCTCTAGGTTTACTTTCTACCCCTGTCAGTGTATGTATCTGGTGATTGATACGATCCCCTGCTGTTAGTTCCTTGTAGGGAATGTTTGCTAGGGAGCTATTGAAGTCGTGCATACGCTCGTCGGTGTATCGGAAGTACGCCTAGGTTTTGCGGTTCCTTGTCATGCTCGTGTTTGTATGCAGTAAGTAGCGGTGATTGGTGTGTTCCCGTACTTTGTTAGTTCCCCCCCACCAACCTTTGGACATATTTGTATCTCTTTCTGTACATTTGTCTCTTTCCGTTCCTTTATTTCTTTCTTGTTCCCTTTAGCTTAAATCAAGCCCCCCAAAAGGAGCCGGCCTTCTCCGGAGATTGGCTCGGAAGGCATCTCTTCCTTCCGGCCTTTCATGCTGGTGGGCGAATCTCGGCGCATTAACCAAAAATCCTTTCCTCATGGCGGATTCGTAACCAATCAGCTTCTGCACTGCACCGGTGGGACGCTTGTCCCACGATTTAAAGAAAGAGTACCCATCCGGCTTCCACCTAGCGCAACAGCTTTCCGCCACGCTCGGCGGAACACGGGTCCCACATCCGACGAGAGATTTTCTCGATCGCTCTCCACCGGCGCCGACGGCTTCCCGAGCTCTTGGTGAGACAAGGAAGTTTCTCACCCCCGACCGAATCGAAGCACCGGTGTTCGCTTCATTGCTCGTTCCAAATCCGAACACCGGCGACTCGCACGAACAAATCCTCCGAGTCTAGAAGACCGGTCCGGTCACCTTCATGCACACGAGAAGGTGGCGAACAAGAAATCCGAGAAGCCCGCCTGAGTTCTACGAACTAGACATCCACGCTCGAGGCGAGATACCCAGGCTGGCTGATCCGCGAGCTCATTTCGACGAAGCCGAAGCTGAGGTCGGAAGAGCCGAGTACGAAGTAGAAGAGGCCGAGGAAGAGGAAAATCCTGTATCCTCGGAAAGTACCGATACCGAGTACACAACCGACGGCGGAGAAGAAGAAGAAATGGCTGATCAACAGCCGAATGACGATGATCTCTTCCCGGTGGTGGACTCTACGGAGGCCTTTGGCCCTGATCGGTCAGCAAGCTGTGCCCCTCGCTGCTTTAAAGTCTATTCCCACATACGACGGCTACGGTAAGACGGCGTACGAGCACATCCAGGACATCCTTGCCCTGGCCGCACTGCATACCATCACCGATGAAAGTGTGAAGACCCGTCTACTGGCCCTTTCCCTGAGGGGAAAGCTTCTCTACTGGTGGAGATCGCTGCCAGAGGGATCCATCACCTGGGTGGCCCCGACTTGCCGGGAGGCTCGTAAAAGGATGCAACGAGTCCGCTGATCCTACCTCTCATCTGCATCGGTTCCAAGCAATCCGGAGGCATCCTCAAGAGGAGGTGTCCGATTTTAACATTAGGTTTGCGAGATCCCGGAAACGGGTACCTCGCGAACTTCGGCCTTCAGCCGGCATGGCTGCTCACTACTATCTGAGGTCCTTCAACTCAGACATATGCCTGCTTTGCTGAAGATCGCCCGAATTGACGAGTTCCCTGCACTGTACGAAGCTGCCCAGCAAGCTGAAGCTGACATTATCTCCATCGGCAGGCTTCCGTCCAGAGTGCAGGAGCCGATTCATCCCGACTTTCCAAGATCGCAGTATCCTTCTGCTTCGGTGGTGTGCCGTCTACTTCAAGGCAGCAGCCCCAACCGCAGTGGAATCCGGCGCCGGTCGTAACTCAATACGGCCCGCCTCAGTTGCATTACCCTCATCCGCCTCCTCCCGCTCCGCATTTTCCAGCGCTTCCTGCTCCCCCGCAGTATGCGTCTTATTCTAACCCTCCTCCATTGGCCGCTTTGCCTCCACCGCACAGCTTGCCGCCTCCCGACAAGACAGATCCGTAACACGATTCTACAAGAAGTGCGGGCTTTGGCCTCCGGATATCATGCCATGTCCAATGACATGACAGCTATGAAAAAGAAGCAGGCCCAAATGGACTTTGCTCCTAGAAGGCCGTATGCGCCGCCGGCATTGACAAAAGATAAAGCCCCAGAAAACCAACCGCAGAGGCGTCCGCCTCCGAGAAATGTTGCTATAGATGACCCACCCGGTCCTCCCCGACCGAGTCAAGCGGTGCACTACTTGCAATGACCCGCATTCGGAGGAAGATTGCACTTTGCACCAAGACTACATCCGGACCTTGGCCGGCAAAGACTATAGAAGAAGATGAGCTCGTACATGATCTTGGACGGTGAGGCCAATTTTGCCTCGCCGAAAGAGAACCCGGTGACGCCCGCCAAGGAAGAAAAGAAAGTCGCGGACACGACTAAACCTTTGCAGGTATACACGAGAAGAGAAAGACCGCAGCCCAATGGGCTGCCACCGTACAAGCGGCTGTGGCCTTACACAGCCCAGGAGAAGGCATCCAAAGATAAAGCTCCCGCTAAACCTTCTCCAGCAAAGACCGTCGCTGTTCCAGCTAAGCCTCCAGCAAAGGCCCCAACTCCCGCTAAGCTTCCCGTACTTCAGCCCCCAGCCGAAACCAAAGAACAAGCCCAGGAGAAGCTCGAAGTACCCGTCTCGACCAAGAGACAGCGAGTTGAGGCCACCCAACGATGACCGGACCAAGTATGAACCGGCTAAACCAGCAGAAGGAGCTAGTACCTCGGGCTACAGCATTGTAGACGAGTTAAAGAAGACTCCTGCCAGAATCAGCATGTACGATGCCCTTCTGCTTCCAGGCCAGGTAGATCTGCTACAAGAATCACTAAAAAACATGAAGAACGGCAAGCAGATGCAGCCCGCTGTCCTGGTTCAACCTTTGACAGTCTCCACCACTGGGAAGAACAGACCGCCACCCTTTTATCTGTCTTTGCGGATGCAAGGGCACGTAGTTCACAACTCGCATGGTGGATTCCCGGTGCTTCCTCGACCGTGATGCCGAAGGCCGTCTGCGATGAGATCGGGATGGAATACACGCGGAGCAGCCAAGGTGTGCTTGCAATTAGACGGCACCCCTGTCAAGACACTTGGTGTCATAAAGGACATCCCTATCCGGCCGCACAAAGCTCTCGACATTGTGGTCATCCAAGAGGTCGTGATTGTTGACCCGGAGCCTTACTTCGGCATGTGTCTCTCTCGGGAGTTCACTCGCGAAGTTGGACGGGTACTGTCTCTAGACTACTCGCACATGGAAGTGCCCTTCAAAGGAAGGAGACCGAAAATTTTCAATGAGAAGCCTTCCCCTTTTCTAGTAGACAAGATACCCGCGGAGAGATGGACCGCATGGTCCAGCTTGTCGAAGAAGAACCGGTGACGATGAGAACCGACCGAGCAAGCTCTCGAAGTGCTACGGCTAGAAGACGAGTTCTCGTTGCGGGATTTTAATGCCGTAATCGGGACAGAGCATGGTTGTTATTCCATTAAGCAGCCCGAGGAGCTTGACGTGTCCGTTGCGAAGGAGGTAGGACCTGCACCCGAAGAGCTGTGGAAGCTTTTCTTTGACGGCGCCCGTTGCAAGAATGGCGCCGGTGCAGGGGTCCTGGTTTCTCCAACCGGAGTCCAGAGGGACTATGCCTACGAGCCGGCTCGGAGCCGTACTAACAATTCGGCGGAATACGAAGCCTTGTGCTTAGGTCTGCGAAAGGCGGAAAGGCTCGGAATCAAGCATCTCCAAATTTTCGGAGATTCAGAGTTAGTGTGTCATCAAGTTACGAATAAATGCGCGTCTAAGCATCACTATCTTAGAGCGTACCGCAATCGGGTCTGGGACCTGATGGAATCGTTTGACTCATTGAACGTTAAGGCAATATCGCGTGAAAGAAACAAGCACGCTGATATTCTGCGTCTCGTTGGAGCCAGTACGTTCCGGCCGAAGACGTCGTCCGAAACCGAAGCCGGTCCGCACCATTTACGTGCCTTCACGTGCTCGATAGGGATACCTTCTCGGCGGGTATTCAGTCGTGACGAGGAGATCGTCACATTCCTGGTTATTCTAAGTGTGTGTAATCGAAGGTAGAGACCCCGATGACGAGCAATATGAGGGGTTGATACGATTCACGGAATAATCACGTCCCAAAAGGATCGATTACATTAGAAAGTCTCTTTGATCAGAATGACAGAGCAATATCCCACAGGATCAAAGTAGACCCGAGGCGATATGTCGACTCGGAGCTCGAACCTAATAAAACCATCAAGGTCGGAACAGACTGCACGTCGGAGGAGCGGGTGCAGATTAGATCATCGTGCCAGGAGTTCCCCGACATCGTGGCCTGGTGCTACGAAGATTTGAGGGGGTATGACAGATCTGTCATCCAGCATACCATCGAGCTAGAGGATGGCGCCAAGCCGTTCCGACAAAAGCAAAGGGCCGTAAATCCAAAGGTTGAGGCCATGATGAAGACCGAGCTCTTGAAGATGCTTGGAGGCCAAGATCATCTACCCCATCAAACATTCATCCTGGGTCGCGAATCCGGTGCCCGTGAGGAAAAAGAATGGCGACATAGGTCTCTCGTGTCGACTTCGGAAACCTAAATCGAAGCTTCCCTCCGGGACCACTATCCGCTTCCCCAAATCGACCAAATTTTGCATATCGTTGCTTGGAGCCCGAGATTTTCACTTTTAGATGGATTTTCCGGCTACAACCGTGATTTGGGTTAAAGACGAAGACCAGCATAAGACGGCGTTTACCACGAAGTGGGGGACGTTCGCCTATCGCCGCATGTCGTTTGGCTTATCCAATGTCGGTGCCACGTTCCAAAGGGCCATGGACTCGGCCTTCCGAGAGCCGCTCAACAAGATTATTGTCATCTATCTTGATGACATGACCGTTTTCTCTCACCGACGAGAAGATCATGTTTCGCACTACGGCAGATATTTGAAAGTTGTCGAGAATTCGGCATCTCTATAAACCCGAAGAAGTCCGTCTTCGCGGTAAAGGAAGGAAAGCTGTCGGGACATGTCATCTCCGAGGAAGGCCTCGCCATTGACCCCGACAGAGCACAAGCCCTCGTTCGCTTGCCACCCCACCGATAAAAAAGGTCTGCAGTCCTTCTTCGGTCGGATTAACTTCGTGCGGAAGTTCATTCCGGACTTCGCACGAGTGATCAAGACTATGGCCGAATCGTTGAAGAAAGATACACCTTACGAATGGACCGATGAGAGAGAGCAAGCTTTCGAGGAAATCAAGGCTCGAATTGCGCAAGCTCCGGTGTTGACAAACCCGGACTACTCCAAGGACTTCATCCCGTATGCGGTGGGAGAACCCGAAAGTTACGCTCGCAGTCCCGACTCGGAAGGGAGACGACGAGTGAGGAGCGCCCCATTGCGTTCCTAAGCCAAGTGATTCTGTCACACGAAGAGAAGTACAATTTTATAGAGCGGCGAGTCCATGCGGTCATGAAGTCCCTTCGAAAGCTCGGGCACTTTGTCTCCCAAAGTAAGACCACTTGTCTTTGTGATTCATCCCGATGTTCGCAGTTTCATCTTGCAAGGGGAACCGGGTCACAAGAGAGCGGGATGGATTGCCAAGATCCAGGAGTTTGACATCGAAGTACGGCCCACCAAGCTTATCAGAGGCCGAGCCTTGTGTCAGGAATTGGCCCGAAGCGCTGTAGCCGGCATCTCCGCATGTAAGTGGGAGGACACAGCAACACGCGTCTACCTAGCCAACTCATTATCGGAGGGGAGTGATTGGACAAATGAACTGGTGAGATACTTCTACACCGGAAGATGTCCTGATCACCTGAACGCCTCACAACGAAGGAGATTTCGGCTAGGTGCACTAAGGTACACTCTTCGCCCCGAGGGGCTTTACTTCAAAAACATTGACGGCATCCTGTTGCGGTGCGTCATAAAATCTGACCAGCCTAGGATCCTCGGAGACTTTCATTCCGGGATGCCTGGGGGTCACCATTCTTCAAGGCCAACGGCCTTAAAAATAATAAGGGTTGGATACTATTGGCCCACTCTGTTCGCAGACGCGTATGCGGTCTGTGCCAAGTGTGATCAATGCCAGAGGTATGCTGGCCGAAACAGAAAAGCACCCCCGCCCCTTCAATCGATTCAAGCCGAAGCTCCGTTCCAGAGAATGGGGTCCGGACTTCATTGGGGTGATTTCTCCTAACTCCTCCGCCGGCCACAAGTTTATTCTCACAGCTACCGACTATTTCACACGGTGGACGGAGGCGATCCCGACCAAGAACGCCGACCAAGAAACGGTCATCGGGTTCATTGAGAGCCCGATTACCCGCTCGGGATTCCAGAGTCGATTGTGACAGACAACGGTCCGGGATTTGTAGGCGCTGTACTCACGGAGTACACCAGCGGCCTTGGCATCTATCACAAGATGTCTTCTAATTACTACCGCAGGGGAATGGCCTTGCCGAGTCTACTAACAAGAACCTCCTGAAAATTCTCCGGAGGACCATTGAAAAAAATAAGCGGACTTGGCACTTGCTCCTGAACCGGCGCTATGGGCGGACAGAGTTGCGTTCAAGAAATCCCTCAAGACGTCCCCCTATGCGCTCGTCTATGGCAAGCAAGTTGTTATGCCATCACACATTGAAATCCCCGCCACGTGGATGATTGACGAAGACGAGAGCAGCGGAGACCCAGTAGACGACGAAGTTGTGCCAACTCCTGCAGTTGGAAGAAGACAGAGAAAGTGCATACCGGGCCTTCGCCGATCACATTGCAACCACTAAAGGCTGGTTTGCCAAAGGCACCACCGCCCGAGTTTTCGAAGTCGGGGACCCGGTGTCGAAGTGGGACTCATACAAGGCAAAACCGGGTAATCATGGAAAATTTGATGCTCTCCGGGAGGGCCCTTATCAGAGTTGCCCGGTGAATCGGTTCAATGCCTACATACTTTCGGATATGGAGGGTCGGCTCCTCCCCCATCCCCGTCAACGGGTTCCACTTGAAGCTTTATCGCCGTTGAAGGCGCCCGAGTGGCCCTTCCCTGTAAAAATTTTGCCTTGTGTTTTTATTTTTCCCCGCATGTATAGTTTCCAGTTTTAGCATTCAGTTTATTTTTCCTTCTTTGAGCTTAAATGCGGCATGGGAGAGAAAGACAGACTTCGCAACGAAGTCTATCGTTGTCCCGCAGGAGGGGCGAAGTTCGGCTATGCGAGAAAAAGAAAGGAGAAAAAAGAGCGAGAAATCGACTAAGTGTTGACCGAAGTCCGACTTCGCAGCGAAGCCTAACTTCGGCCCAGCCGAATTGCGAAGTTTGTCCGAGAAAAGCTGAAGCAGACTAAAGTTCAGCATCGCGCAACCCTTCGTGCGAAGTACGCACTACGCGCAAAGTTTGTGCGAGTACGAACTTCGCACCGAAGTCCGACTTCGGCCAGCGCCCGTGCGAAGTGCGCGCTGCGCTCAACACTCGTGCGAAGTGCGAACCTCGCGCGAAGTTCGCACTCGCATCAAGTTTCGGCCGAAGTCCGAACAAAGCGGCCGCGCCGTGCGAAGTCCATCTAAAGATCAAAGGCGGCAAAGACCCAGATCGCACCCAAACCTTGGGCGCAGCTAAAAACAGAGGTAGAACAGTTCAAGCACGCGCTTCGCGCGAAGTTCGTACTTCGCCCGGTTTGGTGCGAAGTTCGTACTCGCCGAAATTCGAGCGAAGTCCGACTTCGCCGGCGAGGTCGGGCCGTGCCCAACTCGGGCGAAGTCCGCCGCGCCTAGTTTTCCGGCCGATATTGGGACGCGGTTTAAAGAATAATAAAAAAATTCAAAAACCCCAAGCTGGGCCCAAGGCGCGTTTGCACTTGTTTTAATGTGGGTTTCTGCACCGAAGGTTTTGTCTTGATCAGCGTGCCCAAGTGGTGGCAGCAACGTCAGCCATGGTGCAGTCCCCAACGCTGAGTTAATGATTGCACGTTTTTCAAGCGAAACGCAACTAAAAAAGCAAGGCACGGCTGCCGGGGCGCGTCTTTTCCTAAACGTTCTTCTGCGCGGCCACCAAGGGTTTTAACTCAGCCGACCTACCCTCTCCGCGTTGCATTAATGGCGCTGTTTTTATCTAGAAAAGAGGGTCAGAATCATGCCAACATTCCAGATTGCAGAGATTATTCCTCGGACAGTGCTAATTATTCTTCTGATAGCGAAATTTGTTGCAGACAGCTCGAACCTGTCATTATTGCTAACTCGGAGAGATGGACAAGGGAAAAATGCTCGTGTCAGCGCAGTCCAGCGGAAGCAGCGAACCAGGCGATTTGCCGCGGCCAGGGAGTTTTCAAAGGCGATCCTCCGCCAGAGAAAAAGTCAAAGGGCCCGACGAAGAAGGTACAGCGTGGGCAATCCCCACCACCTCCGGTGAATTACACGCGGGATATGTGGACGGCTCGTTTTCCATGAGCCTAACTCAGCTAAGAGCGAATGTGGAGAGCTGAGCTGACAAGGTTTCGCCCTCCCATCATTTTGGAGCGGCGTACAAATCAAACCTCTTCAGATTCATGTGCCCTCCTGTCCACCAATGCCCGGCGCTGATAGACTTAATTGTCAGACACTATAAACCAGCCTTCCCGGCAAATCTGCAGTTCCAGCAGACGAAACCCTTGTTCGCACCGCACGGGAGATCGTGCGACCGGCTTTCGCCCCGGGGCTGGAGTACGACTCCGACACCATCCTCGGAAAAATCAATTTGGGCGAACAAGCGGGACGTTTCACGCACACCAAGCGAATGAGGGATTTCCTCAATTCGTAGCCGAGCGCCCGCTTCAGCCTGGACAATGGCCGACGGCCCCATGCCTTTGGTAAAATTTCCGAGCAAGTATCTATATACCATCTTGGCATGGATCCTCAGCTGCGACTCCGATGAGCTGGTACACCCGTACCAGCTGGCGCTGGCGAGAATGCCTCCTGTGTGGAGAATCTTACGAACCAGCGGCGCAGCGGAGCGGAAAACGCCCCATCTCTTTCGACTGGGCAGACTGGCTGGCTTACGCCATTCATTCCAGTCTGCTGAAGATCCAGAAGCGCCAGTCAACCAATTTTCGTTTCAGTTCCGTTCTGGTCTGGCTTTGTTTGTACCATCTGCACCCCCAAATGCCGATCCTGAACCTGAAGAAGGTTAACGAGAAGGGAGAACCCCAGCCCGTCTATAACTGGACGGGTGACTTATACCGGAAAGGGTCCTACTACAAGTTCAACTTCAACTTTCTGGGATTCGTCATGTCAGTCTTCACCGAAAGTGAAATCCCTCGTCCCCCGAGAGAAATGACGAGTGCTTTGATAAATCAGAAGCTCGGGGACGTTTTCAGACTGACGCAGGGGATTGTGATCAGAATCTACGGATTCAAGGGCAAACCCTATTTGCTGCCCTATTGGTGCTCAGAGCATCTGTTCGGGATGGAAGTTGCCCGACAGATGGACTATGTGGAAGAAGAGTTTGGCCTAGGGAAGAAAAGAGGACAGATTTTTCAATATCCTCTTTCCTGGGCCAATGTTGAGATTATCGAGGTAGGACAACATGTCTACCTAGAGCAAGCGCTGTCCGGATTGGCTCTGGTTTTGTGCCGCAGTCACTGGAAGTATGACCCTCATGGGATAAGGGGAAAGCTTGCACATCCGTGCCCCCGGGACATAACCGAAGATAGATGCGACGTGGTCCATGTGGACCTTGACTGGGAGATTGAATTAATGGAAGCTTCTCCCCCTTGGCAGGATTTCTACTGCGAGGAGGTGACATATGACCCCAAGAGAAACCGGGACCATCACTTCTCATCTCCAGGGTTCAAAAAATTTTTGTCCAAGATTGCAGGCCTTAACTGGTCTAAAGAAAAGATTATTGAATGCTGGAAAATGAGATGCCGCACGCAGCACGATAAATCCACAAGGAGAAACCTGGCCGTAGATGACGACTTCTCGGTTCTCTATGACCAGCATCATGACAACTGGCGGCCGTTCGCATATCAAGGTTACGTTCCCCGAGGCCCCTTTGAGGATTATAAAAGTGGGTCTCCTCCCAAACAGTTGTACACTTCGGCAATGCGCCGGCGCCGCCCAACGAGTACCCGAGCCGATCCAATGCAGTTCGTGGCTCCTAAGGCGGCGCCTGAAAAGGCGAAAAAGTTAGCCGAGGCAGCGCCCGAGGCACTTCCTCGAGCAAGAAAAGCACCGAGACCGCCGGAACGCAGACCGGTTGCGGCGGACCTTCGCAAGTCAAACCCCGGTACAAGTTTACCGTGGGAGCATCGCGCCGCTGCACCGCGCCTCGTCTCCTTCCCCGATCCGACAGCTTGTTCCGAAGAAAAGAAGCGGAGGAGAGTTGAGAAAATCAGGCGACCTAGCCCGATAGTGCAGCAGACCGACCGCAGAGCCGCAGCCGCGTCCCCGCCACCGCGAGAGGCAGTTCCTTTGGGCAGTCCCAAGCCAGCCGCCGAGACAATAAGAGAAGACATTCACCCGGCATCGGCTCAGGCGGAGCCCGCAGGTACGTTTGCTGTCCCTGTCTCTCTAGTCTCACCCAGTTCTACTTCTACTCAGTCCCCCGCTCAATCTGGGCGAGCCATGACCACATCCTCCTCCCCGTCTCCGCGTCCTTCTAGCGGTCCCCATTCTTTCGACCAGTTTGCTCAGAACCCTAACGTCTCTCTTTCTCTGAGCACAACTCCAAACCCTTCGCCCAAGGTTAGTGCTGAGGCTGTCCATTCACCATCACATCCTCCGCCTCAGCCGCTTCAAACCCTCACAGTGTCAGCCTCTCCCATTTCCGTTTCCCGGTCGCCCCCACAAGCGACCGATTCTTCCAAGGTCTGTCCGGTTCCTCCTGATCCCATCCCCGTAGGAGAGACGTCTCAGCAGATCCCTAGGCTGGGGGAACCAGATTTTATGGACGACCTCCAGAACTCAGATGACTTGCCCCTGGCAACGAGAGCCGTAGAGTATTCTGTCTCTTTCCGCCAAGACTCGAGCGGAGGAGACATGAAGAGATAGCCGCCCGGCAAAACGCGCAAAGTATGATTTCGGAAGGAGAGTGATTACAACGGAGAAAATAATCCCAATAGTGAAGAAGCCTCTCCGAGAAATGACTAAGGCGGACTACGTGCTCCAGACAAAGGAGAAAAGCTTTGACGACATTGATAAACGATGATGAGATTCAGACGATCATGCGCAAAGCTGACAATCTCTTTGTCAAGAGTCTGGAGGAGCAGGAAGAACTTTTTGCGTTGCAGGACAAAGTAAGGCAACTTGAAGAGGACCTATCTAGGTCCACTGAGCAGCTGGAAGCGGCGCGGCGAGAAACAGATGAATTCAAAGCCCGACTAGCCGCTTCTCGACAACGAGCCGCAACCGAAAGAAAGCGACCTCGGAGCAGATTTCTCGACTCCGAGAGTCTTTGAAGCGAGCACGAGTCGCAGCTTGCGGAAAAACATCTCAAGCGACTGTCTTTTCAAAGACAAAAGTTAAGGAAATGAGGGCTGGTTTGCTGAGGGAATGCAAGCCCCATACCTTTAAGGCGATGGCAGTCCTAGACTTCGCATCCAGGATTCAAGAAGTTTACGCCGGTGGAAAGCCCGTGGTAGAGGAGGCCGAGCGCCGTGCAAAGCAATGGCTGGACCCGGCGATAAACCTTCGGGAGCGCGAGCGCGACGGCGTCCTTTTTTCCCCCGTGTCCTCATTCGCCGCAGAATGGGCAGGTGCAAGGGTGACCTTGCACAAATATTTTAGAAAAGTTGAAGAGGTGAGAGTGGCCAGACGAATGCTTGATGCATTCGGGCATGAAAAAGATATCTGTCTGGCCCCTTTCACGCTCTTACAGAACTTGGGTGTCCAGGTTTTGTTGAGAATGGCGAGCTCCTTACCCTAGATCGGGTAAAGAAGAATTGGCGGTCCTTTGAAGCGGACATGACTGAAATTGATAGCCGGACGAGAGCCAATTCAAGACAGTCGAGTCACTCGGATGGTGTCCGGATATTCCAGGATCCGCTCCTATTTTCGGGAGTTAGAGAAAAGATACCTCACCATCGACCCGCACGCGGTCGCCGCTTTTCACGGAGCATTAGAAGACATAGCCGACCGCAAGCCATTCGAAGCGAAAGCTCGGCGCTCAGCCCAAGAGGCGTACACTCGCATGTGCGAGGCGAAGCGAGGAAATGGAGACCTTTCGAAGGAGATACCGATGAGGCGATCGACAAAGATGAATCGAAGAACAGCTTGCCGCAAGGAGAACAATTAGAGCAGAAAAGGCGGGGAGGCAAGTTCCTCTCGCACCCAAAGGATGAAGGCATGAATTCTTTGCGCCGAGGCGAGCTCGACACCCCGCGAGCCGCCGAAATGTTGTCACATTTTTGCACGGGGTGCAATGTCTTCAATGTTGTTTTGTAACGATCTTCGCTCTTCTTTTCCTCCTTCCGTTTTTCTCGCTTCTCTCCCTTTCCTTTTCTTTCCCATTCTCTTTCTTCCCCCTTTTTTTCCTTGGAGTTCCCCAGTTGATTTTCCAACTTTCCAGCAGGTCTATCTCGAAATTGGCTAAGTCTGGGTGCGAAGTTCGCACTTCGCCCAGTTTTGGTGCGAAGTTCGCACTTCGCCCAGTTTTGGTGCGAAGTTCGTACTTCGCCCCACCTCCTGGGCGCACCTTGCATCGCGGCGACCGACAGGTCAATGCGAAAAAAAGGTAAAATGCCGGAGCAGGTCCATATGGCGGCAGACACCAGTGTTCGCCTGTGCGCAGTTCGACTTCTCAACGGAGCGGGAATGCGCCCTTGACAAGTGTACAGTAGGGGAACAAACCCGGAATTTGACCAAGGCTTGAAGGCCTTCCCCGACTGCACTGATTTTTGCACGCATCCCAAGGAGCCCCGATCCCAAGCAAAGATGGATAGACCGCCCTCTAAGGCGGCATGTGTCACACGGCATAACCCATCATCGGACAAGTGTCCGACTTCGGGATTTGAACCAAGACCGCCGACCAAAAGGGATAAGCATGGGCTGCCCGCACCGCCTGCGTTAATAGCCACATTCAAAGCTGATCCGAGGTTTCACCTGCTCCAGCCTAGCAAGCCTCGCCGACTTGAAGAATTACCCAAAGACTCCGCCACGTAGGCGTCCGGATTCCAGGAAGACCATGTCGCTGGTACAGCCCGATCCGACAAAAGGTCAGCATTTGCGGCTCTTTCGCCGCTTACGTCAGCTCATGTTTGATCGGGACTCTGTGCCCATTAATGTAACTGGTGGGACTCGGGCTATAAAAGCCCATCCGAAATTCATTGTAAGGGGTGGAAGGGGAATGTTTGTTAGGGAACTACCGTGCTATCGTAATCGTGCTTCGCTTATGAATACAATCTGTATGCCCGGTTCCGTTCTACTATCTTTATTCTTTTATGCCGTCTTTCATTATATGCCTTAGGCCCACTCGTGTCGTCGCTCGTTAATTCACTTTGGCATTTGGCGATCGGGTTCCTCTAGCATTGCTTGCTTAAAGCACCTTCCGTACTTCATTATTTAAAGCATTCATTATAAATTTGGTAGCAGTTCCATCGGCTTGTGTGTGACGTTGTCGGCCCGTATCCGGTGATTGATGCGATCCCTCGCTGTTAGTTCCTTGTAAGGAATGTTTGCTAGGGAGCCATTGAAGCCGTGCGGTTAAACTCTCTACCTAACACATATACCGGCTCGACATCTCTAGGTTTACTTTCTACCCCCGTCGGTGTATGTATCCGGTGATTGATACGATCCCCTCGCTGTTAGTTCCTTGTAGGGAATGTTTGCTAGGGAGCTATTGAAGCTGTGCATACGCTGCCGGTGTATCGGAAGTACGCCTAGGTTTTGCGGTTCCTTGTCATGCTCTGTGTTTGTATGCAGTAAGTAGCGGTGATTGGTGTGTTCCCGTACTGTTAGTTCCCCCCCACCAACCTTTGGACATATTTGTATCTCTTTCTGTACATTTGTCTCTTTCTGTTCCTTTATTTCTTTCCTGTTCCCTTTAGCTTAAATCAAGCCCCCCAAAAGGAGCCGGCCTTCTCCGGAGATTGGCTCGGAAGGCATCTCTTCCTTCCGGCCTTTCATGCTGGTGGGCGAATCTGGGCGCATTAACCAAAAATCCTTTCCTCATGGCAGATTCGTAACCAACACTATCATTCAATGTTATTCTGTGAGGAGCATTTATATGATTTATTCTTGATCTTGGATAAGGCTTTCCTTGAGCTAATCTTGCTGGAAAGCTAATAGTGGTATCAGAGCCACGGTAGAAAGAGTTGCTAGAAGAAGAAAGTGAGAAAGAGAAGTCTGAAGGAGGAAAGAAAGATTGCAGGAGGTGAAGAAAATCAACGAAGAATTTAAAGGTGTGGAGATATTTTGCTGAGGAGAGACATTAACGCTTTTTGGAGATCAAGTTGGAGAATTACGGAGAACAATCCTGTGTGCTTGCAAATTTGTGAGCCAAAGGATCTAAGAGAGCAAATGCAGCAAAGGAGCCAGAGGAGGAATTCAAAGTGCAGCACAGAAGATTTGGCCCATTGAGGCAAACAAACTATCTTGCCTGGTGCTGGCAGAAATAACGTATGAGAATATCGCCTGCGCATTGACATGATACATGGAGCAAGGTAATGTTTTATTTTTATTTTCATTTTTTTTAAAGGCTTTGAGAGAACAGCAAAGGTTTATTTAATGACAAATATTTAACCAGAAAATTTGAGAGGGTAAGTGATGTTCGAATGATTTGTTTTGAAATATTTACTTGAAGGGGTTAAAAAGTTGGAAAGGGGCATATTTGTTTTTTGGATTTATTAAAGGAATACGTTTACGAAAAGTTATTAATTGGAGCAGTGCCAATGAAATTTCTGAACCATAAATATACGGCGGAGCATTCATAATGTTTTGATAAGATTCAAAATGTGTATGGTGAAAATCATTGTTTAACCACAGCCAAGTAAAAGGTACAGCAGAAGATTTGGATGCCTGACTGTAAATTTCTGGAAACAAGGAAAAACACCTGGCAGATCGTTGGGTTATTTGTTGATTATTTGGTGAATAAAACGGATGTTATAAAAAAAAGGGGGGAAATTTTCAGAACTGATAAGTATCATTTTTTCAGTTGGTTATATGGGATTAAAACAGGTCCCACCCGTATTATATCATCACCACATAGTGATATTACAACAAAGCTTAAATATTATCCATGTACTGCTTGGCAAGATTTGAACTTTGATTTCCTCCTTAAATGTTGAGGAATCTAACCAGTTGGTTGAGCTAATGCCACTTGATAAATCTGATAAGTATCATTGAAGACGCCTGCAAAGCCATTTTTAGTTTGTAGATATGGATTCAGCTTGCCACAATGATTAATTTGAAAGTTATTTTTTTTTTTTGCAATGCTTGCTGTTGGAAATTTTGCTAGTTTTGAAATTTCATTGGAATAGACATTCGACAATTCCAAACGTTTTTCGGGAAGGAAAAGTGGCTTGTTGAGAAGCTTCCCAGTATTCCCAGGCGGCTTGCATAAAGTTTGAGTAGAAAAATATAAATGCAGAATGCTATTATTTTTCACCGAATAAAGGTTCGACTGCAGAGGAAGATCAAAAGTTTGCATGCAGTAAAAGTGTAATGGTCAAGATATAGGGTAAAGTGAAATCACCTCAAATTATTTGACGTTCGCCACGTGTGCACTAAGGTAATTGATTAATTCGTTCCTTTTTAAGTTTTGAGAGCGCACATGTTTTTTGAAATTTTGAAATGTGATATTTGGCATATCAGAGGAACAAGAAATCTTAAAAATAGTGGATTGTAAAAGCTCTTTATTTTATGAAGATATAAGGATAATAAATAAAATGATTTAAAGAAAAAAAAAAGAGAAAGAAAAAAGTAAGTTTAAAATTAAAAGAAAGAATTAGGGAGTCAAGGAATTCTACTTTCAAAAGTTTTTTTTAATCTGTTTGAAATTTGATATTTAAAGTTTGCAATTAAAAATTTAGAAAAATTTGGAGAAGTAAGGTTTTCTACTATAGTTTGAATTAATATTCCACCTTTTTTATTTTTTAAGTTTTTTAATAAAGTATGGAGTGATAAGGTTTTCTACTTCAAATAGGATTTAAGTTTTTTGGATTTGATTTTTTAAAAGGTTTAAAGTTTAAAGATTTGTTTTTTTAATAAGTTTGAAGAGTTAGTAGAAGATTTTTTAAGATTTGTATTTTTGAAGTTATTTTAAGTTTTTTAAATTCTTTTTGAGATTTTGCAAATTTAATTTAATAGAGAGTTAAAAGGATTGCTACTTCAAAGGTTTAGAAAATTAAATTTAAAAAATTGCAAAATTTAGTTTTTGAAACTTCAATTTTGGAGCTATAAGGTTGTCAACTTCAAAGGAAATGGCAAATACAAAAATTTTCTTTTCTAAATCTCAATTATTAAAGGGGCCTAATTTTACCCCATGGAAAAATAAGATGAGGTCAATACTTATTGTTGAAAAACTTTGGAATGTGATGAATGGATAGAAACATTCTCAAAGATAAAACATGAATTCAAAAATTCAAAGATGATGATGCTAAAGTTTTGATGTTAATTATGTTTGGCATATCTAATGAAATTCAAGCACACATTAGTGAAGTAGAAACTTCAAAAGGTGCATGGGAAAAATTGTGTATGATATTTGAAAGAAAGAATGAGGCAACCATTTTACACCTACAATCACAATTGTATGCACTAAAAGTTCATGATGGAGAAAACACATAACAGTTTCTTCAAAGGATATCAAAATTAAAATCAAAATTGCATACCTTAGAAGAAAAGGTTGAAGATAAACTCCTAGTTTCAGTTGTACTTAGAGCACTTCCTGAATCATTCAAAATATTGGTCACATCTCTTCTAGTATCAAACAGAAAGGTGTCATTTGAAGAATTAATAAATATTCTTCAGCAATATAAACTTGAAAATCAATTGAGAAATGAGTCATCCAATAAGGCTCTTGTAGTAGAAAAAGGATCTTGCACTTCATCACAAAATCAAAAACAAAAGAAGTATTGTCATATTTGTGAAAAATGACATAATACAAAATCTTGTAAGTATAATGCATTGACTAGGAAGGGTCAAGACCAAGAATCTCCTAAAGGGAATCAGAGAAATCAAAGTAGTCAGCAAGGGTATGTTGCACAATCATAATGTGCACACATGAATCTTATGGCAAATCACATATGTCTGTTATCAAGTGATAATACCTTGGAACCTATGACAGTAAATGCATGTTATGATACAAAAAGGAAAGATATAGAGTGCAACTCAAATGATTTGAATGTAGTTCGTGATTGGTCAAAAAAAGCTTATGTTGTTAAAATTGATGATGACAAGGATAGTGATGCTCAGAATTGTGTTGATGTTGATAGGGATCAGTTTGATGATCATTTTGGTTATTTTGAAAGACATACTAAAGGAATTGGTTCAAAATTGTTAAATAAAATGGGATACAAAGACACAGGTTTGGGAAAACATGGACAAGGAATGAAATTGTACCAAAAATAAGACCAAAATATGAAGGTCTTGGATATATAGGACAGATGAGCAGTAATAAATCAGGAACTAAATTCATGACAGGAAACAGTGACATCAAATTAGTGACAAAGACTGATCAAATCAGTAACAATGAAGGACAAAATGGCAAAAGGAATTTCGTAACAAGGAACAAATGTAATCATTGTGGTAGATATGGACATAAAATAGAGAAATGTTGAAATCTCCATTGTTGTGAAACTTGTAGAGGACATAATCATACTCACATCTTGTCTACATAAAGAGAAGGAAAATCAAAAATTAAAAATAAATTGTGGATGGATAAGTATGAATGAATGGAATAAGATGAAAGGAATGTTGTATGGTTTCTATAGGAGAAAACCAAGCATGATGAAAATTCAAAGTTTGTTGAATAATGATGTTAGTCTTACCATGAAGAAATGTAAAATAAATGATTATAACCCAAGCATAGCTTGGGAGGTGACCTACAGTGAAAGCACCTATAGTGATGATTATACGAAAACGATGGTTTTATGATTGTTCTAGTGGCTGACCCAGAGACAATGACAATCCAGAGGCAGTGACCTAGTGGGAGTGACCCAGAGGCAGTGACCCAACGGCAATGATCCAAAGGCAGACCCAAAGGTAGTGACCTAGAGGCCGAGACCCAGAGGTGACTCAGATACATTGATCCAGAGGCAGACACAGATAATTTATAATGGAAAACCTAATGAAGGTTGCATATATCATTTGTTGCAATACCACTATATGGTTTGTTGCAATACCACTATATGGTTTGTTGAAATACCAAAATAAGGCTGTTATGATATACTATAGTGGGGCCCATTTCAATCCTACAAAGCCAATTTTTTAATTGTTTATATAATTTAAAAATTAGTTGTATTATCAAGTGGCATGAACTCAACTAGTTAAATACATCAACTTTCAAGGAGGAGACCCACATTCAAATCTTGCCAAGCAATACATGCATCCTTGCCAAAATGTTGAAATACTCTAGTAATTAGGTCATGATGTAATACAAAGGGGGCCCATTTCAATCCCATATAACCAATTAAAAAAGAATTACTTATATCATTTAAGTAACATCCAACAGGCACTTGATAGCTTGTTGTTGGCACAACTCAAATCTTTCAATTCATTTCACAATCCTTGGACAAATTATTGTTGCATGACTTTGTCTATTTATGGTTTCTCCACCATTTGCACTAAGCTTATCATCATCCATTATAATCATTGTTTGATTCCCTTTTTGTTGCTTAAAGCTGGCTCATTCGCTAAAAGCTTTTTATTCATATGGCGTTTTTAAATCTTTCTTAAATTCATATTACACTTATTTCCATGATTCCTTCTAATCAGCATCAATTTTGTTGAACCATACAACTAGATAGGCTTTCAAAGTTCAGGGAAAAATCTTATCCCTTATTTATCATCCATAGTATCGTTAGCTTCCCAATAATATTCTAATTCCTTTAATTCTTGAAATGGGCACCAAGTTTCAGCAGTTTAGAAAGGGGTCTATTCCAACCCTTTGAAAATCACCTACCTGTCCCATGTTCAACACGGCTAGTCTCTTGAGTCACCATAGAGAAAGTTCTATATTTGATTCTTGTTGTAGTTTCATTGGCTTCCACACCAAGTGTTAGGACCCTATCCTAACACAACTATTACTATGTACTTGTCTAGTGTTAGTGTTATATTTGCACCATGGGCACCTAGTGTGCATGGGCCCATTATGATGTAACCTTTACTTTTATTGTAAGTAGGAGTTAGTAGCTCAATTCCCAACCTTTGTACATTAGGGTTAGGGGAAATAAGAGTCTATATAAGGACATGAATTTGGTGTTGAAGGCATCTCAAATTTTTTTATTTTGTATCGAAGCTCTGCTTCTACAAAGGTTGCTCCCTCTAAGAGGCCTATGATATTTGTTTCACTTGATTAATATAAGTTTATTGTTATTTCCACTCAATTATTTTTCATGAGCACTTTTGTTACTTTCATTTTCATGATCATTTAGTTATTTCCAATTCGTAAGCATTTCCATTAATTCTTGCATTGCTACTTCGGTTATGCATGTTAATATTTGAAGGGTCCTAACAAGTGGTACTAGAGAACTTTCTAGAACCGTGTTCCGTAGCAGCAGAATTTCTTGTCCTTCCATCCATTTTCTATTCTACAATTTCACATTTTGTTCATTTTCCATTAAAGTATTTTTCCAAAAAACAAAAACAAAAAAATCTTTTTTCTAGTGGAGTAGGGTAGAAACTTTTTTTCAGGGGTTTTAAAATTGCGTTGATCTATCATTTTTGGCTAAGCACATTTGCCTGTAAAGCGGTGTGTGAAGGAGGTGTGGTAAAAGTGCACTAACATCCAAGCCTTAGACAAAATGCGCCACAAGTTCGGACTTCCACGTACCATAAGGTATATCGGAAGACAATCTTAGGTACTAAAACAAAACAGCCCTAGGAAGCCTTCGCCCTTTTAAAATTGTGGTGCATCAATAAGCGGTTAGCCCCGAGAAGTTACTTTCACAACACCCTTGAAAACAGATAGTGCAACTACAGGTATGGGGGAACCCTCTGTAGTTAGAGCTCTAAAATATTAGGCCACCCACTACTAATTAGCGAGATCGTATATCAAAGAGCCCACAAAATCAAACACACCTGACTTAGGTTGTCCCTATTGAAAAATTGTTTCAGTCCTTTGCCTTCACAAACAAAACCAAATCCGAGCATACTATAGAAGAGGATACTACAGTCACAATCAAGTTTTGTCGCATAAGCACATTGATACGCACCAGGTAGCTCAATTAGGGGCAGTTCGAACAATCCAAAGCTACACAACGATTACCAGTCTAATTGTGCAAAAATGAAATGAAATATTATTAACATCCGCAATGAGCCAAAAAAAAACCCAAGGGACTATAAGAAGGACAATAATGACTACCAGCTAGCAGGCTAAAAATCCCAACAAAGAAAAGAAACTAAGTTAAATACAAGACGTAACCCAACAATTGGGCCAAAGAGAAGGGAGAGAAGAGGGGGGAGGGCTGCAATCCAGAGGAGCGAAGTGCACGCCAAGAAGAACGGAGAGAGAGAGGGAGGGGGAGGGAGCAGCCCAGGAAGGGCAAGCTCCAAGAACCCCCAAAAACTAATCTCCCCTAACTGTCAAGGCAGAGAATATCCAATCTAACAGTGAATAAAATATCTAGTATGACAATGCAAAGAATATCTAGTCTGATAGAGTAAAGAATATTCAATTTGATAGTGCAAAGAATATCCAGTGTGGCAATGCAAAGAATATCCACTCTAAAAGTCAAACCAATCAGTTGTCAGTAGTCCACCAGCAAGCAAAAAACAATGAAAAAAAAAAAAATTAAATTAAAAAATAAAGGCCAAAAATTGCCATTTTGATAAATAGACCATTGCGATCCTCTTTTCAAGCTAATCGTTTTGAGATATAACTTCGATAAACCTTTTGGAGACCCTAAAGTGACTAAAAAGGCTAGTGGTACCAAAACTACTCAAGAGTTAGTGCGGTTGGGCGACCAGTTGAAACTGTTAGGAGGTGAAGTCAATATCCAGATCTCCAATGTTCTTCAGCACAGAGGTGCATGGTGGTGCAGCTTATGGAGAGGAAACGAACAATTTTTTGGACTCTTCCTTTGGAAGAGGAAACGAACAGTTTTTTGGACTCTTCCTTTGGAAGAGGAAACGAACAGTTTTTGGAGTCTTCCTTTGGGAGAGGAAATGAACAGTTTGTTTTTTCTATAAAAGGGGAATGACCCCTTGCATGTAAATGTTGATTGAATGTAATTCTGCCAAAATCAATAAAATATCAAGCTGCCATTGCCCCATGGTTTTCCTGTACATTGCAGATTTTCCACGTAAAATCTGTGTTACTGTTTTTTCCTATGTTATTGTGTTTTTCTGCTTGCACATAATTTTGCTATATTTTCTAACATCTGGTATCAGAGCCTAGGGTTTTATGCGAGTGGGAGCTACAACAATGACTGGAAGTGTAACCAAGTTTGAGATTGAAAAGTTTGATGGCAGGAACTTTGCCCTATGGAAGATGAAGGTGGAGGATTTGTTGGTTCAAAATGACCAAGCCCTAGCCTTGAAAGGGCTCGCAAGTAAACCAAGCAACATGAAAGATGAGGAGTGGGCAACGCTGGAGAGGAAGGCGGTTTCTACAATCCGTCTATGCCTAGCGGACTCCGTCTTGTTCAATGTTGTTGAAGAAAAGACCGCGGAAGCCCTTTGGAAGAAGCTTGAAAAGTTGTATGAGATGAAATCTGCAACAAATAAGGTTTTTCTAAAAAAACAGCTTTACAGCCTAAGGATGAAGGAGGGTTCATCTGTGGCAGATCACCTGAATGAGTTTAATACCCTTATCAGTAAAGTGGTTTCAATTAATGTGAAGATGGAGGATGAGGACAGAGCTATCACCCTACTTTGTTCCCTCCCGGAGACTTGGGATCATTTGGTGATGACCATCAACAATTCATCATCAGGAGCTCTAACTTTTGATGATGTGGCAGCCGCTTTGTTGGCAAAAGAGTTAAGGCGGAAAACGTTTTTGGAACCCTCAACCAATGAAGCCCTAGCTGTGAGAGGTCGATCTTTCGAGAAGAGTCAACAAAGTAGATCACAATCCAGATCTAAGTCTAAAGGACGCAAGCTGAAAGGGAAGTGTTGGCATTGTGGGAAGCCAAGGCACTCAAAGAAGGATTGTTGGCAGTTAAAAAAGGAAAAAAAATGGTGAAAAGCAATTTCATCCATCAATTGAGGCCAATACAGTAAATTCTAGAGAGACGACAACATGTGAGGCTTTCTGTATCAGCAACAACAAATCTGTTTTATATACCTGGGTTTTGGACTCGGGTGCATCTTTCCACATGTCTCCTCACAAAGACTGGTTTGACAAATATCAACCATATAGTGGTGGGAAGGTCTACTTGGGTGATGATCACCCTTTAGAAATTGTGGGAAGAGGGGACATAAGGATCAGATTGGAAAATGGTAGAGAAAGGATGTTATGTGATGTACGACATGTGCCAGATTTGAGGAAGAATTTGCTCTCAATCAAGATGATGGATAAGCCAGGGTATTCTGTCACTTTCGGCAACAACTATTGCAAAATTACCAGAGGTGTTATTGTAGTAGCAAAGGGAGAATCTTATGGGACCCTATATCGTTTATGCAGTGATACGGTGACAAACCATGCAACAGCAGCAACTTCTGTTCAAGATGCAGTAATGCTATGGCATCAACGCCTAGGCCGTATGAGTGAAAAAGGTCTGAAAATTCTGCATAACAAAGGTATGCTTTCTGCGATTAAGTCTTGCAATTTAGCCTTGTGTGAGCACTGTATTTTTGGTAAACAAAAGAGGGTTCGGTTTACTGCAAGCCCTGGTAAGATTTCTGATTTTCTGCAACTTATACATTCGGATATATTTGTACCAGTCCCCACTCGGTCCTTAAATAGTGCCATCTATTTTCTAACTTTTATAGATGATTATTCTAGGAGAGCGTGGGTTTATTTTCTAAAGAAGCCGGAAGCTTTGCAGAAATTTAAAGAGTTCAAAACTCGAGTAGAGAAAAGTTTAGGCAAGCTTGTTTTATGTCTTAGGTTAGATAATGGAGGTGAATATTGCTCCAAGGAATTTGATAAAAATTTTACGCAGGAAGGAAGTAAGCACCAGAAGACTGTACCATATACTCCACAACAAAATGGTGTGGCTGAGCGGATGAATCGCACAATCATGGAACGTGAGAGATTAGGTAAACAGGAAAAAGGTCTTCATTCTTTGCCCTGACATTTAGCATTATTGGAGTTTTAATGCCTTGTTCCTGTTTACCTAATCTCTCACCATTGAATCCCATTTTCTTCATCAATTTGGATCCAAATCCTTTGGTTTGTTTTTCAAAACACCCAATTTCATCATCGTCATCAATGTTTTTAACAATATGGCATTTGTCACTATTGATGAGATTATGGAGTTCAGTTTTTAAGTCACTAGTGTCGCAAGCAAAATCTGCTACTGTGATGAGATCACCTGTGCTACAACTGATATCTACCATAGAAGGTATGAGGTCGCTTGTATCACAACAAGCATTGGCCATCATGGGCTCAAGGTCACATGTGTCACAACAAGCATTTGCCACCATGGGCTAAAGGTCACTTGTGTCACTACAAGCATCGACCATTAGGGGTTTGACCTCTGTTTCCTCACTAATATCCCTTTTCACTTTACGTTGAGCAATGTCAAGAGAAACCAATGACATGTATATTGCCCTTACAACGCCAATAGGGATTAGAACACCATTTTTCTGAATGTCTTCACAAGACACAGAATCATCGAGTATGGCATCTACACCACTGCGTAGTGTGAGAAATGTGCCATCCTCATAAAAATCTATCCCGTCCATGTATGGGGAAAAGTATGGGTCTTTAACTGATTTAGCAACATCAGTTGATTTTGGGGCTTACTTTTTCTTTGATCTGCCCATCCTTGAAGGTGTCGGTCTCTGCCGAAAATGCACCTATTACAAAGGAAATTTTGCAAGAAGTATAACTAAGGTGTCGGTCTCTGTCGAAAATGCACCCTTATAAGTTGTTTTCCCCCCTTGTTGCAAAATATTCTTTGACAAAATATTGCAAGAATTTCGACTAAGGTGTCGGTCTCTGCCGAAAATGCACCCTTTTTAAGTCGTCCTCCCTTTTTAGCAAAAATACACCAATTTTGTTGTCAGCAATTTTTGGAGCAAAATATTATCAACAATTTTGAAGCAAAAAATGGTTTGTTGCTTGTACCTTGGGCCGGCGGATTTGAACCCGAGACCTGGCAATCGGAAGCACCTTAGCTGTGGGCAAGCTACCACTCCGGCTACCACTGTCGATGGTAAGGAGGGGGAAACACCCAGGTGTTAGACACTCTTGCAGGACCCGATGGTGCCCGCGCAACTATCCTCCACGGCGGAGGTGGCGGCGGTTTTCTACGGCGTCCTCCGGGTGGCACTACCAGATGTTGTTGCTCCCTGGTGGTGGACGCGTCTCCAACGTGCTTACAAGCTCCTGCAATTCGTGTAATGGCCGTTGCGCAGACGTCTTAGGGCACCGAAAAACAATATTTTTTGCAATACACCGGATCGCAGCAAATCGCTCGCGGTAGTGTCGTTTCCTCCAATTGGCTGCAATTGTCGGCTGCAAATCAATATCGTTCTGTCTCCGCTTGGCATTCCCGTCAACAAACCTCTTCAAGTAGAGGTGGGCAAGGCCTCTTTTTGGCAGACGTGATTCTCCCGGCTGGCTGCAAGTTGTCTACAACAGTCAAGATCGCAGGAGAACTGCAATAATATGTCAACAGCAAAACTGGAATCTGTGAATCGGCAGAGGAGGAATACCTGCGATAGATGGTGGCTAAAAACCAATTGTCGTCTGCCTGTAAGAAATCACTTTCGCAAAGTTGTTGCGTTGGCTGGAACAAATTGGAAATATTGTTTTTCCAGCCTGCTATCTACTGCGTCGCGCGAGTTTTCCTGCATCAACGTCTGCTGCAAACGCTGCAAATCGTTGAACGGCTCGCCATCTGCAACTACAACATACAGCCTTCGATGATCTGTCGAGATAGCAACGCCACGGCATCTGCGTATTTTTAGTCAAATGGACCTGTGCAGCTATGAACCAATAGTTTGAAATAGCGTTTGCGCTCGTCCCAAGTCTGATCAATCACATCACCAAAAAACAAATCTGGGCAATCTCAACCTGCAAATCAAATTTTCATCAATTGTCTGTATCCATGATCCAATGACGAAGGGAGTTGCTACCGGCGTCTGCCTAACTGTGATCTGTGCAAATATATCTGCACCTGCACCTTTGTCTGACTAGAACGCGTTGGCTCATACGCGATTTCAGCACACGATTCTGACTACAAAATAAATCTCGCGATGGTTGTTGCACAATGGTGACGTCGATCACTGCAACCCAATCACCACGCGTCCGCTGCGTCCAGATCTAGAGTGTCGTCACACATCTATCTGACGGTGATTCTGGCTTCGGCTGCTTTAGGACGGCGATGCAATGTCTGATCAACGCGATTCTGGTCTGCCTTCGCGTTGTAAGTTTGATCTGCAGAGTTGAACTAGTGCGCTCCAATGGCTACCGTTTGTCTGCAAACTGACCTGGGATTATTATCCCACATGTACCTCGTTGAGGTACTAGGCAGGCTTTAAAATCAAAAAACCTTGCCTATTATAGTGTCTACCTTCGGGTAGACGTTGCTACCCGAAATCCTCCCTTGTATTCGCCTGCAAGACCGCCACAAGTAAATTTTGTCCAACGGCCCCTCAGTCCAGTCACTGATTGCTTAGGTGTTCCCACAATCCAATGTTTAGATGTCCACGTAGGCCATAGGGTAGGTGTCGGTCGGCCGCCGGTAGAGTCCACTTCATGCGTAGAGGTCGGAGTCAGATCTATGTTCTGATCTGTCAGATAGCGCGTCCTTTCGTCTGGATCTGCCAGGTAGGTTCATAGGTCTGTGTCATGCCTAGTTAGGGCCAGTTCGCCTCGTCCAAATGGCGCGTATGGCAGCGTCTGGTCCTGTGTCCGCGTCGGTCTTAGGATTAGGTCCACGGTCAAGCGCTAGGATCCAGTCCCGTCCAATTGTCACGATGTATGTCCCGATCTAGGTCATCGTAGGTACCTCACTCCCTCAGATCTTCAGGTCCGGCCGCGTCCACGTTCAGATCGGCCCGATCATGTCCACAGCGCCACGTTAGGTAGGTCCCGTGGTGCAGTTCTGTCAAGACCGTCTGTTCTCCACCGTGTTACGTGGCAGCCAAGCCGTAAGTTAGCAGGTCTTTGGGATTTGTGCAAGCAGTTCGTCACATATCAGATCCCATTCGAGCTACCTCGAGAAACGTGCCCAAAGCGTCTCTCAGGCTACGATCGAGCCAAGAGTATATGGCTCTGATACGATATTAGCAAATTAGGTGAAGCGATTGTATTATTGATAATAATGCTATAGTTATATACAACATGATAGGCTATAGTTAGCCCATAGAATCACTAACTAATAGCTAACCTACGCGCTTAGAGAGATAAGCGCTAACCACTAACAAACAAATGCTAACAATATGATATTCGTTAATAAATAGATATTAACAAATATCTAATCTAGGTAGATAACTAAACTAATCTACCCTAACAACCAAATGAGGTAATAATATAGTTACCATAGAATAGTAACTCTAACATGTCCTAGAACGAAGCAGAGAAGACAAGCATGTCTCATGTACCGTATTCATCAACAGTAGGAAGCCTCATGTATGCCATGGTGAGCACCAGACCGGATATTGCCCAAGCAATGGGAGTAGTTAGCCGGTACATGGCAAATCCTGGTAAGGAGCATTGGAATGCGGTGAAGTGGATATTTAGATATTTAAGAGGCACTTCAGATGCTGCTATTTACTACGGATCGGATAGTTTGCAAGTTAAAGATTTTGTGGATTCTGATTATGGTGGAGATAGAGATGGGAGAAAGTCCACTACAGGATATACTTTTACTCTTGCTGGTGGAGTCGTGAGTTGGGCTTCTAAGTTGCGATCTGTGGTGGCTTTATCAACCACTGAAGCAGAATATATTGCAGCAACTCATGCCAGCAAAGAGGCAATTTGGCTAGAGCGACTGTTGGGTGACTTCAGGGTAATGTAGGGGAAAATTACGTTGCATTGCGATAGCCAAAGTGCTATTCAGCTAGTGAAGAACCCAACATTCCATGATCACACGAAACACATTGATGTCAAGTACCACTTTATAAGAAATGTGGTGGAAGAAGGTAGGATCCTGTTGCAGAAAATCGACACTGAAGTGAATCCTGCAGATATGCTTACTAAGCCGATCAAGACAAAGAAGTTTGAGTGGTGCAAAACTTCTCTGGGCTTGCTGAAATTGTGATAAGGGCAGCATTGGGCAATTGGCACTTGGATGGAAAAACATATGCAAAGAATTCTTGTATATCGACTTCAAGTGGGAGAATGTTAGGAGGTGAAGTCAATATCCAGATCTCCAATGTTCTTCAGCAGAGAGGTGCATGGTGGTGCAGCTTATGGAGAGGAAACAAACAGTTTTTTGCAGTCTTCCTTTGGGAGAGGAAACAAACAGTTTTTTGGACTCTTCCTTTGGAAGAGGAAACGAACAGTTTTTGGACTCTTCCTTTGGAAGAGGAAACAAACAGTTTTTGGAGTCTTCCTTTGGGAGAGGAAACGAACAGTTTGTTTTTTCTATAAAATGGGAATGACCCCTTGCATGTAAATGTTGATTGAATGTAATTCTGCCGAAAATCAATAAAAGATCAAGCTGCCATTGCCCCGTGGTTTTTCCTGCACATTGCAGGTTTTCCACGTAAAATTTGTGTTACTGTTTTTTCCTGTGTTATTGTGTTTTTTTGCTTGCACATAATTTTGCTATATTTTCTAACAGAAACAAATTAAATCTTCTCAATCAACAATGCTTTAGACATTATCTAAATTAGACAAATTGGATAAAATAAAATTGACGACATCAAAATTCATTTAACAAGCTTGAATGTAAAATACGACACTCTGGCAGAATAATCATCAAGGAGTCAAGGTGCCAGTTCCAACGAAGGAGCATGAAACATCCCGCCTCTAAATACAAATCAGAGAATGCCCAAGCTGGACTTTCCAAAATTTGATGGTGATGATCCAACCAGTTGGTTGTATTGGGTCAAACAATATTTTTCTCTTCATGCCACTCCCCACAATCAGAAGCTTGCAATTGCATCTTTCAACCTAGAACATGAAGCAATCCAGTGATTCCAATGGTTAGAGAATATGAATCAGAGGCTCACTTGGCTTGAATTTGAGTGCAAATTACTCACCCGTTTTGGACCCAATGAGTATGAAGATTTTACAGGAGCCCTCACCAAATTAAGACAAACAACATCTATTCATGATTACCACACACAGTTTGAAAAACTAGCGAATCACACTAGGGAATTAAGTGTCGAGTTTTTCCAAAGTTGTTTTATTAGTGGATTAAAGGAAGATATCCGTGGAGAGGTGAAAATGTTCAAGCCAGACAACATGATGGCAACTATAGAATTGGCTAGCCTCACTGAGAGTAAATTCGCAGCACACAGGCATACTTTTAAACTGCCACAGGCTTGAACCCCGTTTCTATCCCGAACATCGCCAAACTCAGGAAACAAACCACCCTAGGTTAAACATCTCACCCACGAAGAAATGGAGGCACGTCGAGCACAAGGTCTATGTTACAATTGTGATGACAAATATTCTCTAGGCCACAAGTGTGTACAATAGAAACTATATTTACTAGATGTGGGAGAACCTTCCACTAGGGAACCACACAACAAAGGGGAGGACCAAATAGAGGTAGATCAACTAGAAGATCCCAAACCAACAAAGGACAACCCAACCCGAAATCACACTACATGTATTGGTCGGGATTTCTACTCCCCAGTCCATGAAGGTGGTGGGGTATTTCAAAGGCCAGCAACTTATCATCCTCATTGATTCTAGTAGTACCCATAATTTTATGATCCTTGGGTAGCTAAACAGGCAGCTTGTTACATCTATTTTTGCAATTCATTTGAGGTGATGGTTTCCAATGAGGGTACTCTACCATGCAAGGGAATATGTAGAAATGTAAAAGTGGCGATGGGTGACTACAACCTCAAGGCAGATAGATATGTTTGCCCTTCTGTTGGGGGCTTGCGACATTGTGTTGGGAACTTAATGGCTTCACACCCTAGGCCCAATAGAATGGGACTTTTCCAAGCTACGGATTCAACTCATAGAACATGAGAGGCAATACACTCTTCGAGGTATGACCGCAAGTCCTTCCCAACTCATCAGCTCACACTGCATGGAAAAACTTTTGAAGAAATTGTCTCAAGGGGTGGTGGCACTCAATGATACAGTTCAATCAGCTGAATTACAAAAAATTATGGATAAACATGCCCTTGTATTTGTAGAACCACAAGGGTTACCACCACAGCGCTCCCACAATCATGCCATCAAGCTTGTTCCAGGAAGCTTAATACCAAACATTTGTCCCTACCAATACTTGTATATGCAAAAGACCAAAATTGAGAAGAGGGTACGGCAGTTATTAGCGGCAAGATCATTCAATTGAGTATCATCCCATGTTCTTCCGCAATACTTTTGGTTCATAAGAAAGACGGGTCTTAGCAATTTGGATTTCCAAGAACTCAACAAATTACCATCAAGGAAAGTCGCAAGCTTAATGCAGTGGTAAGGGCTTTGGCCTCTCTTTGAGATGTCCAAGGTTCAAACCCCACTCAATATGAGGGGACTAGGACCCCTCATAAAAACCTGTGTAAACTCGTTGAAAAAACAAATTACCATTAAATTTCCCATTCCCATCATTGATAAGTTGTTGGACGAACTCCACGGTGCTCACTTCTCAAAGTTGGAACTTCGTTCAAGTTATCATCAGATCAAATTGCAGGAATAAGATACTCCGAAGACAACATTCCACACTCATGAAGACCATTATGAATTCTTTGTCATGCCATTTGGTCTTACCAACCCATCATCCACTTTTTGGAGTCTCATGAATGCAACCTTTCGACCATTTCTATGTTTTATTTTGGTGTTTTTCGACAACATTTTGGTTTACAATTGTACATGGGAGGAAAATTTGCAACATTTAGACTAGACACTGCAACTCTTGGTTGATAATCAACTATATGCCAGACAAACCAAATGTTCTTTTGGGATGCAAAAAGTCAAATACCTAGGCCATATAGTTTCAAGGGAAGGGGTCAAAGTGGACCCTAAAAAGTTTGCAGCCATACAAGAATGGCCTAAACCAAACTCTCAAAAGTCTTTGACGTTTCCTAGGCCTCACTAGCTATTACCAAAAATTTGTCCGAGAATATGGGAATATTTCATCCTCTTTGACTGTTATGTTGCAAACAAACTCGTTTCTATGGTTACAACCTATCGAACATGCATTTCTACTACTCAAGCAAGCTATGCTCTCTACTCCTGTCCTTGCTATGCCTAATTTCTCCAGGCCATTACTGGTCGAAAGTGACAAGGAAGTGGAATTGGCACAGTGCTTATGCAAGAAGGGCAGCCCTTGGCCTTCACTAGTAAGGCACTGTCAAGCAAAAACCTGATAAAATTGACTTATGAGAAGATGATGATGGTGATTCTCCATGTTGTAAACCAATGGAGACCTTGTCTTAATGGGCAACATTTTTGCATCAAAACATACCACCACAGCCTTAAGTACTTTCTTGAGCAACGCATATATACACTAGAACAACAAAATTGGGTTAAAAAACTGTTGGGATACGACTATGAGATCACTTATAAGAAGGGCAAGGATAATGTAGTCATTGATGAACTATCCTGCCAATACGAGGACTAAGGTATGCTATGTTCCATCTCTCTCAATGGACCCACCAACTTCAAGGGGAAGTGACCAAAGATTCTACCTTGCAATCACTAATTCAGCAACTTCAAACTAATATTGACACTCGCCCAAGATATAAATGGGACGGACAATATCTACGATATCGAGGTCGCCTCGTACTCCCTGCAAATCCGCCACTCCACAAGTTCATACTATAGCAAATGCATGCTTCTTCGACCAAAGGACATTCAGGGTTTTTAAAATTTTATGAAAGAGCTTAACGCACTTTTTTTTAGGTAGGCATGAAAAAGTATATCAAGACCTTTGTCGCAGAATGAGACACTTGTCAACGCATTAAGGGAAAAACTATTCACACATCGGGCACACTCCAACCTCTTCCAATCCCGAAGATGGTTTGGATGGACATTTCTATGGATTTTATTTAAGGGCTCGCAAAGTTTGGAGTCTCGTGGTGGTGGGTCGTCTCTCTAAGTTTGCTCATTTTTGTCCCCTAGCCCACCCTTACAAGGACTTAACTATTATCCAAATATTCCTTGATTCCATTTTCCACCTTCATGGCATGCCCTAGTCCATCGTATTCGATTGTGACCCCACATTCACTAGTCATTTTTGGCAGGAACTATTCAAGCTGCACAGGACACAACTCAAGATGAGCTTGGCATACCATCCACAGACCGATGGGCAAATTGAAATTGTCAACAAGTGCTTAGAGACTTATCTATGTTGCTTTGCATTTGAGCAACCGACTCATTGGGTCAAATGGCTTCCTTTGGCCGAGTGGTGGTATAATACTTCCTATCACTACTCCACAAAGATGACGCAATGGATTCACACAATTACCACCGTCACACTAGTCATACATTCCGGGTAGTTCTAAGGTTCAAAAAATGGATTCCACTCTCATGGAGCATGCACAACTACTCCAAAATCTCAAAGATAATTTGGTCATGGTATAGAACCATATGTGACAACAAGCAAATCAGGACCATTCCAAGCGCGGTTTTAACATCGGGGGCATGGTTTTCCTACTCCTACAGCCCTACAAGCAATCATCGCTAGAACTCCATGGCAGTCCAAAGTTAGCACCAAAATTTAATGGACCATATATAGTGATCCAATAGGTTGGCCTTGTGGCCTACAAGTTAAAATTGTTGTCTTATTCCACAATACATCTAGTTTTCCAAGTCTCATCTTTAAAGAAAGTCCTTGACAACCGTATACAGGTCTAGTCCACACTACACCAGTTGAACGAGGAAGGCTCGATCATCTTAGAACTCAAGAATATTCTCGACCAACGTACACGCACACTTCACAACCTCACTCTCACATATGTCCCAATACAACGACGTGAGTTGCAACCAAAAGATGCTACTTGGGAGCCACTCCATCAACTACAGCAACAATTTCCTCACCTCAAGCTTTGAGGACAAAACTTGAAGGGGGAGGGCATGTTAGGACCCTATTCTAGCACAACTAGTACTATGTACTTGTCTAGTTTTAGTGTTATGTTTGCACCATGGGCAAGTGTGCATGGCCCATTATTAAGTAACCTTTACTTTTATTGTAAGTAGGAGTTAGTGGCCCGAGTTACCTCTTTCATGTGGTCCAACCCTTGAACATTAGGGTTAGGGTAAATAAGAGTCTATATAAGGACATGGGTTTGGAGTAGAAGGCATCTCATATTTTCTCCTTTTGTATCGGAGCTCTCCTTCTAAGGAGGTTGCCCCCTCAAAGAGACTTGCTATATCTATTCGGCTTGATTAATATAAGTTTGTTGTTATTTTCATTCAATTAATTTTCATGACCACTTTTGTTACTTTCATTTTCGTGATCATTTAGTTATTTCCAACTCATGAGCATTTCCATTAATTTCTGCATTGCTACTTTGGTTATGCTTATTTTTATAAGAAGGATCCTAACACCAAGCTCCAAAATTAAACTTTTCCTTGTGTTGAAGGAGGAGGTTATGGGGTTTACCAGCATCCAACCATCACGCAATGGGGTCCAAGCAATCATATGATAGGAAAGCGTTTCCAATGACATTCACTATTAAGGCAATGCATAATATGATCCAATCCACATATCCATCATTTTTTAAATTGTTTGATCTGGGCATAAGAGAATGTTTACTTTCCATATTTTGCATTTTGTAAGAGGCCCTCAAAACTTTATGACTTAGCCTTTTGCTTGTGGTTACTATAGTCCCTCTTTTTCTTCTAGTATAGGAAATGGGTTCCAAATATTTTGTGAAAACAAAAGTTTTATCTGCCCTAGAATGAAAACAATTGGATCACTTCCCCTGTCCAAGTTTCTTAACTCCATACTGAATCCACATCAATTCCTGAATTTGGCATTTGACTTATATCAATATTTGAGGATGGTTAGGTATTTGACTTATATCAGCAGTTTAAGAATGATTTGATGTTGAATGATTCTTCATACACAATCTAGCTGAGTGCCTTAGTTGTTTTTGGTCTGGTTTGTGTTTCTTACGCTTTCTTGAAGATAGTTCTTTCGAATCCTCATCTAACACATTATCTATCCTCATCTAACACATTATCTAGATTCAAGAATGCATATTACTCTTACTTGTTTCCTGCTGCATGGCATTCATCAATGTAAACCTGCTCTAGGGTGTATTTGACTAACAACTTTGAATAAAACATGCAAGTAGTTCTAAAATTATACATGCCATTGAATGGAAATACAATATAAGATATGAAAGTAGGAAAAGGCAATGATAGTGAATATGAAATATCAGTCGATATGTAGGATTCAATAGATGGCATGAACGGTTAGTTGACTCATACCCTTTCATGACCAAGCTTCAAAATCATGACTTTATGCCTAGTCAGGAGTGTAATACTTAAATTCAATTTTATATTCAAAGCGATACAAAAATTCCCTTTTTCTTTTTACATGCCCACTAAAAGTGGAGAAAAGTGAGGTAAGCATGATGACATCCAAGTAAACTCTTCCATGTTATTATGATGAGAATTGGCTGAGGATTGGCTGCTACGTGGAATATGGTTATGAAGTGGGTCTAATGGTGATGGCTTGAGTGCTGCAGATAGGAGCTCTCAGGTTCGAATCCGAGGGGAGTAGGGTAAGTATGTCACGTAGGCAGGATAGCACAACATGAGTGCCCCCTCCGAACTTAACTTGACTTAAAATTTAACTCAACCACTATAAAAGGTAAGCGGCTGGGAAAATGGACTGACAAGTTCAAAGGTATTTTTGAGGAGCTTAAACCAACTTAACAGCATCTAGAGACCAAGAAGAGAAACTTAACTTGACTTCAAATTTAACTCAACCACTATAAAAGGTAAGCGGCTGGGAAAATGGACTGACAAGTTCAAAGGTATTTTTGAGGTGCTTAAACCGACTTAACAGCATCTAGAGACCAAGAAGAGAAATCTGGATGAGCAATAGATGTTAAGGCTGAGCTGAAGTGGCACAACATAACTCACAGGTTCTAAAGACAACTGTCAATAGCAGGGCCTGAAAGCCGAGCAGCATCTCCAGTACAGTGTGAGTTAACTAATTTGCTGATGAACAAGCCCAAGGTTCGTCTCTTGGGACAGATATAGATACTACTGCTACTCACTCTAGAGTCTAGACAGGCATCATCTTGGCTAGGACTGAACAATGCCAACATACTTTTCGAATACATTTGGCCAAAACTTCACAAAAGAATTAGGCTTCTCCAACGAGGTCTCTGAAATGCAAATAATATGTTCTTCTTCTGTATTTTAGTTGGCGGGAGTACCATCATAAGACTTGAAGAGTCATGCCAAAACTTGGAGTGTCACAAAATTACGAGGGCATAAGAGACTCTATCCACTTTGGCTTGTTTCACATTATTTGCCATTTCCCACTCTAACGCGAGAGCTTTATGACACATTCAAACAGTCGAGCAGTTTCTTGGAATGCAGAGGATCAATAACCTCAAACATGAGGTTGTGGCCAGAATTTCCAGTGTACTTTGGGTCTGACCGTAGCAGGAAGCCTTTTGTCGCCACAATGGTATGATTGTGCGGTTCATTTTGTTGTCCTGGTTTTTAATTCTAATTTGTGTTATTATTTATTCAGTCTTTAAAAAATGAATTTATCCAAAATGAATCTCCATGACTCCATAAACAAACTTTGTGCCCGCATACATATGGTTTTCGTTAGACCATTCATATAAAAAATCATTTAGCTGCACATACATATACTATATATATGATAATGATCAATGCCTAAAGATTAACTTGCTAACTATCAATTTGGTCTCTTTAGAAAGACTAAAAATTAAAACCCTAAAAAGACCCACCAGCTTGAAGATGAGCAGCAGATTAAGGGTTCAAATCCCACAGCTACAAGATGTTTTTTTTGTTTGTTTGTTTTGGTAGTGCTGTATTTGGATTTTGATTATGGATGAAGAAGAGACCTTATTACCTTTAGCTCGGACTTGCATTCGAAATTTGCGCGGTTTCCTGCTAATAGACGACGACATGAATGAAATCGTCAACTTCTCAAGGACAGCACTCGCCATTGACATTGCCTCTTCTTGCTCTCTCCCGTAATTAAATCAAAACAGATAATTCTCCAACAACGAGGTTTACTGTTGCCAAGTCCAACTAAATACCAGTGTTGCAGAATTAGCTACTCCTATTCACCCTCGACCAAAATCAATTTTCATAACGGCGAAGAGGATACCAAATCTTTAATAAGGATGGTCTAAAGCGCGGAATCCATCATTGGCTTAGCAATTATTTGGTCACGCCATTTCGGGGTTTTGCTCCAACCGAAGCTATTGCATCCTTTTGCCTCAATGATGGCGTTTCCGACATTTCTTTCTATCGGTTGAGGTTGGCTTTGAACCTCTTTACGACTTTAAGCGCTCACTTAGATTAATAAGCTCAACCTACGCTTTTTAATCCTGGTTTAAAAAGGAGTGGAATAATTAGTGAGTTTTTAGTTTCGAAGGTTAGTAGATTGCTAAGTGCTTATTTAGTTAGGTATGTCCAAGAAGACATCGAGGTTCAAATTTTAGGGACATCCTATTTGTAAAGGTAGTAGTCTGATCTGAATCTTCTGGGTGCGTGTTATATTGACGATGATAATGCAAATTTCGAATGGTCAGTGGTCCCCTTCACACTGGTCAACAACAATAACGAAGTGGAATAAGTTTAGTGGGAATAGCCCATGTGGTTTAAACCCTGCGCTTATTAATTACTAAAAATAGTGTGATTGTGATCAACTTTGTTATGCAACCAAAAAAATGAGTTTCTAATTTTTATTTTTATTTTTGACGAGGAACCTTTTATATACAACATATTTGCAACATGTGAAGGGAGAGATTTGAACCTGGGCCTCTCGATAACTAGAGAGTTTTAACTACCCACTTGCTCTCCAACTCCTCTACATGAGCGGATAATTTCTAATTTTTTAATTCTATGATTAAAAAAATAAAATAAATAAATTTTAAATATTTAATATAAAAATATTTAAAAATATATTTTTTTATTGGAACCAACAATTATATTCAATAAAAAAATAGAGATGTTACAATAAAGAGTGAGCTGAAAAAATCACAGCTCGAGACGCAAGGCCACCCAAACAATTAACATCGTAAAAACCCGAGGCCAAAAATAAAACCAACCCCTAAAAGGGTGAATAAACATAATAACTAAACAAAGGGAGCCACTCCAAGAGGAGATCAAGCTCTACTGTGGGCACTAACAGAACAACCTGATGCTAGAAAATGTCACCCCCTCAACCTACTATACCTAGGCCTCAAAGAAACAGAGGGACCTTAAGGCGGAGGGAGGTTAGGCGAAGCCATGTTGATAGTGCACGGAGCCTCGCACTAGAACCTAACAAGATTTATCAATTGCGCCAACTCATGAGTCTTGGAAGCTTGCGAAATGAGTTGAACAGTAACAACAAAAAATATTGTAATATTTTCATGCAAGGAAAACTGACTAGAAATTGAATCTCCATAATAGACAGCAGCATTCCTAGTTTTCCAAAGTTGAAACAAAATAATAGCACTGAAGAAATTCCATAGAGTAGCAATATAGGCAGGCCGACAATTGTTATCTCCAAAAAAGATCATTTGTCATCTAAAAAAATCTGGATGAAAGGGCTTGAACAATGAATGAATCCAGGACCAAGCAGACTGAGCACGAGGGCAGAACCAAAACAGATGTTTGAAAGTCTCAAAATGACCACAAGTTGGATACTTAGGATTAGGAAGACCAACCCTACTAAGTCTCTCTCCCATAGGAAGCCCTTGATAAATAAGAGACCCAAAAAAAAGGTAATCTTGGGTTCAAGGTTAGACTACTAGATATGGTTCAAACGAGCAATCCAAGTATAGGAGGTAGAATGAGTCTTCCATGTCTCATTAAGTTTATCAACACCAGAGGAAATAGGACTAAGAAGCTAATAAAGCAAGGAAGAAGAGTAGTTCTTGAAAGGAGTATCCACATTCCAGTGTCAATCCCTCCACCAGGCACTTGGGGACTGAAGGTCGAGCTTGTGAAGCATGATATAAGGTATGAGCTCTTGAATCTTAAGAATAGAAGGAAGATCTAAATTCTGAAGATTAAATTTTCGTTTGAGATTAGGCCAAGGAATCCAGTCTCAAGAGTGCACTAAATCATTAATATAGCAAATGCCCTTACAAAACAACCTCAAAGCTTTAATCCCTAGCATATCAATAAGAAGAACTGAAGAGTTAGACAGAATAGGTGACCACCAAATATTCTGATAATTGAATGAAAGACCATTACAAAAACCATCACCAATCCAATTAAGATGAGGTTTCACCGCCTCAAAAGCTCGCCAAATACTTTTAACAACAAAATAACCATGAATCTTAACTAGAGCAAAAGTAATGATGAGAGTATGGAGGCCAATATTAGCCCAAGTTGTGTGCCTATAAGGTAGCCCTGAAGAAATACAAAGACGAATCAAAACCTTCCAGGCTTCAGGGCCTTCAATAGCTTTAACCACCCACTTAGCACACAGAGAAATGCTTTGCCTGTAAATGTCAATGATGCCCATCCCACCTTTATCAGTAGGTGTGCAACAAATATCCCAAGCAACTCGATGAAAACCACGCGAATTATTTCCCTTGGCCCAAATAAAATCCCTAAGGAGTTTGGCCAACTTATTATAAGAATTATTAGAGGGGGCCCAACAGGAAGAGTAATAAACATGGGTGGCAACAAGAATCTTTGTGCAAACTTGAAACTTGTCGTCAAGAGAAAGGGGACGCGAGGCCCAACGAGAAATTTTCTTTTCAACTCTTGTCAATGACATACTACTAGAGTTTAGAGGGTGAGCTATCAAAAGCAAAGGGAATTCCTAAGAACTTAAAATGCTCACCCCTTTGAAACCAATGCCATGAATAATGTCTAAGCCAAGCAGGCATAGAAGAAGATGTAAGGCGAAAACAAAGGGACTTAGACCATTTGATGTTGGATCTAGAGGCCTTACAAAAAGTGTCCAAAGAAACCAAAGTAGTTGAAACTAAAACCTCATCCTCATTGATAGTGAGAAAATAATTATCCGCAAAGTGCCCATTAATAAGTTGGGTGGACATATCAGGCAAAAGAATGCATTTAATTGTTGGTGAAAATGATGGCTAACAACGAAGCTCAAGCGACTTTTGGCGGGAACCAGGGTTCGGTGGGAAGATCAACTTCCAGGGATCCTGAACCAGGTGAGATAGTTGAATCTGCCATGGGGAATGCAACATCGAGAGCAGATCCAGATCCAGGAAATGACAAATCCCCTAGGAAGGAAAAGTCCTGGGGTAAAGAACCACCTGACAAACCTGGCGGGAATACCAACAAATATGGGGCCCCTTCTGGGACCTTCCCATCTGGCTCATACGTGGAAAAGGTCAAGGGAAATAGCACCCATTTGACTCCTGAAGGGCGTAGCCCCTTACTCACGGTAGGAGAGGATCTGGTGATCCCAGAAACCCGAATGATGGATTACCTTTCCCTGGAAAGCCTATGCCTGATCGAGAAATTTGTAGGAGGGCGATCGGATATGGAATCCATCCGAAGATGGGCATCATTAAGGTGGAAAACCCTAGGGAACCTTGAGCTCGTGGCCCTACCTCGAGGGTTTTTTCAAATCCGGCTTAACAATCAAGAGGATGCATCCCGCATCCTAACAGGGGGACCATGGTTTTATGGAAGGAAAAGCCTGTTCATCCACAAATGGGGAGAGGATTTCAATGTAGAGACTCAAAACATCAATTTTGCATCGGTGTGGGTCCATCTTCCTAGGCTTACCCAACCAGTTTTGGCATGAGGATATACTGTAGGGAATTGGCAGATACATAGGGAAAATGATCGCCATTGACCCCACCACCAAAGCCCGCACCCGCATGATCCATGCAAGAATATGTGTCAATGCCAATCTAGATTCCCAGCTACCAACACGGATCAATCTCATCTATGGATCATACCGTAGATGTCAGGCTATAGAATACGAGAATAAACCTGCATTCTATATTGAATGTCAAGCCCAAGGACACCTCAAGAACCAGTGCCCTTCTCTCAAGGCACAAAAAGAACTAGAGAATACTGATCGAAGAATCGAAGCCCAAGTTGGGAAACAACCAGTTCAAAAGAGAAGGCAAACAAATAAAGGGAATCACTACCAGCAAGCAAATATTCAGAATCCTCAAGCAAACAAGGGGAAGCAAGTTGCGAGCCCAAAAAAACCAGCAGACCAAAGCAAGGTAGAGTCCCTTTTTGCTCACCCTAATCATTTTGATATTCCACCTGGATATACTAATCATGACTCTAGGATAAATGATGATCTTCAAATCCTCTCAAATGATGACTTTCTGAATGCTGCTAAGGAAATCCAAAACCCCTCAGTTGAAGAGGGTTTCCAGAACCATCCCCCTTCAAAATATCCCTTTTCCCCTCTGAAGAGCTCTGCCCCCCTCTCCCCATCCCGATCAGGGCCTTCTAAACCTCCCCCTAATCCCCTCCCTGGGCAAGAGCAACCTGGAAGCCCCCCTCCAACTAGAGCTGATTTCAGTCCCAAAAACACTTGGAGCTCCAATAAAGCTGTGGTGGATTATGGTTTGGACAAGAAAAGGGGAAGACCGAATATCCAAGAGCAAAATAGAAAAGAAACTACAGAAGATATAGCCAACGGGGTCCAAAAAATCCTCTTCCCAGAACTTTTCAACCAACCAAAAGATGACACCAAATTATCCAAACCTCCCTTGCAGACTTCAAAGGGAGGCAAGAAAGGAGCCAAAGTTTCCAAATGAGAATCCTCTCATGGAATGTGAGAGGCCTAAACAGTGCGGCCAAGCAGAGACTCACAAGCACTGTAAGGAAAGACATCAAACCTACAATCCTCATCATGCAAGAAACAAAAATCGATCAGGCAAAAGCTCATAAGGTTACCCAAAACATATGGAAAAATAGTGAAAATGTTTCCAGTCCCAACCAAGGCCCATCCGGGGGACTAATGTGTCTGTGGGATTCAGAGAAAGTGGAAGGCAGAGTAATTTCATCCTCGGACAGAGTAACGAACATAATGTTTTTTTGCAAAGACAAGAACTTCTGTTGGATTTTGTCTAATATCTATGCCCCAAACAACCCTCACAACAGAAGCTCCCTATGGGACTCCCTGAGTCAAATGAGAACCACTTTCAACAACCTTCCCTGGATCTTGGCTGAGGATTTCAACTCCCCCTTGTTCCCCTCTGATAAAGCAGGAGGTAACGACATTCCAGTCAAAAGCATCCAAGATTTCCATGACTTTGTCACCAATAACGAACTTATGGATATCCAGATTAAAGGAACTCAATTCACGTGGAGCAACAGGAGAATAGGGAACCAACACATCCAAGTTAAGCTAGATAGATTTTTCCTATCCAAAGAAGCCATTCCCCTCTTCGATGATGCCTCCCTCAATTCCCTACCAAAAATAGGATCAGATCACTGCCCCCTCCTGTTCGAAGCAAACAAAGTGCCCATCTTCAAAACTCCCTTCAGATTCGAAGCAATGTGGGTCCTCCACCCTGATCTGCGAAATCAAATCTCTGAGTGGTGGCAACAACAAGTAAGTGGATCTCCCATATCCCAGGTTTCCCAAAAACTCAAAATAATCAAAGAAAACATCAAGGTCTGGAACAGGGAAGTGTTTGGGAATATTTTTGAAAGCAAGAAAGAAATCACAGACAAACTCCAAATTTTAGAGCAACAAATTCAGAACGGTCAAATGAGCATCCAAATCAAAAATGAAGAGAAAAAACTCCTTGCAGATTATCACAACATTCTTGCCAAGGAAGAGATGTTCTGGAGACAAAAATCCAGAGCCTTATGGCTCAAAGAGGGGGACTCAAACACAAAAATTTTCCATGCCTCCACTCTTTGCCACAGGAGCTCAAACAAAATTAAAGAGCTAACCAAAAGTGATGGTTCAACAACGACAGACATCCTCAACATCCGAGAGGAAGCAACTGCTTTTTTTGAAAACAGGTTGGGAGCCAGTGCACCCTGTCCCAGGCAGGCCCAAGATCAACTCCTCCAACACATTCCCAGCATGATCACCCCTGCAATGAATGCCATGCTTATCAAGGACATCACTGACGATGAGATAAAGCAAGCTCTATTCTCCATGGCTCCCGATAAAGCCCCTGGCCCAGATGACTTTCCCCCTCACTTCTTCCAAACCTTTTGGGACATCATTGGAGAAGACATATGCAATGCCATCAAATTCATGCAGAAATCCAAGTCCATTCCTAGAGGCATGAATTCCACCTTCATTGCTTTAATCCCTAAAGGGTCTGAGTGCAAATCCATGAATGATTATAGACCCATCAGCCTATGCAATGTAATCTACAAAATTCTAGCCAAAGCAATGACAACTAGGCTCAAAGATATCCTTCCCCACATCATAGATCCATGTCAGGGCAGTTCAGTCAAAGGAAGATCTATAAATGATGGTATTATTTCCCTACATGAGGTCCTCCATTCAACATCCCAAACCAAAAAGGTTACCCTCTTCCTTAAGTTGGACATCAACAAAGCTTTTGATAGAGTCAACAGGGTTTTTCTGCTCGTTGTCCTTCAAAAATTTGGCTTCCATAGGGACTGGATTGACCTGATCAGGGGATGCATCTCAAACCCGTGGTTTTCAGTTTTAGTAAATGGATCCACTATAGGATATTTCTCGAGTGGCAGAGGCATCAGGCAAGGAGACCCCCTCTCCCCCATTCTCTTCATCTTACTTGTTGAATCTTTGGGAAGAACCCTCAAGAATGTTGTTTTCGAGGGCACCATTTCGGGCATCAAGGCTGCTTCGAATCTTAATCCCTTGTCCCACCAACAATTTGTGGATGACACAATCCTTGCCACCCATGCCTCAGTTGTGGAGGCCAAGATGATCAAGTGCATTCTCGACTCATATGAAAATGTAGCAGGACAAGAGATAAATTACACCAAGAGCAAAAGTTTCTTCATCAACACTCCCCATCCTAGGCAGGTTAAAATTGCTCAGATCCTCCAATGCAGCATTGGTGAGTTCCCTACCCGATACTTGGGTCTCCCTCTCTTTACCAACCAACCCAAAGAGTCCATGTGGAGCCACGTGATAGAGAGAATTAACCAAAAGCTAGCAGGCTGGAAAGGAGCCTTCCTGTCCCAAGCTGCCAAAGCAACCCTTACCTCAACTTGCCTTCAAAGTATTCCAATCTATTTCCTCTCTGTTTTCAAAGCTCCCATGTCAGTCTACTCCAGGATAGAGCAAATCCAAAAAATATTCTTGTGGACTGGGTCAAAAAACAAAAATAAAATCCACCTGGTCGGATGGGAAAAGGTTTGTTAGCCTAAGATCCAGGGAGGGCTAGGCCTCAGACGAATCAACAACATGAACACAACCTTGCTGGCAAAGCAAGCGTGGAAAATCTTCACAAATTCAGATGCAGAATGGGTGTCTATTATCAAAAGGAAGTATCTTCAAGGCAAAGACTTCATGGATGCAGACATTCCCAAGGAAGGATCCACCTTTTGGAAATCCATTATCCATTCCAGGGATCTTATTCAAAAGGGAACACGATGGCAACTAGGATCTGGTCTCTCTATAAACTTTTGGACAGATCGTTGGCTTGGAGATCAACCCCTCATAGAAGACAATGAAATATCCTTATTGAAACCCTTCCTTGATATTTCAATAGGCAGCAAAGTGGCGGATTTCATCCAATTAGACAATGGTACTAAAAAGTGGAAAGATCTCAATATCATCCCAACCAATAGATAAACTCAAAATGTTGTTAAAAGTCTGTCCCACAAGCTGAGCTCCACAATGATCCCGTCAGAAAGCACAGATGACTACCCCATTTGGAAAGAAACTGACAATGGGAATTTCTCCATCAAAACTGCCCACCAGCTCCTTCTCAATCCCCAGCAAGTGTCTGTTCCCTTCAATCTCATCTGGATCAAGCACCTCATCCCCAAAGTTGGGACCTTTTCCTGGCTAGCAATCCAAAACAAAATCCTATCCACTGACAATCTCATCAAAAGAGGGATGATGGTCCCTAACAGATGTCATTTGTGCACTAAAGCTTGGGAATCTGTAAATCATTTGTTCACTGAGTGCGAGTTCTCCACTTCTATGTTGGGCCACGTCTTGTCCACTTTCCACTTAACTTGGGTCCAACCCAATTCCCTGATCAAGTTTTTCATCCAGTGGCCCAATCCCTTCAAGAATTCCCATCTCCAGGCCCTGTGGAAAATTAGTCTCCATCACTTCCTTTGGCAGGTTTGGCTAGAGAGGAACAACAAAGTTTTTTCAAATTCGCCCAAGGATCCCCTAACTATTGCCAACAAAACCATCAATTTTGCTGCAGAGAATGCTCACCTCTTCCCCTGCCCCAAACCCCCTGACCTGGGATTAGAGCAAGATCTATTTGTCAGGCTCAACATCCCCTGGGAAAGCAACTCACCCCCTCCCATTCCCCATCCAAGGTAATCTGCTCTCTGGAAACCTCCCCCCGAAGGTTGGCTTAAACTCAACTACGATGGTGCTTCCAAAGGAAACCCGAGAATGGCAGGAGCTGGTGGTCTTGTCAAAAATCACAAGGGTAAGATTTTGGTCGCTTTTGCTGAGAACCTGGGAATCCAATCCAACCATGTGGCCAAAGCTCATGCTTTATGGAGAGGCCTAAACATCCTTCAAAAATATGATAGCAAAATTGAAATTGAAGGGGATTCCCTCAACGTCACCAACTACATCAACAACAACAAAATTCCCTCTTGGAGCGTCAGAAACTCCATCCAGGAAGCCAAAATTTTACTTCAAAATCAGTCAAGTGTCATTTGCCACCATGTGTATAGGGAAGCAAACAAAATGGCCGATCTTCTGGCCAACAAAGGCGCTCGTGGAAACTCCCTGGTTGTCTGGGACAAGCATTTTCCCCAAGATATTGTCAATGAAGCAAAAAAATATTGGTCTAGCCACGCGCCCATCTGATTTCCACCCTTCCCCAACTCCTCGGGCCACTCCACCTCTTTGTGGTCGTGCCTCCTTTTCATCCCCCTTCCATCCCCGTCAACCCTTTGTTGATTCGTTGGCTCCCTAGAGAGTGGTTTCCTCAAGTCTCTCTGATTCCAAGACGTGGTCGACTAAGTTTTAGAGATTGACTTTCTCGTTTTTATCATTCTCATCAAAACCACAACCCGTAAATCAAGCTCAATGTCTCAGTAGGTGCCTCCATTACTTCCAATAATGAGGGTTTTCAAGAAGGCTCTCATCCCACCATCGTTTTTAGACAAAATCAAATGTCTTTTTTTGAAAATCAGCAGTGAAAGTCGTGCATGGGTGTTTTCGAGATGGGTCATTCCAGATCAACCCAAGCGAGTGGATCCACACCAACAAAGGTCATTATTTCCATAATAAGTGTGATTTCAACAATCGGATCACCAATGATGATGAAACTTCCCAAAGAAGAGTCACCCATCGCACCAATGAAAACTGTACAACTCTCTGGATCATCAAGTACTACAATCTAGGCTCCCAAGTGGCTTTAAATAACTACCCCCTATCCAAGCTCTTAGCCTACAATCTCGAAATCCTTTGCGCCCTCCTCCCCACCCCTATCCTTGCTTGGCTCTCAGTCATTGTCCTCCCGATGGCTCTGTTAGAACCTATTGAAGTCCAAATTGAATCTCTGGCCCTATCTTTCTTCGAAGACCAAGGATACATCCCATTTTTCCAAAAATTTAAAGGGGTCAAAGTGGACATAACCAGTGATTTTGTGAATTCTTGGGACAATGGAAGCGTAAAGGTTCGAAACCTCCAGTTTTGGGTAATGGTGGAAATGCTAGCTGAAGTGACGAGTTTGTCGATGGTAGGTCATGTTGTCCGCAGGGACAAACACAACTGGGATCAGGAGCTCGAAGGATGGCCCAACCACACCAAAATTTTTAGGTGGAAAGGTATAGCTCTCGATCATGAATCCCTTCCTTCTCCTTGGTCATCTTTATTAATTCCTATTTTGTAGTATATCATAGTGGATGATCCTTCTAAACCCATCCTTAGTTTTCACCTCACCTTGGTAAACCACCTGAGGGGGTTCAAACCCATCAACATCCCTGAATTCCTCTTTCGGTCCATCCGGTTGTCCATTCACAATGCCCATAAAAGGAAATCTCCGCACCCCCACTCACCAAGGGTTGTTTGCCATCCTTTACTACCATGCCCTAGCCCAACCTCCACCCATCATCGTCCCTCCCCTTTAGTCCAATCCGCCTCCATCCCCTACTGCTCCTAGCCCCTCCCGCTCTCCCCCGATGGACCCTGAAGAGTCTGATGCGGACCCTAATTTTCAAACCCCACCCAAAAGCAAGGCCTCCCCACCTGCCATCCCCAAATCCTTACTTTCCAAGAGAAAAATCAAGTTGGAGGAAAGCGCTACTCAGACCCGTAGATCTTCCCACATTAAAAAAGTCAAGAAGGAGACGAGTGTCAACTCACCGGAGCGCATCTCTGACGACAACAATGGCAGCTCAGGCCAAGTTTCTAACACTCACCACAAAGTGGCTACCATTATCATCAGTAGCATTATCAGTACTCTGGAGACCATCAGTGGGAACTTGAAGCAGCTACTCAAGAACGTTGCTGAGAGCAACTCAGCGAAAGGGGACCTGACTGATGCTTGATGGAAGGGCAGGTGCAGGTGGTTTTGCTGGTTTTTGTGTTTATCTTCTATCTATTTTCTTTTTTCTTTTGGAAGTCTCCACTCCCAGTGCAGGGATTTTGTCATAATTTTGGGTTTCCCTGTGGGAAATTAATGATGTATAGTCCGAGTAAGATGTCCAGTATGGTGGTCTTTACGTTGTTTTTTGGCTCACCCAGCTCTGACTGGTGTTGTTATCCTCGAAGATGCAGGTTTTGGGTAAAGATTAAGACTAATATCGAAAACTATGGAATTGTAATACACGGAGTTTCCCTGCACGGGCTCCGTACTGTTTTATTCTGATTAAAAGCGATGTATATGGTTTTGGGATCCAATCAAAACCCATATAATGCAAATACCACAATTACCAAAAAAAAAAAATATCTTTAATCAACCCCTTAGACACTTGATTGGCAATAAGATAACCAAAAGCTTCAATAGCAAGGATGTAAAGTGAGGGGGCCAAAGGACAGCCCTGGCGAATAGAACAAAACAAACCAAAATCCTTTGATCTAAGTCCATTAATAGTAAGACAAGTTGAGGCATCAAAAAACAACATACTGACAACCCTGATAAAAAAGGGGCCAAAGTCGAGAGCTTGGAGCATGGCAAGAATGAAAGGCCACTCAATACGATCATAAGATTTCTCAAAGTATAGTTTAAGAAAAAGGGGCTTTTGGCTAGAGATATGAGCCCATTCTAAATCTTCCCAGATAGTAATAAGATTATCCAAGATGTAATGCCCTTTAACGAAACCCGTTTTCTCTGGTCTAATAATTATAGGGAGAATGTTGCGAATATGGAGAGTTAAAGCTTTAGTCAAAATCTTGTAAGAGACATTAAGCAGAGTAATAGGTCACCAACTGGTGATAAGCTCAGGATTGCCCACTTTATAAATAAATTTAATATTTCCACGATTGATAATATTACCCAAAGAATTATTATCTAACGCTTCATTGTAGACATTGAGCAAATCAGACCCAATAAACTTCCAAGTGGCTTTATAAAATTCACATGGAAAGCCATCAATACCAAGGGACTTATCATCCGACATAGTCATAAGATCATTATGAAGCTCATAAAGTAAAAGAGGAGCCTCACAAAGAAGTTTGTCATAAGCAGACAACTTAGTAGGAACAACATCAAGACACTGTTTGAGCACCATTTGACATTCTAGAGAATCCTGTTGAGATTGAAAAACAAGCTTATAATGATCCACAAAGGCTGAAGCAATATCAGGAAGCGAAGTCAGCCTACCATGGGAGACTTGATTAGCCTTGATCTTATCTGCTTTGAATGAAGAGACTTGAAAAAGGCTTTGGATGGGCAATCACCACCCTTAGGCAGTGCAGACGAGCCCGAATCTTAGCCCCCTTGGCTTCATGTCATTCATGGACTATAAGCTGGTGGCAAATACCAGCAACCCTGGTTTATAATTTTCAATCATATGAATCATTTTCCAGCAATTATAAATTTCGTTGATACTCCTCCGTAATATCCAAATGAGCATGCTTTTTGACATGTGTCACATGTTTGCCAAAATACCACATGAAAGAGGTAGTACGAACAATTGCTTCATTCCACCAAGAAATCCAACTGACAGAGTGAGGAGGCCGAGGTAATAAATTCTATATTCACTCAATCGTAGCAATGGTGCCAAGGTGTTGCAATAAAGAAGTATTTAAATAAAATTGCTTGCACGAAAAATTAAATTGGTGACCACTCCACTCAATCTAAAAGGAAATTGAAAAATGATTTGATAACATGAATTGATCCTAGACTGTCACAATCTTGTTTTTTATGGAGGAGAATAAAAAAATTGTTACTCTAACATCATAACTTGATCAAGGCACTTGCAGAATCTGTCATTACCCGCATAAAAATTGGACCATGTGAACCAGGGTGGAGGCATGCAATTATGTTGGCAAAAAAGGGATAAAAAAGACCTCATCTGCGTTTAATAAAAAACCAAGCCTCATGCTCTCCAACACACCAATGCATCGAGAGGCGACCAACTTTATCTTCAGCATGCTCAACCATATTAAAATCACCATAAAAAATTCAATATGCCATCGATAGGTGATCAACCAGGTACCACCAAAGGGCAGAGCGACTATGACCATCATTAGGTGCATGAATATTGGCAATGCCCAGGGTGTTCCATTAAAATTCAACAAAATCCAGACCACATGATGAGAAGGATCCTTGCCAGATCCAAGCAGACAATCCTCAATTTTGGAGGAGATAGTAATAGAAGCACCAACCCGACCATCTTCATGGTGAGTAGTGAAGTGCATAAAATAACCTACAATATAGTTGAGAGAAATATCTAACAAAAAACTAGAAATTGTAACTTCTTGTAAACAAATATCACCATGGCCAATACTTTATAGAGCATATCGAATAGAAAATTTTCTTAAGGACTCTGTAATTCCTTAAACATTCCACAAAAGGAAATTCATGGAGGAGGAATATCCATGGAGCCATCTCCCATAGGGCTGCCCCCACTATCAGCCAACATCAAAGAATTATTAAATGTAGAAGTCTGAGAAGGTTGAAGTAAATCACCAACAAACGAGGGACTACCCACACTGTCGGCCAGTACCGAAAACCTATTAAATAAAGAGGTCTGATAAGGTTGAAAAATGTCACCAACAGTCAAAAGATGACGCTTAGCCGCCTAGCTTCCCCTCGATGACGGTGATCCATATTGAGATGGACTACATGAACGCCTGGAGGGTGGAGGTATTGTTAGTGAATTCCCTTATTCTGAGGAAAGATTTATGCTTGAGAGGTTTCTCAGCAGGTGGAGCCTAAGGAGCCAAAACAAGATGAACAAGAGCAATAGGAGGCTAAGATGGTGGCTTCACAACCTTATCTCCGTTAGAAAGCATCGACTTAGGGTTGGTCAGTTCTTCTCAACATGAACTAATAAGAGAGTATATGTTGAGGTTGACCTCACATAGGATCTCAAATAATTTTTTTACTATAACTTACCTAATACTTGTTTTTGGTACCAATCCACCACACATTGTATCAGGATTATCCGTTGGTTGCTTGAAAATCTTCGGTAGTTGCTCCTGCTCCTCATACCGTGCCTGCACCTTCCAAATCCCCTATTGAGGGTAAAAATATATTTTTCATAGATACGTGAGACATAATGCAACAAAAAAACCAAGGATTCTTCTTTAACATATCGACAGAAAAAAAGAAAAATTAATTTCGATAGTGGGATAAATCCTTACAATCGACACATAATGTTCAACAATGCTTTCTCAACCATGATCCTTCGCAAGGTTGAGAGCTATGTTTATCAGTAGGAGATTAACATAGAGCCCTCCACACACACACACCATGATATCAACTTTGGACCTCTCGAAGAAGAGCCAAATCCTGAACCATTGTGTTATCCCTTGAGATAACAAGGAAAATTTTTAATCTAGTAAAAAATATATAAATTATTTTTTTAATCATAATCTTCTTTTTTTTTGTTAGTGTAAGAAACTCCTACTACCTACGCCTAAGATGAAGCATTCCCATATCAACCATGATCCTTCATAAGGTCAAGAATTAAACTTATCAATAAAGGATTAACACGCAACTACACATGTTGTGGTTTGAACCTTGGGTCTCCCAAATAAGAGTAAAACCCCAAACCATTGCTCTGTTCCTTGGGATAATTATAATATTTTTTTATTATAGTAAAATTTGGGTTTTTGAAATAGTCTGAATATTTTTACATTTTCTATTTGATCTAATCAGTCTTGTCAATCATTATGTTTTGTCTTCAAAGGCTATAAGACATTTGAAACATTGTACTACCTTAATTCAAACTCTACATATTTGCATTTATTTTTGGTCTATTCACATCCATATCTTTCATGATTCTTTGATTTGTCTCGTTTGAAATTTTACCCACTGAATTGACTTTCTATATTTCCTCCCTCCTTCGCCACTAACTAAAGTACATTTGGATGGATTTCATCTAGCGGTATCCATATTTTATCTTCCTCTCTAAGAACTCTCCAATTGTCTAACTAGTCTGCCACCCCATTTCCTTCTTTATACATATGTACCACCTCAAATTATTCCAATGAATTCAAGTATCTTAGTGTATTTGTTACTATTCCTACTACTCTCTAGCTCACCACCACCCTTTTATTGAGGTAAGTAACAATATTTAGTGATTGTCTCTCAATTATTGGTTTCCTAGCCCCTAATTGAACTGTCATATTTACTCTTGCTAAGACCACTCTAGCTTCAACTTGATGACCAGTCATAATACCCAGGTACTCAGTCATTGTTATGATCAGCATTCCTTGTCTATCCCTCAACATTTCTCCTCCTCTAGTCTTCCCTAGGTTGCCTTTAGAAGCCCCATCAAAATTTACTTATAGTCATCCTTGTTTGGGTGGTTGCCACTTAGTCATGCTCCTTAAGTCTCCTCGGGGATTGTCATTCACCCCAACTAGACTTAGGTTTTAATGTTCACTTAACGTTGCCTCCTCCATTGATTGTGGAATCTCATGCACTTTTAATGCTTTACCATTCTCCACTATGGTCGTTATGACGTGTTTTTTGTTCCCAGTTGTAGATCTTTTCTCCCCTCTAAAAATCCTTCTATTTCTCTCCAACCAAACTCCCCACTCATAATGAAAGGAAATTTGATTTCATATTTGATTCAGTCTTGGGCTCTTTAATGGCTTCTCCCACTATTATATCCAATTTTCCATGTTATTAGGCAACACCCACACCACCCTCGTCTTCTTTATTATATCATACAATATTTTGAGGGAGTATTTACACTAGTATGATGTGACTTACTTGATTCCTCATGAGATTAAAAAAATGTAACATTTGTTAGGGAATTGAAAACCCCTCTTATGTAGGTTATCTACTGTTAAAATCTTGTTTTGGACCATCGGGCATAAAAAAATTGTTAACTTTGGTATTGCTTTCCTACCGTATAAATGATCCTATTTAAAGTCTTCCAAGGTGTTGCAAGTGAAAGATCATAGGCTAATTTAATAGTGAATAATGTTTCCTTAGTAGCTTCCCATATGATGGTATCCTCAACCAAATTAGAGCTTACATAATATGTTTTTAGTTTATCTATTATCATTTTAGATCTTCCTCATACTAATTATGGGTTCTCAACCCCTTCCATCTTACCTCTCCTCCTTCTAGAGCCAAATAATCACTTATAATCCCATAATTTTGTTCTAGCTCTACTCTTATTCTTGCCAACTCCTTATCCTTCACTAATGGGTACTTCTCCAGCCATGCATCTTCCCCAAAAGTGGATAGACCTACCATTCGCTACCTTCCAGTTCGATGCCTTTTCATAGCATCTCTCTACCCTTTACTATGTAGTTCCACATTGAAGATCCCCAAAAAGACTCTAATGTGATCAAAAGTCTACTATCTTCTTGGTTGTGAAGGTATGATCCTCCTTCGCTAGCTTCCATCCTACCTTTATTGCCAAAGCCTTGTATATATCCCTTATTATTCTAATACCAAGTCCTCTACTTTATTTATCATTGCATACTCTCTCCCATGCTACAAGTGAAATTCATATCTTCTCCTCTGGTCTTGACCATAGGAATCTCCTTTGAATACTTTCTATTGTGTCACTTGCTTTAAGTGGGATCTTAAAAATTTATAATAAATATATAAGGATTGCTTGGAAAGTACTCTTAAGTAGCTATAACTTACTTTTCTGACTCAACAAATTCCTCTTCCATCCAACTAATTTACTTTGGACCCTATCAAACAACACATTTCACATATAATCCTTCCATTCTCCCTGAACATTGGCATTCCCGAGTACATAGAAGGGAGAGTTGAAACACTACACCCAAGCTTTGTTGCTATTCTTCTTTTATCAATTCTCTATAGTGTTTAAAAAAACACCTTACTATTGTCCATAATTATCATATGTTGGGATGATTTTTCATAGATATTTATTATCCTCTTAAATTTATTCACCTTAGATACAAACGGTCTCCCTAAAAAAATTGTGTCATCCACAAATTATTGGTGAATAGTACCTTCTATGAATATAGATGGTTTCAATCCACTTAATGCTCTTGTTTGTTTTGTTGATCCAATGCACCTTCCCAATATTTTTTCCATAGTTATGAAGAGATACAGGTACAACGGATCCCCTTGCCTTAAGCCCTTATTGCTTCTAAAGAATCTAGCTAAAGAATTGTTCACTATAACTGAGAATTTAGGTCCTCCATAGTAGTTATTCACTCACCTTATCTAACATCTACTGAAGCCAAACTTCTCTAGAACTCTATCTAGGAAACTCCATGAGACCGAGTCATAGGCTTTATTCATCTCAAGCTTTAACATCATTCCCTTTATTTTACTAATTTTAACTGAATGTATGGTCTCATGGAGTGTGATTACTCCATCCAAAATCTACCTACACTTCACAAGGCCACCATACTACTCTGCAATGATCTCTAGGAGAACAAACTTTAGTCTTAATGCAATCACTTTTGATATTTTATTGTAAATGACATTACATAGACTAATTGGCCTAAATTCTTTGTATCCCTTTAGCCCAAGCTTATTTGGAATGAGCATTAGGAAAGTATTATTATATTCTCTTAACACTTTACTTTAGTGGTGTAACTCTCTCACTACTACTACTACATCCTTACTCGCTATGTTCTAGAAAGCTTGGAATAAACCCACTTGAAATCCACTATGTCCTCAAGCTTTATCTTTTCCTAATGAGAAGATCACTTCCATGACCTCCTCCTCACCCACCTCTTTAACAAGTTTTGCATTCATGTGTCTAGATAGAATCCCTAGGATATGTTGAGTTATTCCTCCATAACTTCCTGATCATCCTTCCTATCCTTTATAAGCAACAATTTGAAGAAGTCCACCACCCCTTGTTTGATTTCATCTTCCTCTCTTATTACTTATCCATCCTCTTTTTGAATTTTAGTTATCCTTGCTATGCTTTTATATCTTATGGTAGAGACATGAAAGAATCTTGTGTTCCTATATCCTTTCGTTAACCATTGGTTCTTTGACTCTTGTCTCTAACAATCTCATCCCTTGCCATTAATGTATATAATTATGATTGGATAACTTTAGCTTTGCTAAAAAGGACCTAGTCCATCCCGTTTTCACTTATTTCCTCTTCAAGTCAATTCAATTCTTGCCTTAACCACTCCTTTGCAAGAAGATGTTTCCAAAGGCCTCCTTGTTCCACTTATTTACTTCCACCTTAACATAATTCAATTTATGAGCAACCACATACATCTTGGATCCTTGGATCAGATGCATCCACCATCTTTCCATTTTCTTATAAATTCTTGGGTGTTGTAGTCACATGAATTCAATTTTGAAGGGTTTTTTTTTCTTTCTATCCTCCAAACTACACCAAAATACAAGAGGGTCATGGTTTGAACCTATTTTGGCAATGGTTCTAATGTATGCTTATAATTTTCCTCAAACCACTCCAAGAATATAAAAACCTTGTTCAATCTCGCCTAGATCAAATCCATCCCTAAGCTCCTGTTAGTCCATGTGCCACTCAAATCAACATCATAAAGACTTAATGTTTATATAAAATTACTAAGGTCCTCCATACTCTGAGTGAATCCTTGGGAACCCCTTTCTTCTCACATGACCTTAATGGAGTGTTAAAGTCTCTTGCCACTATCCATATTACCCCCTTGACCTATTTTCCAATCTGTTCCAACTCTTTCCAAAACTCCTTTCTCAATCTACTTGCATTTGGAGCATAGATATTTGTAACAAGGAAATCCAACTTTGAAGACTTGGCTGAGATAAGAACAATTAACTAATTTTCGCTTCTAAAAATAACTTTTCCCTCATAGAGGTTAGAGTTCCATAGAGTTAACAATCATCTTGAATCTCCCCTAACTCTCATCTATAAACTCTTACCTTTCTTTCATATTACACTCTAAATACTTTTCCAACTTGCACAAGATAACTTGGATTCTTGCAATAATATTATTTCAGGTTGGTGGTCCTTCATCATGGATCTCACCAATCTATGTTTTTTAAGGACATTCATTCCCCTAACATTCCATGATATGACTTTCATGGTTGTTTGCTTCCCATATTTTAGATCCTTATCTATTTCCTTTAAGTGTTTTACCTTCAAAGTTGGTCTCTCCACCTTCTTTACCTCCTCTAATCCTACATTTGGGACCTTCAACCACTCCTCCTCCTCATCCTTAGGTATGGTACTTTCCCTAAAGTCCCTTCAACCACTTATTCTTGATTAAATGAACATGACACAACTTTTGGAATCAATTTTTCATAGGCCTCCATTTCCCCTAGCTTTTCTTTCTCATTTTCTCCCATTAGATCCATTTTTTCTTCATCCTTTTCAGTCACCTCATCTCGTGGTACCAAATAGCTTATCCTTTGTGGAGTGTCTTGGCTCTCTACATTTTTAGTTTTCTCTCTTAGGATCTCTATTTCTAAGAGTTTTCCTTACCTTAACCAATACCATCTTCCTTCATTTTTTTATTATTTTATTTTGTCTCCCTCATCTCCTCAACTTCCTATCTTTGAATCTCTTTACCCTTCTCCTCAAATATTTACTCATTTTTCTTCCATATTAGTCATTTTTTCCTTTCTTCATTCTTACTTTGGCTTTCTCTATAATTTATTCTTTGTCTATTTGGTCAATCCTTTGCTAGATGATCTGTTATAGCACATATATTACAGTTAAAGGGGTCATTCTCATATATTATGCTTTGATTTCACACCCCCCTCGAGACCAATTTGATCTCCCCAGGTAGTTTCTATGTTGATTCAACTATGATCCACATTCTAGCAAAAAATACCCTTTTTCTTTCTTTGGTAACAAAATCCATCATGAGAAAGTGCCCAAAGGAGTTTGTTATGATTTCAAAAACTTCCTTCTTCAAAATTTCTAATTGTAAAATAGGGAGTATTACCCATATAGGGACTACATTTATTCTCTCTATGTTAAAGTTAAAGCCAAGAGCCCATTTCTTGAAATATAGACTAGATCAACCTATAAACCATGGGCCTCCTAGAGGATCCATATGGCAATCTCCCTCATTTAAAAAGAGGTAAGGAAAAGATATTTTAGAAAAAAGGAGAATTTAACATGTCCTTTAACTTTTCAATGATTAGCCACCCACTTCTTAATCTGATCCCTTGTTGGTCTTAAGTCTATAAACTTTCCTATTGGAGTATTATTAAGTCTATTTTAAGCTCTTTCATAGACTTTATTAGGAATTTAAAAATACATTTCTCCCTACTTAGTTTTAAAGGATATCAAAATCTATTGTTCCTTATTTTCCTCCCCACTTATCTTCCCCTTAAATTGTTCTTCCCATATTATATGATCATTGAATAGGTTTCCACTTTCTTGTGATAGTTTTGGATTCTTCTTATTTAGTATTAGTGGAGATGAATTTGATAGAGCTCGAGTTTCATCATTAGGATTTGCTATTTATTTTTGAATTCTTGCTAGTGCTATAGATGCTTTAGTTGTGCATTGTTCTAACTCTGCTTATCTCTCCATCCTTGTTGGCAATTGTCATCCCAAACTTACTGGAAACTATTGCCCCTTCTATTTCCTATGTATCAGCTACTCCCAAATAAAGTTCATTTCCCCTAGAATTGAAAACCCTTATTTTCTTCCTTTATTAAAAATATACTTGTTCTGAACATTTGGAGAGATGTCGCAGAGCGGGAAGGTCGCGTCGGGAGGGCACGGGAGCGGGAGTACCAGCGTATTGAACCAGGGGCTTAGCAAAGCGGAGGGCCACAACAAGGCGGAGGGAGGCCAGTCAGAGGCCGGAGGCTCTACGGAGTCAACCGAAGATGATGTCAGCCGCGGGAAGGATCCGCCTGACAAGCGGTGGGTTGGTCAACAGAAATCGTATGCTCAGGCAGCGGCTTCTAAAACCCCCAGTGGTTTATTCACTAAGGACCTATTTCCATCCGGGGATGAGTTGGACATCCCGGAGGAAATCCTCTCAAGTTTCATGGATTTCAAAAAGTTTACCCTAATCGGTAAGTTTATTGGGGGCCGTCCCGATATGGAGACCATTCGCAGGTGGGCGACAGGAAAGTGGCGGACATCGGGTCACATGGAGTTGGCTGCCCTATCCCGAGGTTTTTTCGCAATTAGACTGAACAATGCAGAGGACTATTGTAGAATTCTGGTCGGGGGTCCTTGGTTTTTGGGACGCAGGAGTCTCTTTCTCAGGAAGTGGGGGATGGATTTCAACCCCGAAACTCAGAATATTAACATTGCCCCAATTTGGGTTAGGCTCCCGAACCTCCCCCTTTTTTGCTGGCATGAAAATGTTATCAGAGGCATTGCTCGCTCCATTGGGGAGTTAGTCACCATTGACCCTCCCACCCGAGCTCGAACCAGATTTGTCCAAGCTCGCTTCTGTGTTTTGGCGGATTTGGAGGCGAACCTTCCGTCCTCCATCACTCTGCGGTCTGGAGGGTCCTTTCTTCACAAGCAAGTCATTAACTACGAGAATAGGCCTGCCTACTGCCCTCAGTGTAGTTCTCAGGGGCATCTTCAGTCTAATTGTCCTCTTCAAAAGTCAGGGAAGAAGAGGGGGGATTCCTGCAACCCCCTGGAACATGGTGAAGGGCAACTGAAACACCCTGTTGCGACAGAGCCTGTGTCGTCAGATCCTTCTGGGGAACTCCCCGAATCTTCCATCCCTGATGAGGGATTCATCCTCCATTCAGGCGCCACTCAGTGCGGTGCAAGCTCCCAACCAGAACATCAAGCGAAAAAGGAACAATCCCCCTCCCGTACTCCAGCTCAGGCTGATTCACCAAAAATCCATAACCAGAACCCTCCCGAGGCCCAAAACCTGTTTGAAGATTACTTGCTGGGAAAGAGGGGCGAACAACCTGGCAATATTAGTCCTCGAAACACCAGGAGCCGAAAGCAAGGGGTGGATTTTGGTTGTGAAAGGAAGCAGGGGCGTCCTCCTAACAAAGAAAGGAGGGACAAGGAGACGGCAGCAGATGTTGCAAATGGCACTCAGCGACTGCTTTTTCAAGAAGATTCCGACTCCCTGGTGGGTGATTCGCTTGTCCCAAAACCTCCCATCCAGCAGGGAAAGGGAGGTAAGAAGTATCTTAAAGTGTCCAGATGAAGGTCCTCTCATGGAATGTGAGAGGCCTTAACGGAGTGGCCAAACACAGGGTGGTGGCCGATCTCCGAAAGAAGTCTAACCCCTCCATCCTTATTTTGCAAGAGACTAAGTCTGATGCTATTGCTTCTGCCAAGGCTGCTAAGGCCATTTGGGCCAAGGGCAAATTCCTTTTCAGTCCTGCAATTGGTTCCGCAGGCGGCCTCATGGTACTGTGGGATCCTGACAGTGTCGAGGGCAGCCTTTTATCAGTTTCCAGCAGGATTATCAACGTTTTGTTTCATTCCAAAGTTGATAATTCCTCGTGGATTTTGACCAATGTTTACGCCTCGAACTCTGCTTCGGAGAGAGCAGAGATGTGGAAAGCTATTTCTCTGATGAGGGATAATTTTAGCGACTTTTCATGGGTTGTAGGAGGGGATTTCAACTGCCCTCTTCATCCTTCAAAAAATAAGGGAGGCGCTGAACTTCCCAGCCGTAGCTTGGAGGACTTCAGAGACTTCGTATCTTCCAATAACCTGCTTGACATTGAACTCAAGGGGGCGTCCTTCACTTGGAGCAACAGGAGGATTGGGAGCAATCTTATCCAGGTCAAGCTTGACCGGTTCTTCATTTCCCATGAAGCTATTCCCTTCCTCGGTGCTGCAACTCTCTCAGCTTTGCCAAGGATCGGGTCTGACCATAATCCCATTCTCCTAGAGGTCACTGACGGGCCTGGTTTTAAGACCCCCTTCAGATTCGAGTCCATGTGGATTTCCCACAAGGATTTCAGAGAGGTGGTGTCGGCTTGGTGGCAGGTGAAGGTGGCAGGTTCAGCATCCAAAAGACTGGCCCTAAAACTCAAGCTGATTAAAAAGAATTTGAAGTTGTGGAACAAGGAGGTTTTCGACAACATTTTTGAGTCTAAAAAGTCCATTTCAAAAAACTTGAAGATTCTGGAGGAGAAGATGGAGGTCGAAGGGTATTCTGAAGCCCTCAGAGAGGAGGAACGGAGCCTCCTGGTGGACTACCATTCCATTCTTGCTAGGGAGGAAACGTTTTGGCGTCAGAAGTCCAGAGATCTCTGGTTGAAGCATGGAGACTCTAATTCAAAGTTTTTTCACGCGTCTACCATGAGGCACAGGGGGGCCAATAAGATCAGGGAGGTGGTATGCAAGGATGGTCATACGACCAGGGAGATTGAGGAAATTCGTAGTGAAGCTGTCGAGTTCTTCCAGGATCTGCTGGGTGTTCCTCCTGACAACGATCTCCAAGTCCAGAAATCCCTGCTTGCTAACTTCCCCACCAAAGTTCCCCATGAGGTGAGTATTAAGCTCCTGGAACCGTTTTCCCATTTCGAGATTAAGGAAGCTCTCTTCTCCATGCAACCAGATAAGGCCCCCGGGCCCGATGGTTTTCCCCCCGATTTTTCCAAGTTATGTGGGATGTTGTAGGGTCTGATGTCTGTGAAGCAATTCTGGAAATCCAAGCCTCTAGATCCATCCATCCGAAGCTCAACTCTACCTTTCTAGCTCTCATTCCCAAGACGCCTGCCTGCAAAAGCTTCTCTGACTATCGGCCCATCAGCCTGTGCAATGTTTTCTACAAAATTCTTACCAAGACTATTGCCAATCGTCTGAGGTCCCTCCTCCCTTCCTTGGTTGGTCCTGCTCAGGGAAGCACCGTTAAGGGCAGAAACATCCTTGACGGTGTCATCACAATCCATGAGACCCTCCATTCTGCCCACTGTTCCAAAAATGTTGCGCTTTTCCTTAAGCTTGACATGAATAAAGCTTTTGACAGAGTCGACAGGAGGTTTCTCTGTGTTGTCCTCTGCAAGTTTGGCTTTCACCCTCATTGGATTGACCTAGTGAGCAGCTGCATTTCCACTCCTTCCTTTTTGGTTCTGATCAACGGGTCCCCTGCTGGGTTCTTCCAAAGTGCGCGAGGCCTCAGACAAGGTGATCCTCTGTCTCCTATTTTGTTCATTCTTCTGGCTGAGGTTCTAAGTTGGTCCTTGAATGAAGCTCTCCGCCGAAACAAGATTTTTGGCATTTTGCCCACTTCCAGAGTTGATCCTGTCACTCATCAACAATTTGTGGATGACACGCTCATTTCCACTGGAGCGTCTGTCACCCAGGCCAAGTCTATTAAGCGCATTTTGATCCGGTATGAGAAGGCTGCTGGCCAAAAAGTTAATTATATCAAGAGCAAAATTTATTTTATTAATACTCCATTGCGCAGGCAAATTCGCATTGCCAGAATTCTCGAATGCACTATTGATTCCCTGCCTGCAACTTATTTGGGGTTACCTCTGGCCTGTAATGGACGTGCCGACGGAAACATGTGGAACATGATCCTGGAACGGCTTCACAAGAAACTCAGCACCTGGAAAGGCAAACTTTTGTCGCAAGCTGGGAAGGCCACCCTTACCAAAGCCTGCCTTCAAGGAATTCCCACTTATTTCATGTCTGTTTTCATGCTTCCTGTGTCGATTCATTCCAAGATTGAGAAGATACAGAGGAATTTTCTTTGGTCTGGCAGTGAAGAAAGATCCAGATTTCCTCTTGTGGCCTGGGACAAGGTTTGCCTGCGAAAAGATCAAGGTGGCATGGGAATGAGAAGATCCAGACTCATGAACACGGCTTTGATTGCCAAACATGCTTGGAGGATCCTTACTAATGAACCGACGGAGTGGGTCAAGCTGGTTAAAAGGAAGTATCTTGGCCGAAATTCTCTATTCGAAGCTGTGCCTCCGCCCGAAGCTTCTGCTTTTTGGAAAACTGTGCTTCAGGCCCGTTCGTTGATTAGCAGGGGAGCTCATTGGATCTTGGGTGATGGATCCTCTATCCTTTTCTGGAGAGACAGGTGGGCTACAGATGAAGCTCTCGAATTGAAAGTGGACCTGGCTGGTCTGAGGGCCCAGATCGATCCAAACTTTCAACTCAAGGTGGCAGAATTCATTGACCGGAGTTCTCTTCCCCCTCGGTGGAAACTTTCGGTTGTTGATGGCTTTAACAATGAGTTGGCTTTTTTGTCTAGTGTCCTTCAATCTGTTTTAATTCCTTCGGTCATAAGGGAGGACAAAATTATTTGGCGCGGCACGCAGGATGGTTGTTTTTCTGTCAAGTCCGCCTATGACCTTCTTACGTGTGAGGTTGCCTTGGATCTCCGATGGAAGGCGATTTGGAGGAAAGGGATTATTCCTAAGGTGAACTACTTTGCTTGGATTGCCTTTCATAATAAAGCCCTAACCATAGATAATCTGCACAAGAGAGGCTTTGCAATTCCCAACAGGTGCTATCTATGCTTAGCTGATTGTGAATCGTCGGACCACTTATTCTTACACTGTCCCTTTTCCCACTCGGTCCTCAACTTTGTGTTGTCCTCCTTCCAAATCCTTTGGTGCACTCCCCGATCCCTCAAAGACGCTTTCCTCCAATGGCCCAATCCCTTCAAGAATCCCAAACTCCGCTTTCTTGTTGAAGCCTCCTTCCACCATTCCATCTGGAAAATTTGGCTTGAGAGAAATGCCAGAGTCTTTGGCAAGACCCCTAGGGTGGCACCCTCTGTCGCCCAGAGAGCCTTATCTTTCATCGTCGAGAATTCAAAAATTATTCCCAGTTCCCGTCCTCACCTTCCTGGGGAAGAAATTATTTTCAAAAGGTTGGACCTGTGCCCATCTTCCAAGGTTGGTTCTGTGACCGGTCGTAGGAATGCCACTTGGACCGCGCCTCCTGTGGGGTGGATCAAACTTAATTTTGATGGGGCTGCTAAAGGCAACCCGGGGCCCGTCGGATCCGGAGGTGTGGTTAGAGACCATAATGGTGAGCTGATTCTGGCTTACTGTGAAGATTTGGGCTCTCAGACGAATCATTTTGCTGAAGCCCGAGGTGTGTTGAAAGGCTTGCAGGTCCTATCGGATGATCCTAGGCCTCTAATTATTGAAGGCGACTCTCTTAACATTATCAACTACCTCCGTGGCTCCAAAGACCCGTCCTGGCGGGTCTTAAACATCATTCTCGAGGCTAGAATGCTTCTTTCTCAGCGTGTCAGGTGGGAGGCGGGGCACATCTTCAGAGAAGGTAACCGGGTGGCGGACCACTTGGCCAACAAAGGACTTGTGACCACGTGTCCGGTGGTTTGGCGATCTCGTTTTCCATCCGAGGTAGATAGCTTGGCCAGGGCGGATTTTCCCTCATGATGTTTCATCAGTGTCAGGTGTTTTCTCCTGATGTTTTTGTGGGTCGGGTGGCGGGCCCCTCTAACCTCGCCATTCGCACTCCTTTCTTCAAAGATGGTTGTTTCCATGTTTCCAAGGTTCATGAGGATCAGGAGGATCCCGAATAGCTTCCCCTCTGCTTGGATGGTTTTTGTTTGTTTATTGTCTTGTTTATCCGGCTATAATTTTTGTTTGAATGTCTTTCGTAACCAGAATATTCAGGACTGTCTGCCTCATTTGGTGCCTTCGGGCAATTAGCAACTCCTTGTTTTTTCTTCAATCTGGTTTACTTACCCAGCCACGTGGCATGAAACATCATCTGGCAAGGCTGATTTTGTATATAAGGTTTTGGGATCCTCTATAAAAACCCACTGTTAATTTATTATAATAATTACCAAAAAAAAAATATATACTTGTTCAGGGAGCCTTTCAAAAAATAAAAATCATGGGCTCCTCTACTTTTTCACATGCTCAACTAGGATTCTGTCAAAATCAAAATCCATGTAGCAGATTAGCCTCTAGTTTTCCTCTACAACTTTCCAATATCTGTAACTTTCTCTAAAAATTTCTTCTTTGCAATTTGTTTCTATTTCCTACTCACCCAAATGTATTGGCTGATCCCAAATTAAGTTGATTTTCCTTGGAGTTGAAAAACTCTTATTTTCTCCCTCTACTAAAAAACACTTGCTAGGGGTGCCTTTCAAAAAATAGAAATTGTGGGTTCCTCTATTTTTTCACATGCTTAACTAGGTTTCTCTCAAAATTAAAATGTAGACACCAAAAATGTGTCATTTTGTATGCATTAAAATCATTTTAATCAGTTTTGATAAATTCTCCAATTTCCTCCAAAACCCCTATTTTCTCAATCCTACCTTCAAATTCATCTAATCTCTTATAAAATCCCTAGATTTCCTCCAATTCCTCTCAATTTCCTCCAAAATCCCTAATCCTCCTTCTAAATCCACCTAATCCCTCTAATTTCTCCCTAATCTCCCTAAATCCTCTTTAATTCCTTTTAATCCTCTCTAATTCCTTTCTAATTTTTCTAAAATCACTATTCATTGTTCACTATTCACTATTCACTATTCACTATTCACTATTCACTCTTCACTATTCACTAAGCCCTCTCCTACACCTAGCCCCTGGTCACCATGTGACCATCCCCCTATGCTATGTGCACCCTTAACCATAGTCAACACTTAACCTTGGTCAACGCTTAACCCTAGTTAACCTTAACTCATGCTCCATCTACCCCACTTGCAAATAAGACAAGCACCTTATCTTTCACCAAAATAATCTAGATTTTTCACGTAAGTATAAGACAAACATCTTGTCATTCATCCAAATAGTCTAGATTCTTCACTCAAGCATAAGATAAGCATCTTGTCATTCATCCAAATAGTCTAGATTCTTCACTCATTAGCATGAGACAAATACCTTACCTCCCACCCAACCCACCAACATGTCATACCCATGCTTCACCCACCTCATCTTGTCTCCTACCAACCCTTTTTACAATTTTATATTCCTCACTCTCTTAGTTTTTATCCCCTCCCATCCAACACATGGGAAAACAAGGCCCATACCCCACTCACCTTACCTTGTCCCCCAAGTCTACTCATATGCCACATCACTCTCACCCTTCTCCCCTCTAAAATTTTATAAATATCCACCCATTTCTTTCATAATCAACAAGCAAGGAGAGCATAGGAGAACTCTGTAGGAGTTGTAAGAGTGACTTCATTTTTATTCTTGTATAAAGTTTGGGTCTAACCAAGGTAGGTCCTTGATGCTACTAATATTTTGTTGTTTCTTGTGTGTAGGCATTGGGAGACTCTACTCAACCAACGATGGTCACTAAAAACCCACCAATATATGATCGTGGCATAGGAAATGGATTGCACCATAATAGTTGTCTTGTGAAATGGATCACTCCCGTCTTTGGACACATCTGTTGTAAACACCTTAAGAGTATTCTATTATATTAAAAAAAGCTCATTTTAAATATCATATTCCATTTATTCTCGTTGCATGGTGCTTTTCTATGTCTACAAAATGGAATTCACGATGGGACAAACATAAGATAAGCATCTTGTTATTCATCCAAATAGTCTATATTCTTCACTCAAGCATAAGGCAAGCATCTTGTCATTCATTCCAATAGTGTAGATTCTTCACTCATTAGCATTAGACAAATACCTTGTCTCCCATCAACCTTTGTCTTCATCCCAATTCAACACATTGACATACAAGGCCCATACTCCATTCATCTCATTGTCTCCCACAAACCTTTTTTATAATTTAATATTCTTCACCAACCTTTGTTCTCATCCCAATTCAACACATGATAATAGAAGGCCCATGATCCACTCATCCCATATTGTCTCCCACCAACCTTTATCTTATCCCATATTCTTCACATGGGCAAGCAAGACCCATACTCTACCCACCTCATCTTGTCTTCCACCAACCCTCTTTACAATTTTTATATTTCTTATCTTGTCCCCCAAGTCTACTCATATACCATATCACTCTCACCCCTCTCCCTTATAAAATTATATAAATACCTCCTCATTTTTTCATTTTAATAAACAAGGAGATCATAGGAGAACTCTATAGGAGTTGTAAGAGTGGCTTCATTTTTAGTATTTTAAGCCTTTTCTTAGAGTTATTATCTTGATTCTTATATAAAGTTTGGGCTTGGGCAAGGTAGACCCTTGATGTTACTAATATTTTGTTGTTGCTTGTGTGTAGGCATTGGGAGACTCTACTCAACCAACGGTGGTCACTAAAACCCACCAACATATGATTGTGGCATAGGAAAAGGATTGCACCATAATAGTTATTTTGTAAAAGGGATCACTCCCTTCTTTGGACACATCTTTTGTAAACACCCTAAGAGGGTTCTATTGTACTAAAAAGGCTCATTTGAAATATCATATTCCATTTGTTCTCATTGCATGGTGCTTTTCTATGTCTACAAAATGACATGCCCGGTGGGACCCAACCTAGACCACACTTGGCATTTCTTATTTTGTAGGCACTAAAATTAGTTATTTTCTTGTTGTCCTTCATTTTTACATGTCTTGTGTGTTCTTTCAAGATATTTGCTTTTTTGCTCACTTTGTATTTTGTATGTTTTTTAGGCTTGAAATATTTGGCTTTTGAAGCTCAATACTTAATAAAATTACCATAGGAATTAATAACATGAATGAAATTAAATGCAATAGCAAATCAATATATAAATTGTAACATAAATAATAAAACAAATCAATATGTTGAGTATAAATGAATTCACACATTAGTTTCTCAAATGTATGCAACTTGTATTCCACTAACTTTTGTTACAAAAACTCTCAAGGAGTATACAATAGATCACAATCTATAATAGCATCACACTTCACGTCACTCTTCCCCTCACATAACTCTAGGCTATAACATGTATATATAGCCTTTTTATGAAGACTCTTGGATGGCTATGACTCTTCCATACCTTGTGACTCTTGGCTATGAATTGCACACATATGAAGCTATAATTGATGTACACTTGTAACTTGACTCTTCACTAACTCTTCCTAATCTAAGGACACGTGCACTCTTACATGATGGACACTTGTGCACATTTACACTCATCATACTTGAACACTTAACTACATGATATTTGTGCATTTCCTACATATTATTACATTACATAAAATATTTACTCACACTCTAAACTAATACACACTCCTAATCTAAAGATATATCCAAGGTGGTATATTAGCATGTACCAAATAATGTAATATATTCCAACACCCCCCTATATTACATTATTTGGTTATTGAAGACTTTAGTCTTCAATATGATTTTCATATTTTGTCTTCAACATGGGTCTTCATCTTTCAATCTTCTCTCTATCTCTTGGAAATAAATATTTGGATGATTTTACAATTTATTCTATCCTTTGGATCTAAATAACTGAATCTTTGACTCTAGATTACTGTCTATGGGTTATCCACTATAATATTCATATAAAAAAAGTTATCTTAAAATTGTGTTTAAGTTATAATATCAAACTTTGATCATACTTGATTTATTTTTGTAAAAAACATACAATATTCCTTTTATCTTATCCCATTTTATCCAACCACAATTCATTCTAACTTTATAGTTTTCTTTTTCTTTTTGTAAATAAAATATTTGTGAATGATTGTGTCCTCCACAAATTTTACAATTATGAAGATTCTAACATTTTTCTAACTGATGTTCATATCTACCATAATGATTACATCTATTTTTTGTTACAAACATGACTCTTGATCCTTTGATGCTTGTTTTTTTTGTATATCCAAGATCTTCACATTTAGATCTTATTTTTGGTACACTAGCCTTTGTCATTTCATATTCTCCCAAACCTGTATTTTTGTATCCCATCTTATTTAACAACTTTGAACCAATTCCTTTAGTATGCTTTTCAAAATAACCAAAAACATCACATCCCTAAACATTGTTATCTCTATCAACATTTGAATCTATATCATCATCAATTCTAATAATATAAGCTTTTTCTAACCAATCACGGGCTAAATTCAAATCACTTGTATCACACGTAACATCCTTTTTTGTAACATGTTCTTCTACCTTTGTCAATAACTCTATGTCACTAGTATCGTTACTTGCATCTATCATCGATGATTTTAATTCTATAGTGTCACAACATGATTCTATCATCATGGAACTTAAATTATTTGTATCACAAGAAGCATCTTTCATCATTGATTTGCTTCCTAATTCTTTAACCTTCTCTTGTTTTCTAATATTACCTTTGAGAAATTCATTAGAAAGTAATGTTATATTTATCATCATTCCTATGTCATTAGGTAATGTGAAAACACCTTTAGATTCTTCAATTGCTTCTTCAACCTTTGAACTTATATAACTTCTAAGTACTAAATTTTTTCATCTTGAGCTTCTTTCAAGATTGATTGTAGGGTTTTATTTTCCTCTACTGATGTTTCTCTTTGTTTTTCAATTTTTGGTATCATGTATTTAATACAACATTTTAGGTTTTGCAACACCTCATTAGTTTCTTCTAATAAGTCATATTTACTATTTATTCATTCTTCTTGAAAGCACAAATTTTCTTTCTCAATTATTTTTGACAATTCACGTGTTTCTAAGTTTTGTTTCACTTGTTTCTTCTTTGCCATATTCCTTTGAAGTTGAACACTTTTATCTCCCAAATTTCAAAAATATGATTTCTAAATTCTAAATTTCACAATCCTATGTTGATGTTGAATTCCTTATAGCTTCCCAATTAGAAATTTAGAAGTTTAGTAAAATATATTTGCAAATTTTGTATTCCTAATTTGATATTGAAATCCTTATTTCCCCAAGATAGAATTATTTGCAAACATTTTAATTTGCTTTACAAAATCAAATAAACTTATAAAACTTGTAATTAACTTCCTAAAAATTCAAATCAACTTTTCAAATCTCTATAAAACTTTCCAAATTGCATTAACAAGATTTCTAGATTTTTAATTTTCACTTATATACCTTATTTCTCCAACAATTCAGTTAATCAAGGTGAAAATAAATTAATTAAATTCTACCTTAAGAAAAAAATACTATTTACCCCTTATAACTTCGACCTTTAGAAAATAAAAAAATTAACTTAAATATTCCCTCCAATATTCTAGGTGTGCAATTATTTCAATAAAATATTTGGTCTCTTATGGTGCTCCAACATTGACTCTTCAATAGGCTTCTTTACACAAGGCACTCACTCTAATTAAAAAATAAATTGATGTTGAATGCTTTTTTGGTGCTATGCTATTTAGGGCCCATGCATTTAATGGCTACTCCAAAACATTTAAACTGCCTCTAAAATTGATTGGCGCTCTCAGTTCCAAGTGCCAAATGGTACACAAGTTCTTTTGCTCTTAAACTAATGTTTCTTTGACGCTCTAATTTTCATATACTCCTCATGACACTTGGCATGAGCGTTATTCAACTTTGGCTTGTATTGTTCAATGATGTTATTACTTCCTGGATGTTACAATTTACACATGGCTCTTTACCAATAGTAAACCAAACATCCACTATGTGGCAGTTGGTTTCTCTAACGCTTGTCCTCCTCTTTTAACTATTACAAACCTTGATGGTTTGGTTATCTATTCTACACCTTTTCAACATCCAAACGATATCTATTCAGTTTCTCACTTTTTAGTGTATGTGCGATGATTCTACTACTCAGAATGGAGCTTATGGTGGCTCCTCCAATATTCGGTGGCTAACTAAAACTTACACCTTCTCCTTGGCTCACTTGGTGGCTCTAAAATGGTGCTCCTCCTTTGTACATTTGATGGCTTCTTCTTTCATTGTGGTGGCTCCTCCTTTGCATATTAAATGGCTTCACCTTTTAACATGGTGGCTCCTACTCCTTTACAGGGTGGTCCACTCTCAAGCTTGGTGGCTCTTGGATGCTTACCCCCTTATTCTATGACTACAACTCTGACTTGTTGGTCTTATGCCATATTTGTTGTCCTTCGACTTCTAACTAACTTGTTCTCCTCCTTGATTGTTGTCTTTAAACTTAGTGATTCTACTTATATTCTCTTCTCCATTTAAGAGTGCAACTTGCTTGCTTTGCTCCTTGTATTATCTCACTCTTTTTTCAAGCTAGCAACTAGCTTGTTATTCTTTCATTAACTTACTATTATTTTTGCAAGTATTATGCATGTTCGATGATGATAGCAAGCTCTAAATTTTTAGCTTCAAAGAAAAAAATTTAGCTTCTCCTTTTTGTTCTCTTAACTTTACAAATATGATTATAATTCTTGATATAAACACTCTCCTTGAATGCTTAAAAAAGGCAACTATAAACAATTATTTGTAAACTATTTTCTTCCTTAATTTCTTGCCTTTTCACTTGCTTATCTCATTCACTATTTTGTTGTTCAAATCCTTCAAATGTGTAACTATTATTTTTCTTCTAATGCTACCCAAATTTCTAGAAATTTGCAACACCAAATGTTGTCCAATATGTTGCCTCTAACTCCTTCAATTCACTATCCAAAATCTCTATACTTTGTAGCTTCAAATATTGCCAATTCCTCCTTCACTTTGTTGTCCAAAACTCTTCAAATTATGCCCCACAAATCTACAATATTCTCCTTAAAAAACCAGCCTTAAAAAATTTAATGGCTACCTTCAAAACATATCAATTTGGTGGCCTCTCTAATCCTCTTTCTCCTCTTTAACTCTAACAAAATTTATGTCTTAAAATTTGGCCTCTATGCTAGCCTACTCTTCAAGAATCTGAATCTTGTTGAAGTCTTCAAAAAATACTTTCCAAAATTTGGCAAACTTCTTGCTAAATCCTTCCTCCTTGAATAAGTTTCACAAATCCTTTTGGGCTTGTTGCCGAATGGTGATAATTATTCCAATTTTTGATGTGATTACCTTTTTTTAAGAGTTTCTTCTTCTTACAATCTTCTACCTCAAGATTTTTTCAAATCTTCTCTAATGGCCACTTCTACAATTTTTCAATAGGCCTTTCGTTTCTCTTTCTTTCTCCTTCCAAATTTCAATGGGACATTTCCTAAGCCTCCTCAATATTCTATCTTAAATCTCAAATCTGCAATGGGACCTCTTATTTCGGTTCTTATTTTTATTAATCTTCAATATAGATTTTCTAGCCTCTTTATTTCTTTTCTCTTCATTTTGCTATGGGACATCTTTCTTGGGTCTCCTCAATCTTCAATCTTCAATCTCCTATGAGACCTCTTTCTTGGGTCCCCTTAATATTCAATGTCTACTCTTTTGTTGCAATTCCAAAATCAATTCCTACGCAAGGAAAGCACATAGACTTTCAAGAAATCAAAGGTGAAATTCTTCTCTATTTGTTGTAGGAAGCTTCTCAACTTTTGAGAACTAATTTTTTGCAACAAAATATTAGACAATAACAATCAAATACATCCAAAGCTCCAAAACCCTGAAATAAACAATCGTCACTAGTTGTTCTTCAATCTAGTGGAAAGAAATCTCCGCTGAGTCCTAGTCTTCACAAGTTTTTCTACAACCATGTGGAAAGACTCTAGCCAAAACAATAACTTTCAAATCCTGTAATAAAATTCTCCCTATCTCCTATCAATCTCCCTTGTGGCTCTGATACCATTGTTAGCTTTTGAAGCTCAATACTTAATAAAATTACCACAAGAATTAATTATAGGAATGAAATAAAATGCAATAGCAAATCAATATATAAATTATAACAAAAATAATAAAGCAAATCAATATGTTGAATATAAATGAATTCACACATTAATTGCTCAAATGTATGCAACTTGTATTCCACTAAATTTTGTTACAAAAACTCTCAAGGAGTATACAATAGATCACAATCTATAATAGCATCACACTTCACGTAACTATTCCCCTCACATAACTCTAGGCTATAACATGTATATATAACCTTTCTATAAATTCTCTTGGATGGCTATGACTCTTCCATACCTTGTGATTCCTGGTTATGACTTGCACACATATGAAACTATCTTTGATGTACACTTGTAACTTGAATCTTCACTAACTCTACCTAATCTAAGGACACATGCACACTCTTACATGATGGACACTTGTGCACATTTACACTCATCACACTTACACACTGAACTACATGACACTTGTGCAGTTCCTGCACATTATTACATTACATAAAATATTTACTCACACTCTAAACTAAGACACACTCCTAATCTAAAGATGTACCCAAGGTTGTACATTAGCTTGTACCAAATAATGTCATATATTACAATGGAAACAACATCAATACAACTTTTGAACCAGTGTTGGACCTTAAGTAGGAGACTTTTGGTAGTTTTTAGTTTGATTTTGTAAAGGCTATCACATCTCATTAAGGCTTAATTTTGGGACAATTGATCTTTATTACTTTTTAAGCCTACACTCTAAACAAGAGTAGCTTCTCCTACCCGTATGCTCTCCTCTCGTGTCCATAGGATGATATTGAGGATCCAAAGGGAGGAAGACACTCTTGGGATTAAGGAATTTATCTTCACTTTTTGCTATCTTTTCATATTTCATCCCACTTTTCCTTCCACATTAAATAGGATTGTAGCTCTACGTATGCTCTACCCTTACACCCTAGTGTGATCTTGGGGATCAAAAGGAGGCCATAATTTATAAGGCAACAAACCCCACATCACATTTCATATTAAAAGTAAGGTAGACCTCATATGCTCTCTCCTCGCACCGTAAAGTGATCTTGGAGATCAAATGAGTGTCTATCATTCTAGGTTAAAGAACTTCACTTTGCACAAGCATCTCATGCTAAAAGGGCTTTGTATTCCGTGTATGATCTTCCCTTGCACCTTGTGAAATATTGGGAATAAAAAATGGGTAAGTCACCCAAGGGTAATGAACCTCATAATCTTCATCATCATCATTATCATGTTTTCTTAGAATATATTTCATTTCACATCCATTCTTTGTTTTTTTTAGAATGGAGTTTCTTTCAAGTTCTATCCTGTTTTCTTAGATTAATTTTCTTTCAAGCATCTTTCCTTGCTTTCTTAGAGTAGATTTCCTTTTCATGCACTTTTATTGCTTTTAGTGTAAGTCTTTTCATGCTTTCTTAGCTTAATTTTGATTTTATACCTTATATTTCTTTCTAGATTAACTTCATTTCAAGTTAGTTATTTCTTTCTCAGAATAGTTCCTTTTCAAGCAATTTATTGCTTTCATAGAGTATATTCATATATATATATATTTTATATCTTAGTTTCCTTTCATGTTCTTTTTTTATGCTTTCAAAGGAATAGAATTTAGTTTCATGTTCTTTACTACTTTCATAGAGTATAATTTAATTTCATGATCTTTTATTTTTTTAACAGGATAACTTTATTTTCATGCCTTTATTGCTTTCATGGAGTATATTTAATTTATAGCCTTTCATCGATTTTGGAGATTAAATTTACATTCCTACACTTTATTGCTATCAATTATCAATCATTAATCATCAATCAGTCATCAATTACCAATATTTTATCGCTTTCCTAGTTTATATTTTATTTCAAGTCTTTTATTGCTTTTATAGGATAGTTTCATTTCAAGTATTTGCTCACTTTATTAGATTAGTTTTTAATTTAATTATCTTGATTTTTCTTTCTTAGATTAGTTTGATTTCATGTCTTGATCTTGTTTTCTTAGCTAGTTTTTATTTCATGCATTGCTTTTGCTTTACTAGATTAGCTTTCATTTCATGTGTGTTCCTTGGCTTTATTTAGTATATGAAATTAGTTGGCCATTCACATTTACTTCACTTATCATCTAATCATGTTAATACTGCCAAACATCTCAATAAAAAAAATTGATCATGAGGCTTTAAGGTTGCGCCCTTTGCCTTATCATTTCCCAAAAAAACAATTACGAGGTCCTAAGGTTACACCCTTTGTATTGTCGCCATCAAACATAAATCGTAAAGTTTTAAGGTTGCACCCTTTGCCTCACCCCCATAAAATTTTAATTTTAGTTCAAAGGCTCCAAAGGCACCAAACCCCTTTGGTCAAATTTCAATTTTAGTTCAAAGGCTCCAAAGGCACCAAACCCCTTTGGTCAAATTTTAATTCTAGTTCAAAGGCTCTAAAGGCACCAAACCTCTTTGGTCAAATTTCAACTCTAGATCAAAGGCTCCAAAGGCATCAAACCCCTTTGGTAAAATTTAAATTTTAGTTCAAAGGCTCCCAAGACACCAAACCCCTTTGGTCAAATTTAAATTTCAATTCAAAGGCTCCAAAGGTACCAAACCCCTTTGGTAAAATTTTAATTTTAGTTCAAAGGCTCCAAAGGCACTAAACCCCTTTGGTCAAATTTTAATTTCAATTCAAAGGCTCCAAAGGCACCAAACCCCTTTGGTCAAATTTTAATTTTAGTTCAAAGGATCCAAAAGCACCAAACCCCTTTGGTCAATTTTTGACTTAAGTTCAAAGGCTCCAAAGGCACCAAACCCCTTTTGTCAAAATTTGATTCCAGTTCAAAGGCTCCAAAGGCACCAAACCCCTTTTGTCAAATTTTGATTTCAGTTCAAAGGCTCCAAAGGCACCAAACCCCTTTCGTCAAATTTTTATTTCAGTTCAAAGGCTCCAAAGGTGCCAAACCCCTTTTGTGAAATTTTGATTTTAGTTCAAAGTACCAAACCCCTTTTGTGAAATTTTAATTTTAGTTCAAAGGCTCAAAAGGTGCCAAACCCCTTTGGTCAAATTTTGATTTTAGTTCAAAGGCTCCAAAGGTGCCAAACCCCTTTGGTCAAATTTTGATTTTAGTTCAAAGGCTCCAAAGGTGCCAAACCTCTTTGGTAAAATTTTGATTTGAGTTCAAAGGATCCAAAGGTACCAAACTCCTTTGGTCAAATTTTGATTTTAGTTCAAAGACTCCAAAGGCACCAGACCCCTTTGGTCAATTTTTCATTTCAGTTCAAAGGCTCCAATGGCACCAAACCCCTTTGATCAGATTTTAATTTTATTTTAAAGGCACCAAATATGCTTTTGCCTTTACCCTTTTTTTAGATTAGATTTTTTTTCAAGCATTTTCATTCTTTCCTAGATTAAATTTCTTTTCATGTATTTTTCTTTCTTTCCTAGGTTAGTTTTTTTAATTGCAATTTACTTGCTTTCCTAGGTTAGTGTTATTTTCAAGTAATTTGCTTGCTTTCTGAGTGAACCTCATAAGTAGTGATCTTCTCTAGTACACCTTACAGTTGTAGCAACTGGTTATCCATGCAATTCGATAGGATGAGAATATTACCATAAGGACACTCATAGTTGTTAAAGCAAAGTAGGATTATAGTTAGGTATCCCAATAAAAAATAAAAAAGAAGCCACCAAGACATCCCAAATATCAACATGAGACTAAAGCAAACTTACAAACAATGCCAAAAAATACAAACACACCCTTGAGCATCAAAATCATCATTGTTTGTTTGATTTATTGTTGGTATTCTTGTTTTTCTAGATAACACATTTTTTTTCACAAAAATAACATCTACACCACCACCAAAAATTCCAAATCCACTCTCAAACCCATTCATATTGCATCCTCTTACACTCTCAATAGCTTATGGTATTAAATCATAGTCAAGCTAAAGCTCAATCCCAAACCCAAGCTCAAGCCTCCATGGACCATTTCAAAATAGTCCCTAACTCCTTGGTAACTCAAACCCATTTTGGGGAGATGCCTCTTATGCCACCTAGTCCCTCCCCCATTATCTATCCTATCCCATGTACACCTACCATAATTCCTTCTCAACTATCACATTTTAATCGAGGACCAGTGTTGTAGTCCACTCTAACCCAAACCCTTACTAAGAGGATCTCTTTGTCCTCCTTACATAAGTCAATCTCATGGCTTCCACCTAATCTTCCAACCCCACCTCTTCCATATATCATTCTAGAAATACCTCTTCCCATTCTCCTCCAAACCCCCTATCCTTTATCTCACCAACCCTCACAACCTTACCACTTACCTTATCCTTTTCACCTACCTTTGCCTTCTCCATTTTATCGTTCCTACCATATTAGCCTTCACCCTCTTGTTAGGCCATCCGCACATATCCTGCCAACTCCAATTCTACCTCTAAGTGATCTACAACAAATATCAGACCTAGTCACCAACCTTACGCTCAAATTAAGTCATTAAGGAATGCCTACACCCTCTTCAAACCTCCCCTTCAACCAATATTTCTCCACTCCCCATTTTTCATCTTGCCCTTCCAATCTACCTCCTCAGCCTCCTCGTCATCCATATCATGTTTGGATGCCCCTATCGAAGCCATTGTTAAGCATTTTTCAAAAATTATATGGCACATATGTTATCTTCTTAGCTAACCTTCACCCTAAGCAAACCAACATGCCAAAGCCTATATGGTACAAGGAAAATCACTATTGTGTCTATCATCACCAAAAGGTTAGGACACCGAGGAATGTTGATAATTCTAGCATCTAGTGTAATATCTGCTAGATCAAGGGGAATTAACTATCTCATCCACATGAACCTTTTTTAATGGCTCCTTTATTTTTTGATCTCCTCCTCTTCATTAATTCACCTTGCACATAACCACCAATCAAATTCATACACCCAAATCACACCCTGCCACAAATCACCTTATCACTTGAGTTGGATGACCTTACCTAACCAATACTATCATGACCTTGATCAATCTCTAACACCCATTCTTCAAACCAATGTTTGTCCAGGAACCTTGCTTGAAACTATCATGAACCATACTCTACTAGGTCAAAATGTAGAATTTCTCTTCTCAACACAAACTCTAATCAAATTCAATTTGCTATCTATGCCTATATTTGTATGGTTTCAATGCTCATGATCCATTAAGGTGGAAAAAATAAGACCACTTACAATCAATGACAACGTCATGAGAACACCTACCATATGTTTGGATCATCTACCAACTCCAATGCACTCAATAATCTATTAATGATAAGGTTCAAAGATAGTTGTCCTTTCCAACCTTGGAACATCCCACATAGATCATGATTCGAGATAATCTTATGTCTTAAGTGTCACCTCAGTCTCATCTGCATCTATCATTAATCACCATCATCATACCATTGCTCACCCATTCCACCCTACCTACTCCTTTCTTCTCACCTCTCACTTTCCTTCCTCTCTCTTTCTCTTATGGGTTCCAAGCCATTGTTGTACGATCATGCTTCAAGCGACTACGTACCTATGGCTAGTTCCTCTTTCTTCTTTCTTTTTCTTTCTCTCATTCCTCCATATTCTTCTATTTTATCCATTCATTTCCTTTTATTTTCCTCAAATTCTTTCCCTCCTTCAACCTCTCTCCTTTTTGTTAATTCTCTCTCCCTCCTCAACTCATCACTAGTTTGGTGGAATTCATCATTTTCCAAATATATCCTCTAGTTTGGGGGAGTCATCCACCATTCAAAAACTTATTCTATGATTAGGAAGAGTCCATCCTTTAGCTCATACTCCTTATACCTTCCTCTTTGTCTGAGGGGAGTTGCAATCCCTTTATCCATATTTTATCACATCACACAATGCCCAAATTATATTTCCTCCTTTCATCATTCTTTATTTTCATCCAACCATTCCTCAACCTCCTTCAATGCCTTCATTAGATATTTTGCAACACACGCTTCCAATGTCTCAATAATTTTTCCTGCATACCATGCTTCTCTCTATATTTTTCCCCTCATTCCTTCCTATTGTCTTGTATATAACCATCCCTTCTTGACTAGGGAAAGCCCATCCTCTTTCAATCCATCCTCTCGATTGGGGGCGAGTCATCCCTCTTCATGAGCACTTATCTACCTTGGGGATTTCATAATCCTTACAAATTTTGTGTCAAGTGAGAGTCATAACCCTCCCCCCCTCAAATTTTTGCCACTCATACATGCATTGCATTTATCCTTTGCATTTATGCACAAGACTTATCATATGCTACTTTGATCATTTTTTGGATCGATTTATATGCTTCTACCAATCATGCTTAGAATAGTTAATCAAGGATATTCACATCATCATACATCTAATGTTCCTTTGTATATCTCCTTCTTTGTTCGTATTACACATTCTTTGTCTATTCTAGCTCATTTTATCACTCTATCTATCGTGTTACATAGACACTATTTTCCCCCATTATTTTACCCATTATTAAATCACATGCCTTATTTATCTCCATTATCCTAATACCTTGTTCCTTCATTCTCTTAGGTTGTTTATGAATAGAAGTTGTTCAAGATACCTAGCTGAACCTAATGTTCCACTCAACCTTCATTGAATACCATCATGTTCTAAGGAGATACAGAACTTCCTCGACTACCTTAAGTTTTCTCTTGGACCGAGTACATATATCACATCCCAATCACATTTTGAGTATAGGGTAGATGAGGCCATACGTTGTGCTAACCATAAAGTAAACGGTTTCACCTCCTCATCCTATCATGAGCATAGTCCAAACCTAAGGATCCATATTTCATTTCTAAAAAAATAAGAGAGAAAAAATCTATAATCATGGACCGTTAGGAATTTTAGATGCCTCCATCAAGACTATAAATATCTGGTTGACAGTGGAGCTACGCCAAAGGATTATGGGGCTATCTCAATTAGGGCTACAAAATATTGACTAGCAGTGGAGTATGCCCTCCACATGGCATCATGTCTACTATATTAGTAGACTTCTAACTGCTCATGGATGAACTATCTTATATTGGCTTGTACCACATGTGGTTAAGTCCAATCTCACTCAAAATTAAAAAATGAATCACATCACACACACATTGGTCCTTTAATGACTTACCTTTTTTGGATGGTCTAGGTCTCTAAGGAATACTGATTGGATACTAGATCAACTTCACTGGTAACACTAGGGCATCTGAATTTCTTGATACACTTTTATGACCCAAATGTCCTAAGATATTAGAGGTGATAGGCATTATAATTTCTCATCCCTCATTGTATACACATCTCAATAGTTTGTTAGTATCATATTTAATTTATTCTTTGCTATAATTCACCCCATTCCTATCTTGTATTAAGTGTCTATTATGAATATTTTATCGCCATGTTCTTGTGATAATGTGTGTATCCTTGATTAATCAATCTAGATATGATTAGTAATAGGTATCAACAAATACCCAACATACAATCAAATACATCATATCTCACTCGCTCCAATACCATAACAACTATCACAAAAGCATAAAGCATAAAACATCCACATCATCAATCATGAATCACATACCTCAACCCACATGTATATATATGGCACATATGACATTGTCCATCATAAATTATGCCTGTAGGCTACACCAAAATCACTCGTAGACATATAATTGCATACATCTATACAATATACAAAATGGTGGCTTCTCCATACATACACAAACAAATAAGTCATCCATGTTGGTATCTACCACTTGTCTTACCACTCCCCTTCCCCTACTCTCGGTTGATCCTCTTCAAACCTCTCTTGTTTACTCTAACAATTCCCTTGTGCTGCTATGAGATCCCTCACCATGCTATAATGCTATTGATCTCCTCAATGGTCATGCTACTATTGGATACCTTCCTTACAAAATTATTGAACCCGCTAGTATTGTCCCTCTATAACCGCATCGAGGTCTAGAAGTTGACTATGATCGAATGAGCAAACCATGGCTCACCAATGCATCAAAACAAAATACCAAATATGTTACCTTATATTCTTCCCTAGCTTGTCATAGCCAAGAATTATTTGATTGTATGGCTACTATATCTCCATTACCACTCCCTTGTGCTACCTTATGTTAGAGCTTATCTTGCTCTACAATGGTGGTATCCCTCTCATCCTATAGCCCCATCTCTTGGAACTATAAACCCTCTTGCTCAGTTTATTATGACCCTAGTTGTAAAACTCGCTCTCTCAAAGTTTTCACCTCATGGAGTGCATACATCACTACATGTCATCCATCATTAGCTTTAATATTTGGTCCTTCATTACCCATAAAATCGATCATTGGCATGTCCTTAGTTACAACCCTTGAGGAACCTACTCCCATCTCTAATCGGTAATGCACATGTCATCTATGAAGCTCCTCCCTTGATTCCTTATTATCTCTCTTAGGTGCATGCTCTCCTCTTCCCCCACAACCTCTTTTGTTTCTCTAGATGCCTCTATATCCTCCCTAATATCCACATCCTCCTTTGTATGTCCCTCTACTTATCGACTGTGATCGAATGAGCAAACCATGGCTCACCAATGCATCAAAACAAAATGCCAAATATGTTACCTTATATTCTTCCCTAGCTTGTCATAGCCAAGCATTATCTGATTGTATGGCTACTATATCTCCCTTACCACTCCCCTGTGCTACCTTATGTTAGAGCTTATCTTGCTCTACAATGGTGGTATCCCTCTCATCCTATAGCACTATCTCTTGGGAATATAAACCCTCTTGCTCAGTTTATTGTGATCCTAGTTGTAAAACTTGCTCTCTTAAAGTTTTCACTTCATGGAGTGCATACATCACTACATGTCATCCATCATTAGCTTTAATATTTGGTCCTTCATTACGCATAAAATCGATCATTGGCATGTCCTTAGTTACAGCCCTTGAGGAACCTACTCCCATATCTAATCGATAATGTACATGTCATCTATGAAGCTCCTCCCTTGATTCCTTATTCTCTCTCTTAGGTGCATGCTCTCCTCTTCCCCCACAACCTCTTTTGTTTCTCTAGATGCCTCTATATCCTCCCCAATATCCACATCCTCCTTTGTATGTCCCTCTACTTGTCACTACTATGTGGTCCACCATCTATCGTACTCTAGAGTTGTGTTAGCATCATTCATGTTTGGTACTAATATAACCTTATCTGCCTCTAAATTCAATAGTTCCATATATGGTGCTACTACAGAGTTCCTCCTCTTCCTATTGTATATCATAGGTCGATCTAATATCCCCTATCTAATCCTGAACTACCACAATACTTGAGTATATTAAAAATACTCATATTGCATTCTTCATCTCTTGATCACCCACTTTGCTCATCAAACACGCACTAGTTCCACCTCATCCTTTGCCCATATTGGATCCCTCCTCCATGGCCTCTAGATCACATACTACGGTCTCAAACTTGCCCACATAAAAAATGCTCTTTATTCCCTTCATGAGGCATATTAAATTGACTCTTCTTATCCCTTTACCATATCAATGCATAGGAAACCTCTAGCCCCACCAACCTATGTACATCATGAGGTAACCCTTAGGGCCCATCCACAACCACGTACTCCCATGCCCACACCTATAGTAATAAGTTGTAGCTCATCCCCATCCAACATGTCCTATGCACCTTATACAATTCTCTATGGATATGTGCTAATAAGAGTAGATCCCACACAAATATAATTGACCTCTCCACAATTCCTCCACCACATCTAGCATATTTTATTAGAACTTCAAATCTAATAAATCAAGAAAAATAATGCTTTATATGAGCACCATCACCACAACCTACCTTCGAGTTAGTACACCCATATCATAATACAACTCATACATCACACTATCCCTTTTAGTATTCACATCCCTCCATTCCCCTCAAACACCCTCTGCATAATCAACCCCTTTTTTTATTCATCTACAATGATAATGGTATATCCCTCTATTGGTAACCAAAATATTTGGTATACATCTTCCAATGTAATGGTCATCTCCCCAGTAGGTAAGTGGAATATCCCCTATATGGATCCCACCTCTTAACCAAGGTCAATGAACAACAACTATCAACATGCACAGGCTCTAGATGCATCACTCCCTCCAATCCTATCCTCCTCAACCATAACTATTAACATACAACACATCCTTCACCCTCCAAAAAATATCCCTAAATATATATCATGGCCTTAAAATATTCAACAACCACAATTCTTATTGTCAACACTCATAGTTTTCCCTTGTCAAAAACCATTCTCTCACAAAAAAACAACAAAAATAATAATACAAGCAAACCCCACATCCAAAGACACAACAACACATTCATATTACCATTTCACACTACCCTACTCTTCTATGGTATAATTTTTCAAAAAATAAAATAAATATATATATATATATATGTATATAGGCCCTAGGGTTTATTTTATCTTGAAAATGTGCAAATACATAAAAGTAGGGCATAAATTGATTAACCACCTTTACACTACCTCCCTAGCTCAATCCAACACCTCTGGTTGCTATCTTGTCCTCTCCAACCATCAGTTCACCTAAAATTCACTTTGAAGTCACCCTCACACCTTTCTCCCTTTCACTTCTATGATGTGGCACAACATAAAAGAGGATACATACCTCACGACTACCCATCAAAACATTGGGATGAGTCTTCAATCCTCCAAATGCATGCTTTTCCTTCATAGAGTATGTATCAAAAGATTGACCAATAACAATAAAATGACACCTACGAAGGCTATAAGGGATATAACATACATGCTCAACAAGATAAGGACAACAAGACTTACCCCAAGAAGAACATAATAAAATTCCATAAGATGTAATAACCAATAGCAACTTACCTCAAACACAAGCATGGGTTGATATTTATCCAACTGCGAGGATCAACCAATGGCTATAATCAAGACATGATCAATGGTCAATATCTAGAGCAACACGTGGCAACACGGTTCCCCACCATGATTGATACCCTCTCATTTCTTGTTGTGCACCCCACCTTTATGACCTCTCATGCCATGTGTTGTCCCACCTCTTTTTATTCCACTTGCACTTCTCACCACATGTACCCTTCTTTTATGACCTCTCATATTGCACACATCTATCCATACCCTTTGACTTGCTCTTAATCAATTCACTCGTAATATTTTATAAGTAGTGCCCCTTTACCTTCCCATCAAGATTTTCCATCATAATAGACACCATTCATTTGATTAAACCATTTTCACTTGTGAAATTCACATACAAACCTCTTCAAAAAGTGATCAAATGCATATTTATGAGTCTATACCATCTATTAAACCACACACATCAAACTCATCATCATAATAAAGATACATCACATAATTAATAAGCCTCATGTATATATCAAGAATATGAATACATCATTATCAACACCCATAGACTACAATATACACATCTACATATTCACCATATACATTATCGTGACCATCACAACAAAATGTTAAAATACAAAAATGGTGGTACATCATCCACAACCACAACATAATCAACCTTGTTGGTCACTCTAAGTCTCCCCACCCCCTCCTATCCTTTGGACATCTCAAAGCATATGTATCAAAATATCTATCACAATCAACAAAATGACAACTAAGAATGTTATAGGATAGCCAATGTATATACTCCATAGGATAATGTAGCTAAGACTTATCCAAAAAACAATAGTAGAGAATGTCATAAGTCGTAAATCAACCAATTATTCAATATTTTCCATTGCTCCAGGTCAAACACAACCATTCTTAACTAGATACATTTTAACCACTCACAACCACATGGTTCCCTATTGCAATCAAAACCCTTTCACTCTTCCATCAAACCTAAAATCCCCACATGATTTTGTGTCATAATCTAAACCCTTTCAATTTTCCTTGAACATAAAACCCTCTCAATTTTCTCCACCAAACTCGAAACCCTCTCATTTTTTCCTATCGTATCCGACACTCTCTCACTTCCACCATGCACCCCACCTCCCTTTAAAGGATTGATATATTATGCCATTTACCTTCCCATAAATATGTTACATCATAAAAGACACCATTTATTTGGTCCACCCCTCCCCAAAAAATTCATCCATTTCTTTCAAATCCTCATTTTCATCGTTCATATCCATACTATGGTCATACAATGATATTTTTGTCAAGCAATTTATTGTTGTCATCCATTTCTTCCTCCAGCAACTCATTATTTAAGGGGGTAGACAATATCCAGAAATTTTCCCTCAAACAAGTCCAATACTTACAACACCTAATTTTGGAGTCGCATGTGTCCAAGAATCTTTTCCCAAGGCTATCATTAACCCCCTTATGTTGGAGAAAATTGCAAAACTTCTCCTCTTCAATCAAAACTCCAAACCAATCCTAAATGGGTAAGCTCCATGACTATGTATGTTGGGTTTATACATGTCTATGCTGCATCGAGGTGACAACACGTAAGCCCACTTACAATCGATGGTAGCATCATGAGGACACCTACAACATGAATGACTTGTCAAATCAAAGTGAGCTCATCAATCTGTCGAAAGCAAAGATTTAAGGATATATGTTCATCCCATAGTTGGGGTATCTTACATTATCCTTGATTTGGGGTAATATTACATCCCCCTCCTCAAGCCAAAAGTAGTTTCCATCAATCATCCATGCATCATTATCCATCATCAGTCTAGAAACTGGTGTCATATATTTTTGCACCTCATTGTGTCCACACACAACGTAGTCCAAAAAGGGGTATCTATAGACACCAAAACAATGTGTCATTTTGTATGCCTTGAAATCATTTTAATCAATTTTTATAAATTCCCAATTTTCCCTTCAAATTCATCTAATCTCTTTTGATAAATTCCCCAATTCTTCCTAAAATCCTAAATTTTCTCAATTTTCCTCCAATTCCTCTCAACTTCCTCCAAAATCCCTAATCCTCCTTCTAAATCCATCTAATCTCCCCAGATCCTCTTTAATTTCTTATAATTCCCTTCTAATACCTCTAACTTCTTCTAATCCTCTCTAATTCCTTTCTAATTTTCTAAAATCACTATTCACTATTCACTATTCACTAAGCCCCCTCCTACACCTAGCCCCTAGTCACCATGTGACCATCCCCCTATGCTATGTGCACCCTTAACCATAGTCAACACTTAACCTTGATCAACCCTTAACCCTAGTTAACCTTAACTCATGCTCCATCTACCCCACTTGCAAATAAGACAAGCACCTTGTATTTCACCAAAATAGTCTAGATTCTCCATTAAGGCATAAGACAAGCACCTTGTATTTCACCAAAATAGTCTATATTCTCCACTAAGGCATAAGACAAACACCTTTTCATTCATCCAAATAGTCTAGATTCCCCACTCAAGCATAAGATAAACATCTTGTCATTCATCCAAATAGTCTAGATTCTTCACTCATTAGCATGAGATAAATAGCTTACCTCCCACCCAACCCACTAGCATGTCATACCCATGCTTCACCCACCTCATCTTATCTCCTACCAACCCTTTTTACAATTTTATATTTCTCACTCTCTTTGTTTTTATCCCCTTCCATCCAACACATGGGCAAACAAGGCCCATACCATACTCAACTTACTTTGTCCCCAAGTCTACCATATACCACATCACTCTCAACCCTTATCCCCTCTAAAATTCTATAAATATCCATCCATTTTTTTTATTTGCAACAAGCAAGGAGAGCATAGGAGAACTCTGCAAGAGTTGTAAGAGTGGCTTCATTTTTTAGTGTTTTAAGCCTTTTCTTAGAGTTATTATTTTGATTCTTGTATAAATTTTGGGCCTAACCAAGGTAGACCCTTGATGCTACTAATATTTTGTTATTGCTTGTGTGTAGGTATTGGGAGACTCTACTCAACCAACGATGGTCACTAAAAACCCACCAACATATGATTGTGGCATAGGAAAAGGATTGCACCATAATAGTTGTTTTGTAAAAGGGGTCACTCCCTTATTTGGAAACATCTGTTGTAAACACCCTAAGAGGATTCTATTTTATTAAAAAATGCTCATTTGAAATATCATAATCCATTTGTTCTCATTGCATGGTGCTTTTCTATGTCTACACAAAATCTATTGAGAAAATTGGCAATTGTAAAATTTTCTTCACCTGTAATTTTTCTCTACGACTTTCCAATTTCTGCAACTTTCTCTGAAATTTCTTCTCTACATTTTGTTGTCAACTATCTCCCCTTATATTTTGTACTCACCCAAATGTGTTGGCTACTCCCAAATTAAGTGGAATTTTTTAGAATTGAAAACCCTTGTTATCTTCCTACTAAAAAACCATACGTTGGGGGTGCCTTACAAAAAATAAAAATCATGGGTTTCTCTTTTTTCCACTGGCTCAACTAGGTTTATCTTATAATCAAAATCCACTGAGTAGACTTGTAGTTATAAAATTTTCTTCACCTATAATTTTAAAATAGAACACTAAATCTATCAAAACAAAAATGTTGAGTGGAAAAAGGAAAGAATTTACTCAAGATAAAAATATTGACAATATTGAAAACCTATGATTTTGAGAAATTAATACTAATGGTTTTTGGATGCAAAAAAACCCAAAACTTGTTGGCATCTATCATCCCTTATATTTCCTATTCACCCTAATGAATTGACTGCTCCCAAATTAAGTTAATTTTCCTTAGAATTAAAAACCCTGGTTTTCTCCCTCTGTTGAAAAACCACACATTGGGGGATATTCTTGATAAATATAAAATTAGGGTTCCTCTATTTTTTCACATCCTCAACTAGGTTTCTCTTAGAATTAAAACCCATTCAACATATTAACAGTTGTAAAAATTTCTTCACCTTTAATTTTTTTCTGCAACTTTCCAATATCTACAACTTCTCTCCATCCTTAGTGGCAACATCTCACATACTAACATAAAATCTTGAAGCTTATAAAATTATAATAATATTTTATATATATTTATTTTACTATTTTCTCAACAAGTTTGAGTTAAGTAAGGTATTAAGAAATTATCAGGTTGTTATAACTACATATTTATAGATATGGAAACTAGGCAAAAAATATTTTAGCCATTTATGGTGTTGAATTTCATCTTGGAAAAATTTAAATTTCAAAAGGTAACTATATAAGTGAGATTTTATCTCTTATAAAACATGATATCTAGAAATTAATTACAAAACTTAACAGTTTGAGGAAGATGGTGAATATATTTGATAAAAAGGGAAATGAAGAATATCTTTGATAAGAAGGCAAGTTGGATATGGTTTATTTAACTTGATAGTAATGTAATGTTTTGTTATTTTAACAAGAATGGATTCCAATATAAGCCACACATAACTTTAATAAAAAGAGAGTTTAAGGTAAGTGATAACAAGTAAGAAGTTTCACACCATAAGTTAAGGTTCTAATCTTATGGGTGAATCTTAACATTTTTCTAATGGGTTTATAACAAGTAGTAAGAACAAAGAGTCTCACAATATAGAAGGCTCCAACCTCAAGGTAAAGCTTGACATGTAGTCCATGGGGTGTGAGGCAATTGTTTAGGAGGGAAGAATTTGACATCATAAACCAAGTTTCTAATCACATAGAAGATAAGAAACTACTTATATTGAGCATTAATATTTTAAATAAAATTATAACAAAAATCAAGTATAAAAGTTTATTTTTGTTGATTTAAGGTGGTTTATAAAGGTTTAGGATAAACCCTTTTTTTATCAAACTCAGTATTGATTTTAGAAATTTTGATTTTAAATGGCATTAATTCATGTGATTAAAAATATCGGATTCTAATGGAGAGACTCAGGTTCAGATCCTACTAATTGATATAACATACTATGTGGTTCATTGAAATACCATAGCCACATCGTGATGATGTAATATAGGTATGACTTGTTTCAATCCCATATAACCAATTAAAAAAGATCTATTTTATAGGTCACATAGTAAGGTTTTTACTTAGGATTTGTCATTTAATATAATTTAAAAATAAATAAATAGAAAATTTAGATTATTCAAGCTTGCTTTGAACTCTTCATTTCATTTATATTATTTAAAAAAAATAATGGACATGTTCCAATTGTAATTTAATGTTCATCAAGTGGCATTAGCGCAATCGGTTAAATTCCTCAACATTCAAGGACGAGAACAAGATTCAAATGTTGCTAAGCGATTCATGGATAATATCTAAGCTTTATTATAATATGACTATGTTGTGATGATGTAATACGGTTGGGGCTCGTTTCAATCCCATATAACAAATTGAAAACAAATTGTAATTCAATTTTCTTAAACTTGGAATGTTCTATCTAGATTTTAGTCATAAGGAATTGAAATGCACATTGTCTTTCAAATTTGTATCTTTTAATTTCTCTCAATTATTATAAAAAAACTTCAAGCTTTTGATATTTTTAAAGTTTTAAATATCATGTATGGTAGGGGGATGCATTGTTCCTCTATTTTTAACTATATGTTGATGCATAATCAACAAGGAATGCCCAAGAAAAAAATGTAGAAAATTATTGAAACTATTAATAAGAAGTAGGTTAAATCAATTCTAGTGCAAAAACCATGCTTGGAAGTTAAAAATTTTATCTTATGCTTAAATCATATATGCAAGTTTATGCCCATGGGATTTAGAGCAATTGGTTGGGAGAAAATAATTTCACACCATAGATCAAGGCTCAAATCTCATGGGTCAACATTTACATTTTAATGTAATATTTTGGTATTTTGATGAGATTAACGCCCAATAATTAAAAAAAAAACTCTCATTTATCATTTATTTAGAATTTGATTCCCAACGAAGCATTTGTATAATTAAGCAATTAAATATGGAAAACCAATGGGCTTATGAGAGATGATAATATCCATAAGATTATTTCATCATGTTTTATAGACAGGGTGACAAAAAAGGATATTTGAAGAAGGTCTTTGGTTTTTAAGAATCACCCTATTTTTTCATGATGTATGTCCATTTGGATTTTGAATCCATAGAAGAAATTTCATAAAGGGATATATTATAAGTTCATCTCTATGAGTTCTAAAAAATTATGTCTTTGGACTGAGCACTTTTCTCAAAAAGATTTAACTTCATGTGAATCATCCTTGGATATTAATTTTATGTCATCTTGAATCCCTTCTTATTTGCAGCCTTCTTTTTGGCTGAAAACATCCCCTTATATAACATGGCATATCGCTTAGCTTATATAAGTGGTGACAGTCTTGCTTTAAATTGTTGCAATTTTTTAGGTGCATATCCTGCAATTTTTTACTACTTTGCTTTTGTCCATTGGGCTATGGAGTTAAACAAACTAACAGTGAAAAGGGAAGAAACAAAGGAAGGGAAAGAAAGTGTTGAGATAAAGCCTAATGATGACATACAAAATTTAATGCTCCATGTTTTTCTGCGGATTTTAATTAATACCATGATCCCTATTTTACGCCTCTTCATTCTATGTACAAGGTTACACAATTCGTTGCATATACCTATGATTATTATATTAGCTTATTTAATTATCGCCTATTTACACAAAAGTGTGGCATGTGTGTCACACTTGTTCCATGGTATGTTATGTAGACTATCCCATGAATCTACAATATCATGACCATATGATGTTAAACTTGAGCGTTTCTTTGTATTCAATTTGCTCTAACTCGCCATTATTAACATACTTATTTATGTTCCAATCTGAAGTCGACCCATGTTCTGAAGTACCCGAGTTTTGGTTTGCAGCATCCTGCCAAGCTACTTCATCTTTCTAATTGTGCATTGAATCTTTTGATTACACCAGTAGATACGTCCCTATCTAGGATTTTATCAAATTTACCATATTTTTGTTGATTTCTTGCCTGGTATTTTTCTTTAGGGTGATAACCCATTGATCATAAAAATTATGCTATTTTGCATTCCATTGAGACTTTAGATTAATTAATAAAGACTTGTGATGAGTCAGATTAGTGGATTCACAAGGTTGATTTATCCTTGGTCTTAACAGATAATCTAATTTTAATCTTACATCATGTAAAAATTTTCGTATAATTTCTATCCTTCACCCTTCATAACTTTAAATGCAAAAAGGTCACAACATTTGACTTAGAATTTTGATAATCCTCCCAGCCCGTGGAATCATTATTTGACCTAGTTGCTAGGTTAAACATCCTTTAATTTGTGTTATATATTACTGGGATAAACAAATCCTAAAAAATGAAGGCATATAAACTATCATTATATATTGAATCACAACCAGATCTAGATGACCACATATCATGATGAGAATATTGCATAAAACTCCCTTATTTCTCAACTTGAATCCATTAAAATATAAGAATTTAGACCCCTTAGTTTTTGATCTCAGTACCATACTTTTATAGACCTCCAACGACATAATTGAAATCTAAGCCTTTGAATCTACTACAAAATTATGCAACATATGCTTTTCCAAGAGCAGGGACAAATAGAGCAGGGGAGAATGATTCTTGGGGATAGCTAGAGAAGAGCCTCTTTTAGATGAGTTATTGACATTTGATACCCCTTGAATGGAAAGATCTATTAGGTCTACCTTTTCAGATATCAATAAATCTTCCCTAAACTTTGTAGACGATGAGGTAGCTCTTTTGAATAGACTGTGAAATTTCTCAACTTTTTATGTTATGTGCTTGGTGTTTAAACTTGGGAAGTATAGCTTTTTATAGGCCTAAATTATTTTCTAATTTAAGGATTTTGGAGCTGATAACTAAGTGCTTACTTGAGTATCTTGATCTATATTTTGGTCTATTGAAAGTCGTGCATGGTTGCTGATGAGATATTCAATCCATCTTGTCTTCATAATATATTTCTCTATCCATTATTTTTGCCCATTCATGGAAGTCAGGGCTATCACATTTTCTATCAGAGGAACTGACTAACAATTATGGGGTTGTAGGTATTCTTGGGAATAAATTCCATCTAATGATGGGGGTTTAGCTAGATATAATATATCCTTTATTTTTTCCTTGTAACAGATGTGATTACATGCCACTTCCTCTTGAGTTGTTTCTTTTGTTTTTCTTGTTTGAAAAAGCTGATATAGCTCACATGAATCTGTATACTCTTGTGTCTTAGAAGTATTTACTTTGGATTGCACAAGTTGTATCTTCATATCCCTAACTTATTTAGTCATTTCTTGGAACACCATATTTAGATGTTGTTTGTGCTGCTACTAATTTGTTGAAGAATAAAAAGACCAATTATTTTTAGAATAGCACAAGGGGCCTAGCTTGGTTACTTGTGGGAGTGATGTGAAGCCTGTGGATGGAGCTTTAGGGCATGCTACATTTCTAGGTGGGATTTTACCAACCATAATCAATAGATTTTCAGCTTGTGCAACATCCTGAAAAAGGTGAGAGAACTTTATTTAGAGTGTTGAATAAGGATGTTCAAATAAGAATGAAAAGTTCAGATATAATAAAGATATGCCTATGTAGGAGATGGTTGGAACTCCTAGGGGATCCTCTTCCATATTATTTTGAACTAAATATTGAAATCAACCATGCTTTACTAAGGAGCTTGTTTGATGAATGAGAACTGAGTAAGCAGAGGAAAAGAATCTCTTGTATCATCAAAAGCATCTATAAGTGCTTCCACCAGATCAGCCCATGTGTGTATGCTTTCTTTCTCTAGAGACTTATACCACAACAATACCTTTCCCTTGAGAGATAGAGTGAGCATTCTAATAATCACATTCTCAAATGCAATATTGTGGATGGTACCCAAGGAGGCTATGTCTTGATAGTGGTCATATGTGGTATTTTTTGCACCATTAAAAGCTAGGAAGTGTCTTTAGATTAGTCCTAGGTATTACATGTAGGTATGGAATATTGAGGGAACCCACATCATTCCAGTGAGGATAACATTGTTGAACCATTGATACAGTTGTGCCACTGATCCTTCAGGAGTTCTGAATTGTTCTCTTTGGTGGGAGTCACAAAAAAAGCATACTTACTCCGCCTATGAGGTCAAGATTGCTTGAAAAATCTTGGATCCTCTGAGAAATAATAATTTATGAAAAATTGTAAAGGTAATTGATCATAGGGTATGGATCACAGTTGTAGTAGAGTCACTAAGTGAATTAGGAGGTAAATTTAATAAAATAGAGTATCACCAGGCTCTATATAAAAAATATAGTGGGACCTTAGGGTCCCACCAAGTGTGTCAAAAACTATTGGTCTAGAAATATATCTAATGGAAAGGTTGTGTGCCCACAAAACTTCACCAACATTGAGTGACCCAGAAGCTATGAGGTTTCGATGGTCAATATTCAAAGTGGGATAATTAATTTGAAGTTCAAGGTAACTATTCGTAATGTGTAGGGGAAAAGGGTGTTGAAAGAAGCAAAAAGAAGTTGAAGCTAGAAATTATGTTGGTGCAGATTAAGCCATATCAAGATGTATGCACAATAGAAGACTATGTAAATAAATAATAAGTTACCTAACAGACCAACCAAATTTGCTAATAATCACATAACACTTAATTTCAATACAATGTAGATTATTAGACTACGAATTCCAATACCAGTTAATGAACATAAGCATAAATTTATAAATCAGAGTAAAAACTATGGGCATTCAACAGATAAGTAATCATCCATACATACATGTTCTATGAATAAATTAAACTAGAGGCCAAAAAATAATCTCTTGTATCAAGATGCAAATTTTCTGTTCTTACATATGAATTATAAAAGCCTAAGAGTCGACCTTTTTTCATTCTACACTTTAGAATTTTTACAATGTTACAATTATCAAAGCATCATTGCCTTAGAGATGGATTGCTGTTATGTTAGAGGGTGTACCATCTTATCAAACCACTAAGAGGTATGGTTGCTCCAACTACCTGATCATGGTTTGCTAACATGGCCAAGATCTATGTCCTCTTGAGTCATGTCCACCTTGCTGCTTGCATCTGGTCCATCAATATCTACTAACTTCTTTAATTCAGTCACCCTATCATCTGCATGATGGCTTATGTTATTAAGATCATCTGACAAGGAATCCTACCCATTAAGCATAGTGGGATGAAGATCATTTTTAGGTTGGAAGATGGCTACTGAATATTTTGCATGCCTATCTCCTCTAAAGGAGTGACACACTTTTAGCATTCTGATAGGATTTGATCATATACAAATCCTTTGATAGCTCCACCACTTAACCGAATGCTTATTTTCTACTCCTACATGTGCTAGAATTTTAGCAGCCTATTGAGTTCTATCTGGGTAGACATATTTTGATGCATGCACACTTAATCAATTTCATGTTATCATAGATGCCAAAATTTTGGTACCATGCTAGGCTCCGATTGGGTGTTATTGTTTTTATGCATTAAATAGTTAACCAAATATACAATTTGACAACCTCTGACATTGGGATAGGGATTGGGTACCCTGGGTTCTAGTAGGGTATACCTCTTTCGACACTTTTAACACTTAGCCATTTTGTGCTCTAATACCTCCAACTAGCTAGATGATGGAATTACAATACTCCTTTGGTCTTTCAATGGACCTTTTATACTGTCCTAGGCTCCATTTGGGTACATATCTTTTGATGCTTTTAGAACTTAGCCAATTTTATACTTATGAGTGTGCAAGACTTTTGGGACTTTGATGGGCTCTGATCGGGTGCAGTTGTTCCAACGACTTTAGGACTTAGCAGATTTTTCTTCGGTTTACCTCCCAATAATATGATGAAGGATGCACTTTTGGGTACTCCATTCGTGTACCAATATTCCAAAATTTACATGCCTTAGCCTATTCCACTCTTAATAATCCTTCAAAATTCTAGACAGATACTTGGTTTACCCTCAAGTTTTTGCTATATATATATATATATATATCTTCTGACGCTTCCAACACTTGGTCATTTTCAACTATTTCTCTCTTTTGGAAGCATTGTAGACCACTATAATTTTCTTGGACTCCAGCTAAGTATGAATGCTCTAGGAATCTTAAAGGCTAACCTCTTTACCCCTTTTTCACTTTTCTTCACTTTCGACGGGGTTTTTGGGCTTGGATTTCAAGTGTTGCATCTTCATTTAGCTAGGACTGACAAAACCTTTGGCGATCTCCAGTTTTATTTTAAAAAGAAAATAAAATAATTAATTGCTAATATCTTAGTGTGGGTAGATGCAAAAAGTACCCACACCATCTATCTTTCCAAATTGGTAGTTTATTATGATCTTTACTTATATCTGGATTCCATAATTCTATTTTCATTCCCCTCAAATAAAGGTATCCCTAGATAAGTTGTTGGAAAATTTACCTCCTCCATTTTAAGTAACCTGCATATCCCTACTTTGATTTTAGCTAGGATGTTTAGGAAGTAAATTTTAGATTTTTTCCTATTAAATTTTTGCCCTGATGTTCTTTCATATTCTTTTAATAAGTTATTCAAATAGTGCCCTCCCAAAAAGGGTTGTATCATCTACAAATTATTGATGGGTGATGTTGTCAATGTTATTACTAGCCTGAAATCCACTTATAAGCCCATATTTGTTAGCCTTATTTAATTTCCTATCCAAAATCTCTACCATAATAATGAAAAAATATGGTGATAAGGGATCGCCTTGTATAAGACATCTCTTGGCTTTAAATGATTTTGTTACTAACCCATTTACCAACACTGAATATGAAACTATAGAGACACAAGCTTTAATCCATATAACATATTTCTTCCCAAATCCAAACTTTTCTAATACTACAAAATTAAAATCCCAATTAACCCTATAATAGGCTTTATTCATATCAAGTTTTAAGATCATTGCTTTCTCTTTTCTTAAAGTTGTTGAATGCATAAATTCATGAGCTACTATGTTCTTGTCCAGTACCTATCTCCCTTTCACAAATCTTCGTTGCTCTTTTGAAATAATTTTGTCTAACAATGGTCTTAATCGATTCACCATGACTTTGAAGATAATATTATATGCCATATTACTTAGGCTTATCAGTCCAAATGAATAAAATAATTCTACATCCTTATTTTTTGAAATTAGGGTTACATATCTTGCATTTATTTTGTAAGGTATGCATTATTTTACCCTAGAATGTTCTATTACCACCAATAAATAATCCTTTACTATATCCCAACTATGTTGATACAATGTTGTAGAGATCCCATCTAGACCTGAGGATTTATCCTTATTAAAAAAGATCCAAATGAACTTCTAGAGTAACAGGATCCATCAGTTTCCTATTATCTTCATTTGTTATAATTGAAGGTACTTCTTATAGAAGATTATCATTAAGAACTTCAAAATCTTCTGATACTAGAATATTTTGATAAATAGACCTTACCTCCATTATGATTTTATCTTCAATCCAAATCCATTCTATTGATTTAATTCTACTAATCATGGATGTTGATCTCTGTACTGTATCCATCCTATGAAAAAACATTGTATTTTTATCTCCTTTTAACCAATTATGTCTCGATTTTAATCTTCAAAATTTCTCTTTCTTACTAAAAATATAATGATATTCACTAAGAAACTCCCTTTGCTCTGATCTTGGATTATTATGATCACCTTTTTTAAAATTCAAAAATTTCTTATTTAGTTCTTTCTTCTAAAAAATATTTACAAAATTGTTCTTGTTCCATTCTTTTAATCTAGATATCATTTATTTAATTTGTTTTGGAAGTGTATATAGCCTACCGTTTCCTGTAGAATTCCATGTTTGTGCTATCATATCAATAAATTGAGGATGGTCTTCCCACGTCTTCTGATATTTAAAATATGATATTTTTTGAATTCACTTACCACCATTTTAATCTTATTGGTCAGTGATTTGAACCAATCCTTTTCAAGGTATTAATTTTAGCACAAGTCCCTTCATCTAGCCAATGACATGAGAGTATGCATCTGTCTATTTTTTTCTATTAGGTTCTAGCCTCTCCTATTGTTGGTCCATGTATAGTTGTCTTCTTCAAACTCAACATCCCATAGATTATTATTCTGAATAAAAGCTAAAAAATATCTCATACTTTGGATTGATTTTATAATTCCTCTAATTCCATCGAGTTTGGTTATGGCATTAAAATATCCTATGATCATGGATCGAGTTTATTGGTCTTTACTTCTCATAAAGGCTTTAATTCCTCTTCAAACTTATAAGTTTCCTGATTGAGTTGTAGGTCCATAGACATTGATAAGGGTGAAAAAAATATCTATAAGGTAGAATGTGACTAAAGAGGCTATCCAGCTAACGGGTCCTTGGTTCAATGGTTGGAAAAAATAGTTGACTTAGCCCACACCAAGGTTCAAATATCGATGGTAAAAAATAACTCAATGTGACTAAAGAGGCTATCTAATGCCTAGTTTTATGAATGGTTACATAGGAGGTTCTAATAGGATTCTAACAAGTTGGAATTCCCCTTGCCTCTCCTTCAAAATCTATAGCATCCCATTCACATCTCGTTCATACTACTTTCATAGTTTTGGAAACTTCTTTTGTTATTTTAGCTTCCTAGACACAAAATATTAGACTTAATACTTAAATAGAGGTCCCTGATACGCCTTTGCTTTGAGGGGGAATTTGCATCCCTTATATTCCATGATATGAAAATCATGTCTCATTAGGGGCTACTAGTTTTACTTGTGAGTTACCAATTTTATTTTGATATTTGGTAGATATAAGTTCAACCAACTTAGTTTGTGTTTCTTTCTCTATGCTTACCCTTGCTTCCTTGGATCTTATTTGATAATTTGAGGGTTTTCTTCTTTTTGCATTACCTGTATCAAGAGCAGGTCTTATTATTCTATTCCTTGGTATTCTTTCACAACTTTCTTTTTCATCATATTTGTCTTCTCTTGGTTCTACTACAAAAGCTTTTGAATTGACTTGTTTATTTTATGGTATTTCCTTATTAATGGTAGAGGTATTAACATCTAACACTGCATTTTATTTACCAATTTTTTTCTCATAAATGGTGCATGGTACTTCAAGAGATTCTTCAAAATATAATGAGACACATTCCTTAGGTTCATCAAGAATGTTTATCCCTAAATTAGGATCATACTAAATAAACGGTTCCTTGTTAATATGTTGAACATGTTGTACTGTTCTCCAAGATTTTATCTATGGTTTCTTAATAGGCTAAAGCCTCAAAAGAGGTGGTATTTATTCCAATATCCTTCCTTATTGATCTTCATTATTTAATAGATTTCATTTGTCTAGATCTATTTTTTGGAAGTTGAAAACCATCCTCATCCATATCCATTTTAAAGTTTTTCTTATGGTTTTCTACATATTATTCTACTAGACTCTTCTTAGGGCATGATCTCTCAATATGCCCCACCTCATGACATATTCTACATCTAAAAGATATATTTTCATAATCTATGGTTTGAATCCATATCTTATCCCCATACTTAATAATGATTGATTCTAGTAAAGCTTTACTTATATCAATCATGACCAATACCCCAACATAAATAGACAAGAATCTATATTTTGTAGTTTCTAAAATCTCAAGGAATTATCCCAAAGTATTGCCTATTGCCTTGAAGGTATCCAAATCCTAAAATTCAATGGGCAACCCATACATCCTAACCCATACTAGTACTAGGGATAAATTTATTAGGTGAAAAACCTTCATACTTGTGGGTAAGGAAGAGTCCTACTCTTTCCATAAATCAAGGATCCCCTTTTAGGATTCTATCTATTTATTCCCTAGAAAAAATGGCTAGGAAGAAACCTTTGGGGAAAAGGGATAGAATCACTTATGGAGAGTTCCAAATCCTATCAATAATTTTTCTCAAGGCTGAAGGACCTGTCCAGTACACATTAAATTTACCAAAAACCACCCTATCTTTGATAAATAAGGACCAATCCTCCATGGTGTGCTCACCAGCCTCTACTAATAGAGGTAATTCTAAGGATTTAGCTATAAATCGGTCCATGGGAAGGAAACTAAAATTCAAAATCTACTAAAATTTACCAAATATCCTATGGTGAATATAATATTTGATAAAAAATTATAATAATTTCTAAGATAAAGAAGGGAAAAAAAACTTTGCTAAAAATTTCTATGCCCACACATAATTTCTGACCTCACTGAAGTCCTAGCCCTCCATTGCTCCTATTATCCAAACCCTGACTAATAAATATTTACAATTTTATTTTTTGCAACTTTAAAAATTGTCACTGTCTTTGTTTCGGATGGCTGACTTCATAGGGTTTTATCTCCCTTAATATTGTTCAGATTCCTTCATATGACCACTCATGCTAAATATCTTCAAATTATGCACAAATTGGTCAAAGAATAAGCTAAATAAGATAACCCTTCGCAAAGGCATAGCTCCTAAAATATGAGATATTTTAAAGAAAAAATGTGCTAATCCGATATGGATGGATTTAGTTGGGTATAATGAAATAAATATAAATATATTTATTTAACTTCAGGCTATTTCCATGAATGTGTATATATTTTGAGATTGCCCTTATGCTTCCAAACAACTAACCGATACTAAAGCAAGACTAATAATAAACAATGAGTAGGAAGATTTTCAAAAACCAATATATATATATATATATATATATACATATAAGTAAATTAATGATAACTACAACTAAAGAGGTAAGTTAATCTCCTATGAATAAAAATAACGTGATCACTAAGACGAGTGAGGAGATTATCCCAAAAATAGTATTTAGGAATATATGCAAGGAAGATAAAGAAAATAAAACATGGAGAACCATGGATCTTAAGGGGATATTGATAAATTATTGGAAGAGGTACAAGATAGGAAACAAAAAAAAAAAAAGATAAAATGGAGAAGAAGATATCAAACTTGAGGTATCTAATGCTAAGAAACTTGGAAAGGTGATATATGATCCTAACAATTTAAAAGATAAAGGAAAGCTATTAAGTCCACCTAAAAATAAAATCAAATAAAAAGCTTTATGAAGGTAAGGCTTGTTGTATGAAAGAGATAGGGATTCCATGTATGATAATTCCAAAAGAAACTTTGATTGATGTAGTTGAAGAAAAGTTGATAGAATCAGAAAAACATTTCAAAAGAATCAAAAGTAGAGGTCTTCTAAATGAAGTTGATTAATGGATCAATCGAGGTCTAAATGTCCCTACAAAGAGAATATTGAAAAAATAAAAAAATACCAAATATAGTTATGGTCAAAAGAACCAAAATTAGGTTTGATGGATAAAAAGTTGTCATAGCCTAAAATATTCAAATTATTTAATTTCCTATATGAGATGGATTATTCGGTGACATGTTAGAGTTGTGACTCATTATTTGATGCTTAGTAAGCTAGTATTACTTATATGATGTTTAATATTGTTATTCATGACTATGATAATGTTAATTTTTTTATAAATACACTAATTACTTCTTTTGTGGTTTGATTGCTTGACAATGTCTCCCTCAACCTGACCAAGAAAGGGAGAATCTCATTGGGGAGAAGGTAGTAGAAGTCAAATAATGACATCAATAGAGAGAAGTCATGCACATATGAACCTAGATGATATATACTACATTGCATTTTTATTATATACATCTGTGATTGTTAGCATTAGGTATTTATGATTGGAAATTTTATTTCTTTTGAAACCCCCTTTATGCTTAAGCAATATGATAAAATCTCACCTTAATGTGTAGAATAAGGTGGAATAAACTCCATGTTAAAAAAATTATTTAAACCTTAAACTAGATGATCATGAGTCGATTTGATACCATAATTAAGGATTAAAGTTAAGCTTCATAAAAATATAGATATTGATTTAAATTTAAGCCTCACTTTATATTAGGGTTTTGGAAGGGGAATGTGAGATATTTGTTGACACAAGTGTTTTTCATGCATAAGAGGAGGTAATGGATCCACCTAGATGATGGTCATACCTATACGAAGTGCACCAATTATGATAACCTTATTCATTGACCAATCCTAAAATATAACTCTCACAATCAATGGTATTTGAATTTAAAGGTGGAACAATGTTTGGAATGCTCCATCGAGGGGTCTTATAAGTAGTTATTTTAGTAAATTGACTATTACCATTGCACTCTAAAGGTGAAATTAGTCATGTAAGAAGGAGATACAATTTAAATATAGATAACTAGAGTCACAAAACCATCAAAGGTATTATAAAACACCACATGGTATTTGAAATACTCATATTTGGGAGATAAGGCCTAAATTTCTAAGAAGTTAAAGGAAAGTTTGCTTATCTAAAAGAATGCGATTCATTGGACAAACCTAGGGGAGATTTGCATCATAAAATGAGCTATGATTTACATGGCATAGTAGGGAACAATTAACACTATAGTTTAGGATGCAATTCACATTTTCTAGGAAAAAAATCATACTTTAGGATGAAATCTCAAAAAAGGGCATGTTTAGCATAAATCCCAAGGCACAAAACAGAGGCAATAACTTGGTAAGTGATGTTTTATCTCCAAATTATGTAATTGGAAGAAAATAGTTGCTAAAGCGGACTTTGATGGAATTTAATGATATATTTGGTTGGATAAGCAACCATTTTTCTAAAATATTATGTTAAAATTCATTATAATTAGAATTAGAATTTATTTACTATAGTTATAAGTAGATTTACTTTATTTCTCTATAAAGAAGAGCATAATGCTCATTTGTAAAGGTCATTTTGGTTATTAAGAATATGCAATGTCCTCTTAAAATTAGATAATTACATATATTCTACTACAATAAACAAATAAATTAAGCACGACATTCATAGATCAACTAATTTTCTATGGATGTGTGATATTAGTGGTTTTTCCCTCTTGTTCCTTATTTATCCTTTTTTTTCATTTTATTGCAGGTTGTTTAAGATATGATACACTAAAGTTACTTGGTTGTTCTCTATAATTTAACTGGATAACATGCTAATCTTGTTGCAATGCATGACTTTATTTACATTTTATGCATTTAATTATTTCTCACACTTTTCTCTATCATATATTTAGATTAGTCTAGTTACATTAGTAGGGAATCAACCTAAATTCAGAGATTGAGAGGATTAAATTCCCCTCTTTCAATATCAAAACTTTCTTATGTGGGTGCATAAGAAGATCAAACACTCTTACCAATCAACAATGTTGGTACACACAATAGGATTATTAGATTGATTTCCTCACAAAACCATTCCAATTGATTCATTTGAATGAATTAAATCCCATTATTAGGGCTTATATTTTAGATCTACATAAATACATGCATAATATTATAATATCCATAAAAGGGTTTGTGAATACTATTAGATCTAACGTAACCCAAAATTAGTTTTTCAAATATAATTATTTTAGATTTAGATCTAACATTTTTGCATTTGTATTTATAAGCATAATTGCATTAAACTGTACATCTATTATAACTCATTGAATATTCATTCATGACGACTCTATTTTAACTAGACCATATAATTTTACTTAGATCTAAAAATTTCACCTATCCTTGATCAAATCCATCTCATACTTTGCTATAGTGTTTACAAAAATTAGTCTAACTTTACCTAAGTACTCATAATTATGATTTGAAAGTGTCCTTATGATTTAGTCCATGATTAGCAATTTTTATTCAAACTTTCACTGACTTGAGGTGTGATTTATCATTTTATTGAACATGTGATTCACTTATAAAGAGTTAAAGCCTTAGATTTTTTCTAAGTATACTAGAATGCAATTCACTATCTGATTTGGGATATGGTTTACTCATAACAAGTAAAAGCTTCAAAATTTTGCTAAGTAATTAGAGTGCAACTTGCTACCTGTCTCATGATGCAATTTACTAACAAAGTGTAAAATATTGAAAATTTCATTGAGTTACATGATATGCAATTCACTTCATTGCCATGATGCAATTTTATCTCTTTTTATATGCTATGAGTCATATATATTAAATAAATCTCACTTTTTCTCAATTTTGGATTTCTAACTAACTTATTGAGTGATTTTTTGTAGGAATAATAATTACAAATATAAATCCATTATAACTTGTTGATAAGATGTTTCACGAGTTTATCAATATCAAATCTAAATCTCAATAACTTAATCCAAATTACGAGTTTATCAAATTTATCCATACTTGAGGAAAGGTTTAAAAGTTAAAAAACTCGTTACTATTGTTTGGACGCAACAGGAAGAAGAAACACAATAAAGCCTTTAATTTTTTAATATGAATGTAGAGATTTAGCATACCCCAACTACAATTCCTTATATGGATCTATATAATCCACTTGTCATGAATTCACCACTTATATTATTAGGATTCCAAATTTTGTAGACCATGATCCAACAAATCATTATGTATCTTCTAATAGAGTCACAAAATATACAATATTGTGTATATGATCCATAATAGGTGTTGCAAATAATGCAAACATATATTAATCTACAAAAATTGCTCAACAATAACAATCAATAATGCAAAATAAGCTAATGGTACAAAAATAATAGATAATGCAAAATCAGCCAATCATGCAAAATCAACTAATTGCACAAAATAATTTCCACAAAATCAACCTATTGTGAAAAATCCCCAGGTCATCCTAAATCACTAGCAAGTTGTTGAAAATCAACAAGTTACAAAATCAATAATATAGTTCATAGCAATAGCACCAATAGGTTGCACTAAATCAACAAGTTGTGCTTAGTTCTCAAGTGATTTAAAATTTACCACTTATACAAAATATCAAAAGCTATCATATTCCTCAACATCAAACATATATTTTAATGGGACAACCTATGTATCAAGTGAAATATAGACAAGGGCCACATTTATTTAAAAAAATCTAAATGCCATCATTGAGTAATTTTCTTAATTAGAAAAATCAAGAGCCACTAAATTTGTTGATGTATTTATCTATTCATCAAACAACATTTAAATCCCTACCAAATTTCAATTAAATAATAGGAAAATAACACTTGAACACATTAATAAGTTGGTGTCCGAGGACCTGGTTCAATGATCAAAACGCTTCTGTAGGAGCGTGCATACTAGGGTTCCAATACAGGCCCTATAGTACCGGTGGGCGTGTCGCGTCAGCATAGCTGATTATGTAAACGGTTTACCCGATGCAACTGGAGGCTATAGTGGCAAAAAGGAGCAAGATTCGAACCCACGAAGAGGCGTAGAAAATTGTAACGAGTTACTGATTTCTCTAGTATAATAAAAAACACATTAATAAGTTGATGAATTTAAAATCTATTTACTAAATCTAAGAAGAATATATCATGGTACAATGGGTTTATTACTAACTAGACTACTATCATTGAACTAATTATGAGCAGATTTGGTAATCTAATAAATGGATACTGAATATTATTCTAATTAATTTCATAGTGAGATATCAAAATAATAATATTCATGACTTCAACATTAGATTTATGTGGATAAAACACTTAATCCCTCTATATGTTCAACCACCATAGAATAAGTAGTAATGTACTACATAAGGGTTTTGTAATATAATTTGGTAGTGATGATTAGAAATAGAAATCATGTCATATGACTAAGAGTATTGAAAGAGGTTGCACATGCTAAATATGTATTGCTTCAAGTAGGGAATTGTCACCTATGCCGCAAAATTCATATCTTATGCATTTGACTCAAACTCCTACCTAGTAGTTCTAATACCCTCTTTGCCTTAGATGACACCATTATCTAACCTGCCTTATGATAATATCCATATCTATTATCAGTATTTGCCAACTTTATCTCCTCCTTAAATCACACCATTGCCTAATGTGTCATTACTAAGTATACCAACAAGCCTCTTCCTCAACCCCATATACTATGATATTTTGGTCTAGTCCACCTTAAGTACCATTATGTATCTGCCTTAATGACTAATATTATTTGTACATTAGTAGCCATCACCTTTACCCATCCCTCCAATGTATAAAAATAAAATGACATAAAAGTCAAGAAGGGTAGACAAGGCTAAGCAACAAATGAATGAGATATTTTCATTAATGAGGGAGTGTTCAATAATAAGATAATTAGCGAGTCATAGAAGTATGATGAATGTTGAAAAAGAAAAACATTATATATATCTTAACATCAAGTTCCTCAAAAATCTAATAGGTAGTTGAAGCAACCTTAAAATAATATGGTAAACATAGTAGTGAATACAAATGTTATGTCATAAATATTTCAGTCCCTATTCTACAATGGAGGTCATGATCTAATGGGGAATCATATGAATATATGTGGGGATTAGACTATGATATATAATCAATAGTATTAAGTAACCCAACATGTCATGATTATGACCTAACCAATAACAAATCAACCGGTTATAGTAAATCAACTAGTGATCAATCCTCTAGTAGTATACCAACAATTGATTAGCTAACTAATATAAATATAGTATAACATAGTCAAGAATATCAATAATGTGATATTAGCCAATTTTAGGACAATTGATGAAGATGATGAGGGATTTATTTTTGAAGGTGAACCAATTTATCAATAATAAGAGGTTAAAATTTGAAGCAAAAGAAAAGTAATGGAAGAGTTATCTCAACCAACAACATCCCAACCAACCTCATAAAAACAAGTTGACTAGGATTAACTACATTAATATTGAGAAGAGGATGTTCATCGATACAAATTAAAGATAAAAATCTAGTATGTTCACCTTAGCAAAGAACCCAAGAATAAACACATAAACTTACCCTAGTTTAAGCAAAAAATCAACCCCAAACAACCAAAGGGAACAAGCCCATGATGGTTAAATCAAGACCTAAGCAACCTAAAAAGTAGAATGATCAAAACAAAGAATGGGAGTTTATAGAACATAGTGTGAGATACACATCATTTATCACAACAGATAGATAAGTTGTGATAATACAATACAAGAAATTTATGGGGAATACAGTTGAGCCAAGTTATAATATAGTAGAGGAACTACAAAAATATCTATGAAAGTAAACATGTTTGAAGTATTGTCATTGCTAGGTTATCAAGATATATTATAATAAGCCTTAAATATATGAGCAACCTTAAATTAAAGCTAAAATTGCATAACAAAAAAGCCTCCATTACAATCCAACCCACTTGAAGATAAAATTTTATGTTTAAAGATCTCTCAAATGTTACATGTTAACACTTAGAAAATCTGGAATACTCTAAGACTAAATACGTTGAAACCACCTCCCTTTCATATATCCCTAAGAGTTGAAGGCTATGTAGTTCAAAATTACATAGAACAATTAGGTGCAATAGTAAGTTCTAGAGTTATATGTAAAAGGATGGTCTCACATATGTAAGTATCACAAGAGGCCCAATCTAGATGGATGGTACATGAGTAACTATGGTAAGAGATTTAAAATATTTAATTTTGACTATTCACAGATAAAGTGGTTACAACTAGGAGATATTTTTGATTTTCTACAATTGGGAAATTTCATCATCATGCACAACAAACAATATTTTTCGTTCCAAACTACTAGATAATATATCCATTATGAGAATAAAATGGTTGCATCATTTGGAATCCAACGTGGCAATCATTTAGAATATTGCATAACAAAAATAATGTGTTTATTATTTGTAGACACTTATCCACTTGTACTATAGGGTCACTTTTGGGTGGTGCTAGAAAATTTATGTAATGCTTTCCATTGTACCACATCTTCTTTCACAAGTTGTACATCAATATTGGATCAAACAATACTCTCATAGTTTGTCCATAATTCTTGTGAAAAGGTGGTGCATGATTGGTCCCATATGTTTTGGTCATTGCTCAATCCTATAGCTGGATAAAATTATTACAATTAGGCCAATAGTTGGTCCCATAGTTTCAATAAAAGTGAACTTAGAATCAAAGAGAACCAATCCATATATATCCTATTCAACTCCTATTTTATATCTTTTACCTATGGTACATAAACAAAATGGAGTCTGAATTTAAGGTGAGATAGGTTAGTATCCCAAAATACGTTAGGATTCATAAATAAATTTGAAGAAAATATTTATTTTCCATAAAAACTAATGTTTCATAAAATCCTTTACGAAACTACAAATATTTCTATTTTTCCCAAAAATAAGAGTTTTACAAATCATTATTCAAACCAAAGTACTTGATATCTAGAAAAAAGGTTGTATTAATCTAGTCAAGTGGGAGACTCATCATCTCCCCTAATTGAAGGGATTAGATATCCTTGTGCAATATTTTTCTTTCTCTCCTCTTGAAGTATGATCTACTACAATGCATGATCTTTTGTAGACTGGTTCATTTTAAGGCAACTTTAATCCCTAAGATTATAGGAAATTAGGTAATTACATCCTTCCTCTCTATGGTACCCTCTTTTTTTTTAATATTTTACCATTTCTAATACTCACTCCTTAGTCTAGAGGTATCAAATTTGTCAAGTCCATGAAGGGTGTCCAAAGCATGAGGGGTTTATAGATTTTTTCTCTTGATATATATTATTTGGAAGTTGTGAATAAATAGGGTTTAAGTCTTCTTCGTTCTTATGGCAATTCCTCCAACCTCATGCTTGACCTTTCTATAGCTATTTTTATTGCCTCCTCTTTAAATCTCTAAAGATTTAGAGGGACATATTTTAAATCTCTCTTACCCAAGGGTCATATTTTTCATGTTTAATAGTTTTTAGTAAGTTTGAGATTATGTTTGTAGGCTCATCACTTTTAGCTTGGACTATGAAAGGATCTATTTTTCCTTTTTGTATATTTTCCATAATTCACCCATATTTTATAAATTTGTTTTGGATACTATAACAAAATTCTCTAAGGTCCACATATTAGATAAGGAGATTGGAATTCAACCTTGTTAACTTGGGTAGTAAGAAATAATGCAAATAGAGTACACAAAAACTAGTTTCTTATCCAAAGGAAGGAAAAAATAAACCTAAATAATATTTTATCGATCTTTTTCACTTTAAAGGTTATCCTATAGCAGCCTACTCCATCATATTTTAAACAAGTACTCCTTTAATATAAGGAATTGTATGCATAAAAAGACACCATTGCACTAAAAATGAATCATTTTATTTATCATAAAATGGATCTTTTGATTACAATAAACCCCTTTGCAAGGGGGTTTTACAATACAAATGCCCGAAGGGGGTGATCCCATTTTACAATGAATGATGATGTCTTGTTCTTCTTTATGCTACAATCAATGTTGGAGGTGGGTTTGTCGTGACCACCATGATGGATTTGAGCTTTTGAATCTTGAACCTGCACACATGTAAAGAGATAAAGGGTTTAGTAGCACATATCAAAATGAGTATAATGAAATGACTAATGTAAATAAAAAATAGAAAATAGAAAATGATTATTGCATACACGAGTCATGATTTGCACAGCATAACGTTAGCATTCCCTTTCTCTCTTTTTCTTGGTGAAGTTATGATGCATTTATAGACCTTTAGGGGTTTTGGAGGGAAGGATAGATGACAAGCCATGGCTACCAAGTGGTAGGGACTGGACAACCACCTATCTTGGGTAGTTGTAGTGAGTCACCAGGAGTGTCTCACTTAACTGGGAAGATGTGGCAAGTGGGTAGGTGCAAGTGGAGTGAAGTGTGGAGTGAGGTGTGAGATGTGGCAAGTGGATAGGTGGAAGTGGAGTGATGTGTGTGAGATGAGGTGTGAGATGTGGCAAGTGGGTAGGTGGAAATGGAGTGATGTGTGTAAAATGTGACAAGGTGAGGAGTAGTGGTGGCTAGGACATGTGTCATGAGGAGACACAGGGTATCCTAGTGGGATATTTCCTAGATTTATTAAAATCTAGAAAATATATTAATGTGTAGTATTTATACACCTAAGTTTAGATTTAGGCATATAATTTTACTATGAAAAATTATGGGGTGAATGCAAATGTCTAGATTTTGGTGTCTACATATGCCTCTTTTTGTACTCTGTTACATAAAAAACAATGCGGTGCAAAAACAAGAGACACCTGGTTTTATTGGATGAAGATGGATCTTTGTTGCCTTAGTGTGAAGATGGAGTGATCAATATTTTTTTTTGATTTTGGCTTACTTCCTCAAGAGACGAATGGATGAAATATGGAACAGATGAAACCCACGAGTCGCTTGACAAACTTTGGATGATTGAGGGATGTGATGTGATGGATGCAAATGTTAAAAATCAAGATCAAGTTGGTTGCCCCAAGTTTGGATTGGGCATGCATTGTTGAAACTTTGCTCTTGGTAGAATGATGAGCATTTTGATGTGGTAGATGGACCAAGCAATGTGGTGTGCATGTGATACTAGAATCATTCAAGGTGATTTGTACACCTGATTGTGATCACCATATTTAGACTCGTACATTGGCATGGTGCATACTAATTTGAGAGATTTTTGCTCTGCGCTCCCATAGAAAGGGTTCTTAATAACTTTGTGTAAAGTTTCTTGAATGCAGTCACATTTCAATTTTGAGTTACCAAATTGATTTGATTTGTGATAAAATACGATGGATTGATGTGATAGATGCAAAATTGATTTGATGTTTTTGTGAAATTTTGTAGCCTGATTTGATGGTTTTTTTTGAACAAGTGTCCTTATGGTGATCTACCCATCCTACCAAATTGCATAGATAACTAATCGCTACAACCACTAGGTGACGAGAGTAATCACTAGATATAAGGTTCACTTGAGAATATAGGTTCAATTTGTATGCATAAAAAATATACCATTGCACTAAAAATAAATCATTTTATTATATTGTAAAATGGATCTTTTGATTACAATAAACCCCTTTGCAGGGAGGTTTTAGAATACAAATGTTCGAAGGGGGTGATGGTGTCTTGTTCTTCTTCATGCTACAATCAATGTTGGAGGTGGGTTTGTCGTGACCACCATGATGGATTTGAGCTTTCGAATCTTGAACCTGCACACATGCAAAGAGACAAAGGGTTTAGTAGCACCTTGTAAAAATAAGTATAATGAAATGACTAATGTAAATTGAAAATAGAAAATAATTATTGCATACATGAGTCACCATTTGAGTAGCATAATGTTAGCATTCCCTTCCTCTATTTTTATTTGTGAAGTGATGGTATATTTATAGGCATTTTGAGGATTTTGGATGGAAGTATAGGTGGTAATCCAGGGCTACCAAGTGGCAAGAACTGGGCAACCACCTATCTTGGGTAATTGCAATGAGTCACCAAGAGTGTCTCACTTAACTGGGGAGATGTGGCAAGTGGGTAGGTGCAATTGGAGTGAGGTGTGATATGTGGCAAGTGGGTAGGTGGAAGTGGAGTGATGTGTGTGAGATGTGGTAAGGTGAGGGGTAGTGGTGGCTAGGACATGTGTCATGAGGAGACACAGGGTATCCTAGGGGGATATTTCTTAGATTTATTAAAATCTAGAAAATAGATTAATGTGCAATATTTATGCACCCAAGTTTAGACTTAGGCATATAATTTTATCATGCAAAATTTATGGTGGGATGAAAATGCCTAGATTTTGGTGTCTACAGATGCACATTTTTTTACCATGTTGCATAAAATACAATGCGATGCAAAAACAAGATACACTTGGCTTCATTGGATGGAGAAATGGACTCATATCTTCTCGACACGCAAGAACGAATGACTTGAAAATTTTGATTTTAGCTTACCCCATCAATTGGTGAATGGGTGAAGATTAAAACCCACAAGCCAATTGATTAAATGTGGATGATGAAAAAGGGATGGATGTGATGGATGCAAATGTTTGAAAATCAAGATCAAATTGATGCCCCAAGTTTGGGGTGGATCTGTGTTGTCAAAAATTTGCTTTTGGTTATCATTGAAATGCAAAATGATGTAGGGAAGGAACCAACCACCCTAGGATCTCATTGTCCCTAGTGACTTTAGCAATTCCTAATGCAAAATGAGATTGTGTAAGGGTTTTTTCATGTTTGTAACCCTACGAAGAGGGCTTAATGACAACCTTGGGAAAATTTGCTTGAACGCAGCCACACTAAAAAAAGTGAGGGACCAAACTGATTTAATTTCAAACATGATGATGTGGAATGATTTTGAACAATGTCCTTATGGTGATTTACCTATCCTATCGGATTGTATAGATAACCAATCACTGCAACTGCTAGGTGACTAGAGTAAATCAATAGATAAAAGGTTCACTTGAGATGATGATTTGAATGCATTTGTGTTGATTTGAGGGGATTTTTAAAGCCATTTGCATTTGAATAGGATTTGTGTATGATGGTCATAAATAAAAATCAATGTGGGTTGCCCCAATCATGGAAAATATGCATATTGTCGAATCATTACTTTCGATAAATTGATGAAATTAATTTTGGTAAACCTTCCATTCGTGGGTAGACAATCTTGAGTCTACACTTTAGGCTTTAAGTATACCAAGTGTTTGTTTTATTGAGATTTTTGATTGTGATCTACCTCAACAAATAGGGTGTATGATAGTCTTTGGTAATTATTCTTGAACAAACACAATTTCCAATATTGAGTGTTTTGAGTATTGACTTGATTTGAGACTAGAATTTGTAGATATTGTCTACCCCTTCAAGCGATGAGTCGATGGAGAAGAGATGAAATGATGAAAGCAATGAAGTAGATGATAAAGGTGAAAATGGTTAGAATAAAATGGATGTTTTTTTTGAGGAAGCATCCTTATGGTGAGCTACCCATCCTATCGGATTGCATGGATAACCAATTGCTGCAACCACTAGTTGTTTAGAGTAAATCACTAAATATAAGATTTACTTGGGAATTTTGATTAGTTAGAATAGATTGAAAAATCTTTTCTAGATGTTGACCAAAGGTGTTTGGTGCCTCTGGAGCCTTTTGAATTGAATTGACCAAAGGATTTTGGTTCCCTTGGAGCCTTTTGAATTGAAATTGACCAAAGGAGTTTGTGGTTCCTTTGGAGCATTTTGGATTGAATGTGACCAAAGGAGTTTTGGTTCCCTTGGAGCCTTTTGAATGGAAATTGGCCAAAGGAGTTTGTGGTTCCTTTGGAGCATTTTTTTTGGATTCACTAAAGGATTTTGGTTCCCTTAGAGCCTTTTTGAGTTGAATGTGACCAAAGGAGTTTGGTTCCTTTGAAGTCTTTTGAATTGAATGTGACCAAAGGAGTTTGGTTCCTTTGGAGATTTTTTGCTTGATAAAAAAGGGTTGTACTCGAGTCCCCCACCCTTAAAAAATTACATCTCTCTTATTTAGATATTGAGAGATTACAAATAGACACACTTCTCATCTGAATTGAGATGCTATAGTTAGAAACCTACTGTATGAATTCTTGATTTTCATTTTCTAGATCTTTTCAAATCTCTGTATGAATACAATTACTCTAGAATTTAGCATATTTCTTGACATTTTACTATAGCAGCCTTCATAATGCCAAAAGTTTACCTCTACTATCTTTTCCTTTCATCTTAGTAGAGTAATATTTTCGAAACATCGCACTAACATAGTTCGCTTTACCAAATCTGGATTGCTAGATTCCTTCCTGAAACACAAGTGCAACCACAAAAATTATAATAAATAGTCTAAATGAACACACATTATTGTTACAAAATAAAATAGATATTACTAATGGAAAACATTAAAGTAAATCTTAATCATTAATTGATTTAGGCAATCAACAATTTTTGTCAGCTTCAACTAAAATTTCTACTTCCTCTAACCATGGAAAGGAGATGTTAACTTCACAATCCTCAACCAAAACCCCTCTATTGGATAGTTTATCTGCACATTTGTTTCCTTCCCTTAATATATGTGTAAACCTGATTTATTCAAACTCTTTAGCAAAATCTTGAATTTCCATAATTTTTACTTGTATGTTCCATGGAGCCTTTGCTTTTCTCAAAATTGCATTTATTACTATGAGAGCATCACCTTCCATCCAAACTCTATTACATTTCATTTTTTTACATATTTTTAACCCTTCTAAAGTTGCTTCAACTTCATTATTTATCTTAAATCCACAATTGAAAGCATAATGAGACAAATAACCTCTTCTATTATTTCTAATTATTCCTCCTTTTGCTGGTCCTAGGTTTTCTTTAGATTCTCCATCAAAAATCAACTTAACCCACTCCACATCTGGTGGTTTCCCCTTTATATTCTTCACCTTATTTTTGCTTCTCTTGTACCCAACATCATAATTCCATTTAATGACTTGACTCCATCTATCAAGACTCTCTGATTCCAAATTAGAGATTGGGTGAGTTGATAGGGTTGGTTTAGACTTCTCTATGGCTAAACATATCTTCTTTTTCATTACCTCTAAACTAATTTCCTTTCCTTTAAATATTTTTTTATTCCTTTCTAGCCATATAGTCCAAAGTATTGTATCTTTTGATATATCCAATATTATATGTAAAGCCTCACTTTTATAAGTGCTCTGCCATTGCTTTAACCAAAATTTGATTCTGCTATTCATCGCCATGCATTTACAAAAAATATTAAGAATCTATTATCATAGATTCAAGAAAATTAAGCAATGTCCCAAGATATGGTCAATAATCTCCTCCTCCTTATTACATAAAACACATTTAGAGTGGCCATGAAAATCCATTTTCATAAGGTTATCCTAGGATAAATGACCTACTAGCCAAACAAACATTTTGAATTTAGAAATGCTTGGGCTATCCCATATATCTCTCCAAATTCTAGTGAAATTATTAATATGTTGGTGTTGAACATTATATCCACTTCTTGTTGTGTATTATCTTGAGCTATTCAACTCCCAAATCAATTTATCCTTGGCACCCCTTGAAATAATTACAATTGTTATCTTTCTACTCAATTGCCTCCTAGCATCAATGTTTTGTATACTTGTAAAAAATATTCTTTCCATTTGTATCTTCCTTCTCCATCCTTGTACAAAATTTTTAAAACCCTATCACCGTATTCATCTTGAAGCAATCACATACAAGGTTTCAAAACTGGATCTAAATTGATTGGTTTTTTATCACACCAAGTATCCATTCAAATAGAAATTTTTTCTCCAATTTCCACCACCCACTTAAACATTTAATCATAACATCAATTTTTTTTTAAACCATTCCAAAGAGTAGAACCATTTCGAAGAGAGAATGCCGTAACTATAAAACTTGGGTCATTGGAATCAACATACTTAGAAGATTTTTTTCCCATTGTCTTTGACTCTCTTTGTACAATTTCCATATAAATTTTCTTGTAAGAGCTAAGTTTACATTTATAAGAGATCTTAAACCAAGACCTCCCCTAGTTTTGTCATCATACAACTTGCTCCATTTCACCAAAGAAAATTTCCTTTTATCATCTAAACTTGACCATAAAAAGCATCACATAATTAAGAGTAAAATTTTTTCAAATGATTTTGGCATAGAATATAAAGACATATAATATGTTGGAATGGATTGTAGGACTTAATTAATTAACTACACTCAACCTGCTAATGACAACCATCTACCTTTCCAAGTTGGAAGTTTATTTTGAACTTTACTAGTAAATAGATTCTATAAATCTATCCTCATTCTCCTCTCAAATAAAGGCATCCCTAGATAATTTGTTGGTAAATTTGCCTCCTCCATTTGAAGCAACCTATAAATTCTTGCTTTGCTATTAGCATAAGTGTTAAGAAAGTAAAATTTGGATTTAGTCCTATTATTTTTTTGCCCTGAAGCTCTTTTGTACTCTTTTAAAAAGTTATTCAAAGCTTTGGACTCATTTATCCTTGTCCTTCCAAAAAGGGTTGTATCATCTACAAACTATTGATGGGTGATGTTATCGATGTTATTACTAACCTTAAGTCCACTTATAAACCCATATTTGTAAGCCTTATTTAAGTTCCTACTCAAAACTTCTGCCATAATATTGAACAAATAAGGAGATAGAGGATCTCCTTGTTTAAGGGCTCTCTTGGCTTTAAAATATTCTATCACTAACCCATTGACCAACACTGAATAAGAAAATTTAGATACACAAGATTTAATCCATCTAACCCATTTATTCCCAAAATTAAACTTATCTAAAACTGCAAAAAGAAAATTCCATTTAACACTATCATAGACTTTACTCATATCAAGTTTTGAGATCATAACTTTCTCTTTTCTTAAAGCTACTGAATGTATAACTTCATGAGCTATTATGATCCCATCCAAAGTTTGTCTCCCTTTCACAAAACCTCCTTACTCTTCTGAAATTATTTTGACTAACAATAGCCTTACTCTATTTACCATCACTTTGGAAATAATTTTATAATCCATATTACATAGGATTATGGTGTAAAAGAATCAAACAATTCAGCATCCTTCTTTTTTGGAATTAGGGTAAGATAAGTTGCATTTATTTTATAAGGAATGTATTTTTTTACCCTAGAATATTCCACTACCACCAATAAAGAATCCTTCACTATTATTGTGAGTATTACAATATTTAGTCTAATGTATGTGTCAATTTGTGAAAGTGAAATGAGTCAAAATAGAGAGGAGAATGAAGTGTCACATTAACATGTGGCATTTTGAGAGCTTGTATTAATGATAAGAATATGAAAGGTTGCATTTCTTGGATTTGTAGAGGAGAGCAATAGTTTGAGGATTGAAAAGTCATGTATTGTATTATATTGGAGATAACTCTCCATTGTTGTATCATACCTTGAATATGGAAGCATAATAGATGAAGATCTCTCTTTTGTGATATACATTTGTGTCAATATCTTGTGTCTATATTTCATGTGTGATCTTAATGTGTTTATTTATGTTTCAATGCATAATATTGTGATCCTGGTTAATATTTTGTTAACATGAAATAGTGTCATGTTCCAACATGGTATTAGAGCTATGGAGAAATCAAGGTTGAGAGAGCTGTGAAAACAAAAGAGCCACGAAGAGCCTAAGTGAATAGAATTTTTTGGGACAATCATCACCATACAATGACATACCCATATGAAGTGTTGAAGACAAGAATATTTTTGGAATATTAGAGTGACACACAAGAATAAATTCTTGAATATTGATCACTGAAAAGAGAGGGCCTTGCAACACAACAACCATTGTAGAGTTTTTTATCCTTGAGATCGTTGCTAAGTTTTTGAGGAGTCATTTCAACAAAGAAACTACTGTAATTATAGCAAAGAGGAGCTCTGCCTATCTTGTGAGTTGGAGCAAAAAGGAGGGCCACCACCTAGAGGAAAATATAGAGCATGGTTGAGAAAATAAACCTTGTTTGAATATGAAGAATACAGTAGATAGGTTTCCATCAAAGCACGAGTGAGCGTGGCTGATATATTACTAATATAAATTAATATTAGTATTCGAGTGAAATCATTATCTACATAGGTGGCATCACTATTCATGTAGGCTAAAGGTAAAAATACTCATGCAAAAGACTGAGGGTCTTAACAACTTCAGTCAACTCTGGTGGCACAAATTAGAGAGAACCGTTTCTAACATCGCCTAGTAGTAATGATAAAAATTTGTAGTGAAACATCTCTGAGGAAAAGGTAGTGTGGGTATTGAGATGCATGACGTCTAGCTATGACAAGAATTGTCGTATAGTAGGTGAAATTTTTTCTTGTTGTAACATCTTTGGAACATCTTTACAAATCCTATTTGATTGAATGAACCCGATAATCCGACAACCTGAGTTGAAGAGTTAATTGGTGGAAAAGCACAACGAGTTATTCAAGGTCTTTGAAATTTCCCTAGGTTTTCCAACAACTATATCCCAATTATATTGGTAAAAATCTGTAGAGAGCCCATATGGACCAGGGGATTTATCCTTATTAAAAGAGAAAAGAGCTAAATGAACTTATTTTAGAGTAATAGGCTCCATTAGTTTTCTATTGTCTTCATTTGTTATAACCGAAGGAACATATTGAAGAATTTTATCATTAAGAACTTTGGTCTCCTCTAAACCTAGAATATTATGATAAAATGACTTAGTCTCTTTTCTAATTTCACTCTGATCTTCAATACAAACCCTTTCTATTTATTTAATTCTACTAATTCTAGAAGAAGATCTTTGTACTATAGCCATCCTATGATATTTTTTTGTATTTTTATCTCCTTTTAACCAAGTTTGTCTTGATTTTAATCTCTAGAATTTATCTTCCTTACTAAAAATATTATGATATTCACTAAGCAACTCCCTTTCCTATGAGCTTGTATTGTTTTCATCACCTTTTAATAATTTTGAAAGTTTATCTTTTAGTTTTTTCTTATCAAAAATAATTTGAAAGGTGTTCTTGTTCCATTCTTTTAATATAGAGTCATAGCTTTAATTTGGTTTGGAAGAGCATACAACCCACCATTACCTAAACAATTCCATGTTTGAGCTATCATATCAACAAATTGAGGATGGTCTTCCCACATCTTCTCAAATTTAAAATATGATATTTTTTTGAATTCACTAACCACCATTTTAATTCTTATTGGCTAGTGATCTGAACCAATCCTTGTTAAGGTATTAATTTTAGCACAAGTTCCTTCATCTAGCCAATTATCTAGGAGAATGCATCTATCTAGTTTTTCTACTATTAGGTTCTGGCCTCTCTTGTTGTTGGTCCAACTATTGTTGTATTCTTCAAACTCAACTTCCCATAGATTGTTGTTTTGAATAAAAGCTGAGAAATATTTCATACTTTGTGTCAATTTCCTAATTCCCCAAAATTTTTCATTCAGCTTGGTAATGGCATTAAAATCTCCAATGATCATGAAACAAGTTTCTTGGTCTTTACTTATCATAAAGGTCTCAATCCCACTTCAAACTTCTAATCTACCTGACTGAGTTGTAGGACCATACGCATTGATAAGGATGAAGTGAATATCAATAAAGTAGCAAGTGACTAAAGAGTCTATCAAATGCCTAGCTTTATGAATGGTTACACAAGAGGTTCTAGAATGATTCCAATAAGTTAGAATTCCTCCTGTTGCTCCTTCAGAATCCATAGCATCCCATTCACATCTTGCCCAAACTGCTTTCATATTTTTTGAAACTTCTTTTGTCAATTTAGTTTTTTGGATATAGTTAATATCAGGTTTATTACTTAAAAATAGGTCCCTAATACACCTATGATTTGGGGGGGCATTAGAAATCCTTATTTTTCATGAGATGATAATCATGTCTCATTAGGGGATTTTAGCCCCTCTTGCATATTGCCAATATCATTTTATTTTTTGGTAAAGAGAAGTTCAACCAAATTAGTTTGTGTTCTTGCTTCCTTGGATCTTGCTTCATAATTTGAGGGTTTTCCTCTTTTTGCCTTGCTTATATCAAGATTAGGTCTTATTATTCTATTCCTCAATATTCTTTCACCATTTTGTTTTTCAACATATGTATCCTCTCCTAGCTCTTTTATAGAAGCTTTTGACTTATCCTGCTTATTTTATGGCATTTCCTTAATAATGGTAGAGGTATACCATTCTAAAATTGTATTTTATTTACCAATTATTTCCTCTTGAATGGTGCATGGTACTTCAAGAGAGTCTTCAAAATCTGATGAAACACATTCCTTGGGTTCATCAAGAATGTTCTTCCTTAAATTAGGATCATATTGAATAGACGATTCCTTGCTAATATGTTGAAATTGTTGTCCTGTATCCTCTAAGCTTTGATCTACTTTTTCTTTATAGGTTAAAGCATTAAAAGAATTGAAATTTCTTCCAGTATCCTTTCTTATTGGTCTCCACCATTCATTTTATTTTATTTTTCTAGATCTATCTTTTGGAAGTTGAAAACCATATTTATCCATAACCATTTGTAAACTTCTCTTACGAGTTTCTACAAATGATTCTGCTGGGCTCTTCTTAGGGCATGATATCTCAATATAACCCACCTCATGACATATTCTACATCTAAAATATATGTTTTCATAATCTATAGTTTGGGTCCACATATTATCCCCATACTTAAGAATGATTTATTCTGGTAAATCTTTACTTATATAAATCACGACCAATATTCCAACATAATTATCCAAAAATCCATCTTTTGTTGTATCTGAAATCTTAAGTAATTCTCCTAGAGTTTTGACTATTGCCTTGAGGGTATTCATTTACTAAAATTCAATGGGCAATTCAAACATCCTTACCCAGACTTGTACTTTGGATATATTTACATTTTTAGGTGAAAAGCCTTCATACCAATGGGTAAGGAAGAGCCTTGCTCTTCCCATAAACCAAGGATCCCCTTTTAGGATTATTTCTCTTTCTTCCCTAGAACAAAAAATGGCTAGGAAGAAACCTTTGGGAAGAAAATATAGAATCACTCCTGGAGACTTCCAACTCCTATCAATCCATTTTTTGAAGGCTAAAGCTCCTAGCTAATACCCATTAAATTTATCAAAAACTACCCTATCTTGGAGCAATGAGGATGTCTCTAAGGTGCGCTCACTAACATATACCAATAGGGATGATTCTAAGGATTTAACTATAAATTGATCCATGGAAAGGAAACTAAAACTCAAAATCTAATGAAATTTATCTAAAAGTTCTATAACAAATATAATATTTGATAAAAAAATTCATGCACTATTTCTAAGATAAATAAAGGGAAAAAAGAACTTAACTAAAAAATTCTTTGTCCAGATAGAATGTCTTGCCTCGATGAAGTTCTAGCCCTTCATTGCTCTTCCCATCATTCGAACCCTAGTTGGCAAAAAATTGCAGTTTCATTTTTTGCAACTTGAAAAATCATCACTGCCCTTATTCCCAATGATTGACTTCACAGGGTTGTATATCCCTCAATTTTGCTTGAATTTTTGCATATGACCACTCATTTTATAGCTATTAAAATTTTGCACAAGTTGGTCCAAGAATCAACTGAATCGGATAATGCTTCACGAAGATAAATCTTCTAAAATATGAAACATTTTTAGGAAAAAACCCTAGTTCTTCGCACTTTGCAATTTTGTTTTTCGTAATTTAAAAAATCATCACTACCCTTGTTCTGAATGGTTGACTTCACAAGATTGTATCTCCATCAATATTGCTCAAATTTTCTCATATGACCACTCATTTTAAAGCTATTCAAATTTTGCACAAGTTGGTCCAAGAATCAACTGAATCAAATAACTCTTCGTGAAGATATGGCTCCTAAAAGATGAGATTTTTTTTAGGAAAAAATCCTAATCCTTCATACTTTGCAATTTTGTTTTTCATGATTTGAAAAATTATCACTACCATTGTTCTAAATGGTTGATTTCACAAGGTTGTATCTCCCTTAATATTTATCAGATTTACATATGACCACTCATTTTAAAGCTATTCAAATTCTGCACAAGTTGGTCCAAGAATTAGCTAAATCGGATAACTCTTTGTGAAGATATGGCTCCTAAAAGATGATATGTTTTTCAGGAAAAAACCCTAATCCTTCATGATTCATTTGGAGATTTTGAAATAAAATTAGTTTTTTTTTTACCTTATTGCATGAATGATAATATAACAAGTGTCCTTATGGTAATATACCCATCCTATCAGATTGCATGGATAACCAATCACTACAACCTCTAGGTGACTAGAGTATATCACTAGATACAAGGTTCACTCGAGGGTTTTTTTTGACCAAAGGGGTTTAGTTCCTTTGGAGCCTTTTGAATTGAATGTGACCAAAGGAGTTTCGTTCCTTTGGAGCCTTTTGAAGTGAATGTGACCAAAGGATTTTGGTACCTTTAGAGCCTTTTGAATTAGATGTGATCAAAGGAGTTTGGTTCGTTTGGAGCCTTTTGAATTGGATGTGACCAAAGGAGTTTGGTTTGTTTGGAGCCTTTTGAATTGGAAGTGACCAACGGAGTTTGGTTCCTTTGGAGGTTTTTGAATTAAGAGTGACAAAAGGAGTTTGGTTTCTTTGGAGCTTTTTGGATTGAAAATGACCAAAGAAGTTTTTTTCCTTTGGAGTTTTTTGGATTAAAAATTATGAAAGGAATTTTGGTTCCTTTGGAGCCTTTTGAATTGAATGTGACCAAAGGAGTTTGGTTCCTTTGGAGCCTTTTGGATTGAAAATGACCAAAGGAGTTTTGTTCCTTTGGAGCCTTTTGGATTGAGAGTGACCAAAGGAGTTTGGTTCCTTTGGAGCCTTTTGGATTGAAAATGACCAAAGGAGTTTTGTTCCTTTGGAGCTTTTTGGATTGAAAGTGACCAAAGGAATTTTGGTTCCTTTGGAGCCTTTTGAATTGGATGTGACCAAAGGAGTTTGGTTCCTTTGGAGCCTTTATTTTTATTTTTATTTTTTGTATTCATGTGATGAAATGAATGTATTATGAATGAATGCAATTGGTGGTGATGTATGCAAATGAATGAATGGTGTTGCCTTATTAATTATCATTCAAAGAAGTTATGGACCATTGTTTAGCAGAATTTGCCTTTATTTCTTAATCAGGGGCACCAATACAGTAGTATTGGTTTGACCATATTTTGTAGGATGAAATGGACTATGATATATGTGTGGCAATGCGATGGTGGTATGGAATGGAAGCTTGCTTATGACTTTGTTTGCCTTAGGTATAAATGTTCTAGGGATGTTTTGCAAAGACTCAAACATCCTAGTGATCTCAAACAAACTCATCTATTCATCTTGCAAATTCATAGGATAGCCAGGTTGTCCTAGCGGTTTCAAATTTCTCTAGGACCATTTGTGTGTGCCATGCATGTTCATTTCCCATTATGAGTAAGGGTAAACTAATCACTTGTAACTTATGCCAACAAGCTAGCTCATCCGTGAGCGTCCATAGGTCTATACAAAAGAAGGTCGCTAATGTGATAGACATGTCACCATGTGTAAGGATACCCCATTGCTAGGTCGACTCTTAGATCCCATTACTGTAATGGGGATCACCCCAAGGTTTTCAAAATACTAAGAATTCCAGGGATTCAAGCTCTTTTCCCTTATTTTATTGGATTTTTGGATTTTATTTGGGACTATGCTCATTTTGTATTGGAGAAAAGGGGATTTTTATTGCTTTTGGGGCTTGCTCATTTTTGGAGAAGAGCAAGGGGATTTTATTGCTTTTTGGGATACTTGCTCATTTTGAGGAAGAGCAAGGGATTTTTTTTGGGGGGACTTGCTTGATTTTAATAAGAGCAAGGTGATTTTCTTTTGCTTTTGGGATGCTTTTTGGGATACTTGCTCATTTTATGGAACAACAAGGGATATTTTTTTTTAAGGGGGAGAAGGGTGAGCTTATCCTTTTGCCAATTCTTAGTTTTCTAGACCATGCGCATAATTGGATGAGCAAGGGAAACCATTCGCTTTATGGAAATAGCTACTCATGACTTCATCCTTCCTAGTCTTCATAATGTTTTAATATGTTTTGATGTGCGTGGTCCAAGAGGAAACTTGATTTGACTAGGAGCAACCTATGGCACCTCAAGATTGTTTGACATTGAATTGAGGTTGCTTAAAACACTAGGAGTGGTTGAGTGATCGAAAACACCTAGGTATTGTTCGACAAACATGGTATTATGCAAGATGCAGTTGTATGTTCCTTATGAGATTTTGAAAATTAAGAAGTGTGCGTAAAATAGTCAGTGGTCGTATAATCATCATTGTTGATGGTCATATGGTATCTATCCTATCTTACGAGGACCCCTTAATGATCAAAAGACCACAAAGAAAGTTGTAAATGATTGTGACTGATGGATTGGTGACTAATGTTAGATTGAAGGTACCCCTGATTAAGGCAACAAGACATAGTGGGCTAACAATTATCCACACTAATTGAATGATGATTAATACAACAAGTGATACAAATGAATGCAAATGATATGAATGCATGTATGTAGTGAAAGTTAGATGCATGAATTGAGGTATGAAATGCAATGTGAATGATTAAGCTATTTTTTCATTTTTTTTTTTATATATTTTTTGAACAAGTGTCCTTATGGTGATCTATCCATCCTACTGGATTGCATGGATAACCAGTCGCTGCAACCACTAGGTGACTAGAGTAAATCACTAGGTACAAGGTTCACTTGGGGATATTTTGACCAAAGGGGTTTGGTGCCTTTGGAGCTTTTGAACTGATTTGACCAAAGGGGTGTATCCCTTGGAGCTTTTGAAATGAAATTTGACCAAAGGGGTTAGGTTCCTTTGGAGCCTTTTGGATTGGATTGACCAAAGGAGTGTGGTTCCTTTGGAGCCTTTTGATTTGAAATTTGACCAAAGGGGTTAGGTTCCTTTGGAGCCTTTTGGATTGAATTGACCAAAGGGATGTCCCCTTTGGAGCCTTTGAAATGATATTTGACCAAAGGGGTTAGGTTCCTTTGGGGCCTTTTGAATTGAATTGACCAAAGGGATGCCCCCTTTGGAGCATTTTTGATTGAATTGACCAAAGGGGTGTCCCCTTTGGAGCCTTTGAAATGATATTTGACCAAAGGGGTTAGGTTCCTTTGGGGCCTTTTGAATTGAATTGACCAAAGGGGTGTCCTCCTTTGGGGCCTTTTGGATTGAATTGACCAAAGGAGTTTGGTTCCTTTGGAGCCTTTTTGAATTGAATTGACCAAAGGGGTGTCCCCTTTGGAGCCTTTTGGATTGAATTGACCAAAGGGGTTTGGTTCCTTTGGAGCCTTTTTTTTTTGTTTTATTTTTTTGCATGGGGAAGGTGTGATACCTTAAGCATCCCCATTGTGGTCTTGGTGGATACCAAGGTTTTGATGAGATGAGGTGAGTGGATTGTCTATGGGAAAGTCCCCCTTGTTGATAACATCTTGGACCACACTTTTAAATGCATAACAATTGTTTATGTCATGGCCTACTTGTCGATGATAGAGGCAATAGTGATTTTCCCTATACAACTTGGATTTAGGTTTTTTATGGTCTACAGGGCATACGTCTGGTAGAAAAATTATTTTTGCATCTTGTAACTTTTGAAATATGGTTGACATGGGCTCGGATAGAGGGGTCTAAGTACATGACAAGTTGGCTAGGTGGATGAGGTTGATGAAGTTGATGATGACTCAATTGTAGCTCAATATTTGTGAGGCGATTCAAAATTTGTTGTAAAATGAGCATAGTGTGTTGGTGAAATGGTGGTTGCTAATGAGGAGATGGTGGAATGATGGTGTGTTGTGTTGATGAAGCAACATGCATGTGATGGAGTGGATGGATGGGGATGGTTATGGTGGGTGGTCGTGACACCCATGATGGATCTTGAGTGAAGAAGGTGTTTTGATGTGAGGTGGATGGATGGTTAGGATTTGGAACCTGTGATTGTTGTTGTGTGTTAGGATGAGTGCTTTGGTTGGCCTCATCTACAAGCAATTATTGTAAGTGCAGAAAAACTTGTTGTATAGCAATCATGGATGCAGATGGTGTGGTCATATGGGGGGTGAAATATTAGGCTAGATGTGTGGAAACCATGTGAGTGGATGTTAGTGGAGGATAGGTGGTGAAAGGCACTGCGATTAAATGAGGGATGGCATGTTGGATGAGATCAACAGATGATGTGGATGGAATGGATGTAGGTATCTGCGAAGCAACATTAACTTGTGCTTCGTAGGGTTGATTAGAACAAATGATGTTGTTAGTGGATGGGATGGAGATGTATTGGTTAGATGATGATAGATGAATTTGACTCATGGTTGTAGTTGTGGATTTGAAAAGGGGGTTGGTGATGATGTGATTAGTGTGTTGCTGATGTGAATAGATGGGTTCTTGATGAAATGTGGGAATGGTTTGTGGTGGAATGGTGAGAGGAGGTAAAGATGGAAAGACCAAGATTAGGTAACTCATAATGGCATCAATATCCAAATACATGATGTGATGATTAGATGACAAAGGTGGTTCACTCTTAGGAGTAATTTAAAATGGCAACATGGGTAGATCTTTGCATCATGTCTTGATCTGAATGGGATGCTCGATTGGAAGGCTCAGTGGAGAGGTCCACATAGGCACCCCCTTGCTCAGCTATAGAAGTAATTAAGGCTTGAGAAATTTGAGCATAGTGCTCCATGGATGCAAGTGCTTGGCTTTGGTCTTTTGTTAGGGCTTTGGCTTGACTTTGGTTTGAAACCATAAGCTAGGAGTGAAATGAGGCGACAAATGTGAAGGTATGTGTGTGGAAATATGATGAAAATGCAAAAATAAAAAAACACTCAATCACACAAATAAATAAATGTTTTCTAAGTTTTTCCAAGTTTTGTTTTTTATTGATTTTTTTGAAAGTTTTGAATTTTTTTATTTTTTTTGGAGTTTTGAGGTTTTTGAATTTGTTTTTTCGATTTTGAAGTTTTATTTATTTATTTTTGTTTTTGGGCTTCTCAAGATTTGAATCTTAGAATGAGGGAACTCAACCGAGGTGGGGGCTAGGAACACTAGTGCCAAGCATGAGGTCCTCAGGAGAGTCTAGGGTACACCACTTAAGATCCACTCTGAATCAACAAGTGTTTCCAATAGTGGAGGGTTCGCCTAGCTCTTCCACTTTGAATCAACAAGTGTTTCCAACAGTGGGAGGCAACTTGAACAAAAATACCCTATTCCAACTTAGGAGAGTGACCCATTCCAGCTTAGGAGGGGTGAGGTTTTATGAAGTTTTCAATATTTTTCGAGGTTTTGTGTGTTTTGATGTGGGTTTGTCTCTAGGTACCTAGGGGGATGAGCTGGTGGAAGGAGGTGAATTCCAATGTCACCGGTCTCGATTGGGGGTTGGTGATGAAATTCAACCTTACCAATGTTATTATGAAGTGTGCACATGTGTGGTTTTGTTTTTGGGTTTTCTATGTTTTTTTTTTAAAAAAAGATACAAAAGTTACCTTAAATGCAATCTAGGATGCAATTCAAATTTTGATGCCTACAAATGCAATCATATAGAATATAGTTTGACAAATTTTTGATTTTTTTTAACAAACTATTGCATGTTAAGAATTAAAATAATCTTTAACATATATATATATATGAACCAACAATTATATTCAATAAAAAATAAGAGAGGTTACAATAAAAAGGGAGCTAGAAAAATCACAGCTCAGGGCGCAAGGCCACCCAAACAATCAACACCGTAAAGACTTGAGGCCAAAAACAAAACCAACCCCTAAAAGGGTGAATAAACAAAATAACTAAACAAAGGGAGCCACTCCAAGAGGAGACCGAGCCCTACTGTGGGCACTGATAGAACAACCTGATGCTAGAAAATGTCACCCCCTCAACCTGCTATGCCGAGGCCTCAAAGAAATAGAGGGACCTTAAGGTGGAAGGAGGTTAGGCGAAGCCATGTTGATAGTGCATGGAGCCTCACACTAGAACTTGACAAGATTTATCAAATGCACCAACTCATGAGTCAACTTGGAAGCCTACGAATGGAGTTGAATAGTAACAATAGAAAATATTGTAATCTTTTCATGCAAGGAAAACTGACTAGAAATTGAATCTCCAGAATAGACAACAACATTCCTAGCTTTCCAAAGTTGAAACAAAATAATAGCATGAAAGAAATTCCATAGAGCAACAATATAGGTAGGCCAACAACTGTTATCTCCAAAAATATCATCTACCATCTGAAAAATTCAGGATGAAAGGGCTTGAACAATGAGTGAATCCAAGACCAAGCAGACTGAGCATGAGGGCAGAACCAAAATAGATGTTTGAAAGTCTCAAAATGACCACAAGCTGGACACTTAGGATTAGGAAGACCAACCCTACTAAGTCTCTCTCCCATAGGAAGCCCTTGATAAATAAGAGACCAGAGAAAAAAGGTAATCTTGGGTTCAAGGTTAGACTGCCAGATATGGTTCAGATGAGCAATCCAAGTATAGGAGGTAGAGTGAGTCTACCATCTCTCATTAAGTTTATCAACACCAGGGGAAATAGGACTAAGAAGTTGATAAAGCAAGGAAGAAGAGTAGTTCTTGAAAGGAGTATCCACATTCTAATGCCAATCCCTCCACCAAGCACTTGGGGGTTGAAGGTCGAGCTTATGAAGCATGACATCAAGTATGAGCTCTTGAATCTTAAGAATAGAAGGAAGATCTGAATTCTGAAGATTAAATTTTTGTTTGAGATCAGGCCAAGGAATCCAGTCTCGAGAGTGCACTAAATCATTAATATAGCAGATGCCCTTGTGAAACAACCTCAAAGCTTTAATCCCTAGCATATCAATAAGAAGAACTAAAGAGTTAGATAGAATAGGAGACCACCAGATATTCTAAGAATTGAATGAAAGACCATTACGAAAACCATCACCAATCCAATGAAGATGAGGTTTCACCACCTCAAAAGCTCACCAAATACTTTTAACAACAAAGGAACCCTGAATCTTAACTGGAGTAGAAGTAATGATGAGAGTATGGAGGCCAATATTAGCCCAAGATTTGCGCCCATAAGGTAGCCTTGAAGAAATATAATGATGAATCAAAACCTTCCAGGCTTTAGGGCCTTCAATAGCTTTAACCACCCACTTAGCACACAAAGAAATGCTTTACCTATAAATGTCAATGATGCCCATCCCACCCTTATCAGTAGGCATACAACAAATATCCCAAGCAACTCGATGAAAACCATGTAAATTCTTCCCCTTGGCCCAAAGAAAATCCCTAAGGAGTCTGGCCAACTTATTATAAGAATTCTTAGAAGGGGCCCAATAGGAGGAGTAATAAACATGGGTGGCAGCAAGAATCTTTGTGCAAACCTAAAACTTGTCGGTAAGAGAAAGGGGATGTGAGGCCCAACAAGAAATCTTCTTTTCAATTCTATCAATGACATACTACTAGAGTTTAGAGGGTGAGCTATCAAAAGCAAAGGGGATTCCTAAGAACTTAAAATGCTCACCCCTTTGAAGCCAATGCCATGAAAAATATCTAAGCCAAGCAGGCATAGAAGAAGAAGCAAGGTGAAAACAAAGGGACTTAGACCATTTGATGTTGGATCCCGAGGCCTTACAAAAAGTGTCCAAACAAACCAAAGTAGTTGAAACTGAAACCTCATCCTCATTGATAGTGAGAAAAGAATCATCTGCAAAGTGCCCATTAATAAGTTGGGTGGACATATCAGGAAAAATAATACCTTTGATCAACCCCTTAGATGCTTGATTGGTAAGAAGATAACCAAAAGCTTCAACAACAAGGATGTAAAGTGAGGGGGCCAAAGGATAGCCCTAGCGAATAGAATGAAATAAACCAAAATCCTCTGACCTAAGTCCATTAATAGTAAGACAAGCTGAAGCATCAACAAACAACATATTGATAACCTTGATAAAAAAGGGGCCAAAGTCGAGAGCTTGGAGCATGGCAAGAATGAAAGGCCACTCAATATGATCATAAGCTTTCTCAAAGTCTAGTTTAAGGAAAAGGGGCTTTTGGCCAGAGATACGAGCCCATTCTAAACCTTCCCAAATAACAATAAGATTATCCAAGATGTAACACCCTTTAATGAAGCCTGTTTGCTCTAGTCTGATAATCATAGGGAGAATGTTGTGAATATGGAGAGCTAAAGCTTTAGCCAAAATATTGTAAGAGACATTAAGTAGAGTAATAGGTCTCCAACTAGTGATAAGCTCAGGATTACCCACTTTAGGAATAAATTTAATGTTTCCATGATTGATAATATTACCCAAAGAATTATTGGCTAATGCTTCATTGTAGACATTGAGCAGATCAGGCCCAGTAAACTTCCAAGTGGCTTTATAAAATTCATATGGAAAGCCATCAAGACCAGGGGACTTGTCATCTGACATAGTCATAAGAGCATTATGAAGCTCATCAAGTGAAAGAGGAGCCTCACAAAGAAGTTTGTCATAAGCAGACAACTTAGCAGGAACAACATCAAGACACTGTTGGAGCACCATCTAACGTTCTAGAGAATCTTGTTGTGCTTGAAAAATAAGCTTATAATGATCCACAAAGGCTGAAGCAATATCAGGAAGAGAAGTCAGCCTACCATGAGAGACTTGAATAGCCTTGATCTGGATCTTGGCCTACCTAGAATGAAGAGACTTGAAAAAGGCTTTGGACGGGCGATCACCAACCCTCAGCCAGTGCAGACGAGCCCGAATCTGAGCCCCCTAGCTTCATGTCATTCATGGACTATAAGCTGGTGGTGAAGACCAACAACCCTGGTTTGCAACTATCGATCATACGGATCATTTTCCAGCAATCATAAATTTTGTTGATACTCCTTCGTAATAGCCAAATGAGCACGCTTTCTGACATGTGCCACCTATTTTCCAAAATACCGCATGAAAGAGGTAGTACGGACAATTGCTTCATTCCACCAAGAAATCCAACTGATAGAGTGAGGAGGTCGAGGTAATAAATTCTAGATTCTCTCAATCGTAGCAATGGTGCCAGGGTGTTGCAATAAAGAAGTATTTAAATAAAATTGATTGCATGGAAAATTAAATTGGTGACCACTCCACTCAATCTGAAAGGAAATTGGAAAATGATCTGATAATAGGAATTGATCCCAGACTATCACAATCTTGTTATTGATGGAGGAGAATAAAAAAATTGTTGCTCTGACATCATAACTCGATCAAGGCACTTGCAGACTCTATCATTACCCACACAAAAATTGGACCATGTGAACTAGGGTGGAGGCATGCAATTATGCTGACAAAAAAGGGGATAAAAAAGACCCCATCTACGTTTAAGAAAAAACCAAGCCTCACGCTCTCCAACACACCAACGCATCGAGAGGCGACCAAATTTATCTTCAACATGCTCAACCATATTAAAATCACCACAAAAAATCCAATATGCCATCGACAAGTGATCAACCAGGTACCACCAAAGGGCAGAGCGACTAGGCCCATCATTAGGTGCATAAATATTGGCAATGCCTAGGGTGTTCCCATTAATATTCAACAAAATCTAGACCACATGATGAGAAGGATCCTCACCAGATCCAAGCAGACAATCCTCAAGTTTGGAGGAGATAGAAATAGAAGCACCACCCCGACCATCTTCATGGTGAGTAGTGAAGTGCATAAAAGAACCTACAATACAGTTGAGAGAAACATCTAACAAAAAACCAGAAATCTTAACTTCTTGTAAACAAATAACATCAACATGGCCAATACTTTGCAGAGCAGATCGAACAAAAATTTTTCTTGAGGACTCTATAAGTCCTCGAACATTCCATGAAAGGAAATTCATGGAGGAGGAATATCCATGGAGCCATCTCCCATAGGGCTGCCCCCACTATCAGCCAACATCGAAGAATTATTAAATGCAAAAGTCTGAGAAGGTTGAAGTAAATCACCAACAATTGAGGGACTGCCCACACTATCGGCCAATACCAAAAACCTATTAAATAAAGAGGTCTGAGAAGGTTGAAATATGTCACCAATAGTCGAAAGATGATGCTTAGCCTCTTGGCTTCCCCTCGATGATGGTGAGCCATCCCGAGATGGACTACGTGAATGCCTGGAGGGTGGAGGTATTGTTAGTGAATTCCCTTCTTTTGAGGTTGATTTATGCTCAAGAGGTTTCTCAGTAGGTGGAGCTTGAGGAGCCAAAATAGGATGAACAGGAATAATAGGAGGTTGAGATGGTGGCTTCACAACCTTATCTCCATTAGAAAGCATCGACTTAGGGTTGGTCACCCCCTTCTTATTAGAAATTGTAATCCAATCACCCTCAATAGAGGGTTTGGGAGGTGCAGGCATAGTATGAGGAGTAGGAGCAACTATCAAAGGTTTTTGAGCAACCAATGGATAATCCTTGATACGATGCATGGTGGATTGGCACCAAAAACAAGTATTAGGTAAATTATAGTAAACAATTTTTTGCATAAAATGCTCTGTTCCAACCTGAATGTCCATAAATTCTTTGAGATCTTGTGTGAGGTCAACCTCAACATAGACTCTCTTATTAGGTCATGCTGAGAAGAATCACTCTTGTTCTCGATAGATCACCCAACCAATGGGTTTAACAATATCATCAATAAACTCCCATAAGGGTAGTGGAAGACTAGGGAGTTCAAGCCAAACCGGCACTTTCAAGGCAACTTGATCTGAAACTCGAAAAGGAGTCCAAGGAGAGACGACCATCAAAGTATTACGAAGAAACCAACAATTGGACTTAGCAACCACAGTTTGCACTTGTGAGGGTTCTTTAAAGGAAAGCAAAAAAACCCTTAGTAAGATTGCGGATACCCGCAACCACAATGCCATAAGCTTCCCAGTGAAGTTTCAGCCAATTTTGAAAATATTCTTGTGACGGGATTCGACCAACAAAATAAGCTATAAGACAATGATTCTCATACCATTTTACAACTGGAGAAACAACATCAAGAGAGAGCACAACATCTGGAGAAGAATCATTACCTCGTCCACCACTTTCAGAACAAACTTTTGAGCTCGCTTCGGTGCCATGAGTTCCACTATCTGTAACACCCGTTACATCTACGGATGGTGAAGCCATAAAAAAGGAGAGCGACCACCGAATTGGTGGTAATATCAGTATCCAAAACCAAAGCAGCCAAATTTACGAATGACAACAGACCCAAACCCTAGCAGAGCAACTTTCCTCATCAAACCCTAGCAGAGCAGCTTTCCTCATCAAACCCTAAAATATGTTTTTGGAGCTAGACAGTGAAAATATCTCAGAGTCAACTTCGTAACGTAGCTTCCAGAACTGAAATCCGATATTCTAGTGAAGAGTTATATCAAAATGATTTTTTAAATTTTAAATTTTTTTTCTAATGTTTGATTTTTTAATTTTTGTTTGATTTTTTACTTTTTTTTTTCTAATGTTTATGATTTTAATTTTTTTGATTTGATTTTTCTTTTTATTTTTTTAAGTTCTCATTTTTACTTATTATTTTATTATTTTTAAAGGTTTTTCATTTTTTTTTGCTTTACATGGGAGGGGATGGGGCACGCGATCAATGCACGCTTCCCTTCTGATTTTTAATTTTTAATTTTTTATTGTTTTTTGTTTTAAATTTTTTAAAGGAGGGCACGACAGGCCTATCAGCCACTGACTTGATAGGGTTCTATCAGGCGTAGGCCTGACCCAAGCTTGTTAAGTTCAAGCCTGATGTAGGCTTGGTAGGCCTGTGTGATAGGTCCCCCTAGTACGTTGCTCACACAGTGCTACCCTTCGACGGGCTGCAAGACTACGCAGGGGTGGGGAGGATAGGGGGTCATGCACAGGGGATTGTGAGGGGGAGGCGTGACCCCTCTATGGGTAGCACAGGTGTTAGGGAGGGAAGGGGGGCCACTTTGGTGGTCCTATTGGGGATTTGGGGAGGCATGGCACAACTATGCTAGGAATGAGGGGAGGTTGAAGTGCGGGGGCCGCATTATGGCCTTTACACGAGGGAGGGGCAGTTGCATTACAGTTGTGCTGGGAATGGGGGGAGGTTGAAGCACGGGGGTTGGGGAAGCATGGGGGTTGCGTTGTGAGACCCTCTATGCTAGGGTTTGGGAGAAAAGCATAGGGGCCCACGCTGTACAACCCTTTCCATGAGGGTGGGGGGCTAGGGAGGGGTGCAACCCTTGTTAATTTTAAATTTAATTTTTTTTTTAATAATAAAATGATGTAAATTTTTTTAATTTTTAAAATAAAATTAAAATAAATAAAGGATATTTTTTTTGAAATTAGAATAAACAAAAAAAGTAAAAATACAATTTTTTTTATTTGAAATTAATAATAATAATAATAATAATATAAAAAATAAAAAAACGTAAAAACACAATTTTTTTTTGAAAAATTCAAGAAGGTTTTTAAGAACACTTACTTGTAGTTATCGTTTATGAAGATGATATCTGTAAAAAATAGAAAACCTACAACCACATAAAGAGGTAAAAAGTTAGGGTTCTAAAAACTAAAAAAGAAAGAAAAATAAAAGGAAAAGGGGTAAGAAAGACCATGATCGCCAATTTTTATGCATAAAAAAGATACCATTGCACTAATAATGAATCATTTTTTTTTATCATAGAATGGATCTTTTGATTAAAATAAACCCCTTTGCAAGAGGGTTTTACAATACAAATGCCCAAAGGGGGTGATCCCATTTTACAATGAATGATGGTGTCTTATTCTTCTTCATGCTATAATCAATGTTGAAGCTGGGTTTGTCATGATCACCATGATGGATTTGAGATTTCGAATATTGAACCTACACACATGCAAAAAGACAAAGGGTTTAGTAGCACCTATCAAAATGAGTATAATGAAATGACATATAAATAAAAAATAGAAAATGATTATTGCATACATGAGTCATGATTTGAGCAACATAACATTAGCATTCTCTTCCTCCTTTATCTTCTTGGTGAAGTGATGGTGCCTTTATAGGCCTTTTGAGGATTTTGGAGGGAAGGATAGGTGGCAAGCAAGGGCTTCCAAGTGGCAAGGACTGGGCATCCACCTATCTTAGGCAGTTGCAGTGAGTCACCAATAGTGTCTCACTTAACTAAGGATATGTAGCAAGTGGGTAGGTGGAAGTGGAGTGACGAGTGTGAGATGTGGCAAGGTGAGGGGTAGTGGTGGCTAGGACATGTGTCATGAGGAGACACAGGGTATCCTAGGGGGATATTTCCCAAATTTATTAAAATCTAGAAAATAGATTAATGTGCAGGATTTATACACCTAAGTTTAGACTTAGGCATATAATTTTATTATGAAAATTGTGTGGTGGGATGCAAATGCCTAGATTTTGGTGTCTATAGGAATATACCCTAGTAGGGTTCTACATGCTATCATATCATTGGAAAAATCCATAATTATGTAGAGTAATCCTATTAGTTTCTAGATTTAATCGTGTCAGACTACTTGCTAAACTTTCTTTTTAGCACTAAAAAATTATCCTAATTTTCCTCTAAAAATTTAAGATATTGTATTCTAATAGCCTCTTTATATTTTTCGTATTTTGGAAAGGAAATATATCCCTATTCATAGGGCTCTCCTTCACATATCCACTTAAATACATTGCCCTTGTCTATTACCAATTCTTCCCATAGCCTATGAATTTCTTTTGCTTCACTTCTCCATTTAGTCATCTCAACCTTAGCTAGTACCAACTCCTCCTATAGTATACATATTTCTTCCATATGATCATTCATAATTGATCCAAAAGTTGATCTTGATGATTCTACAAGGTTTGGAAAAACGTCTTCACCAAAATATAGGGGCTTACCTTATTCTATAGTTTCCTTACTAGTATGCTCCTCAATAGGTCCCATGGATGAGGGTTCATCTCATTGTTTTGTTTGTCTCATTACTTTTGCTAGAGCTTCTAAGTGGTTTGTAGGCTAATTTATTATCCTCAACCTTATATTTTTTTGGGTAGCAATAGAGGAGGTGCTCTTTCCCTATATTTCTTTTCTCCTTCTAATTCCATTTTTTATGGGGCTTCCTTAATTATTCTTCTCCTCACTTTGTTCCTTCTCGTTTGAACTCTTATGTTGCTTCTATAATCTCAAAATATAATTCTAATTAATGGATTAGAGTTGGAGTAGAAGATTTTGAACTCCTTCCTTAATTTTAATAAATTATTTCATGAAAACTTCGCTCTTTGCTTAGCTAGGGGTATTTATGCATAAAGTGAACAAGCCTATGTATGAGAAGGCTAGTTTCCTTTCTTGTATAGATATTATAAGCAACTTATTCCAAAGATTTAAATAAAAAATATAAGATACTAACCTTTTGAACTTGATGTAAATGAGACATAATTATAAAATTTAGTATGAAAATACAAGTAGATGGTGACCTTCATATGTAATGCACCTTATGATATGTAACATAATGTCATCCTGGGATGTTGGAAGTGGTGCCTTCTTAATTCCCTTGAGAGTGGCATTGATTTTTTTCTCTTTTTAGAGAAACTCCATTTTGCAAATGTCCACCTCTATTTTATTTTTGTAATAACGAGTTCCCTTAGCCTGTAGACTTGTAAATTTGGAAATGGATTTTGCTATAAATACAACTATTATACCTCTTAATTAGGTCATATTCCTATGTAATTCTCTCAAATTAAAATGTTATTTCATCATAGCACCAGAGAAATGGTGGAGATGGAGGGCAACAATGGTGACTGTGGGATCCGAAATGCAGGAGTGACAAAGGGAGGACCGATTCCAGGTAAGAATGGTACCATAAAAGGATAAGCGAGATCCTGAGGGATGCCCCATGTGGGTCCTTGGAACAAGGAGTATCTCGACAAAAGACTTCCTAAGGACCCCTTTCCTAGGAACCCTGGTAGGTCATATTGAGCGCAGGTCACTTCTAGTGAGCCGATCCCCCAAAAATCTCAAATGCCCACCTAAATCAGGTTGGACCACATATTATCATCCTAGAAGAGGTTTTATTCAACTATGTTTCCAAGGCCTCCTACTCCCTGATCAGGAAGTTTGTTGGGGGATGGCCAGATATGGAGACAATAAGGCATTGGGTCTTATCCAAATGGAAGACCTTAGGAAACATGGAGATCATAGCCCTCTCTAGAGTTTTTTTGTCATAAAACTAGGCAATCATGATGATGCAAGCCATATTATAATAGGAGGGCCCTGGTTCCAATGCAGAAGAAGCTTGTTTTTTTGGTTTGTGAGAGAAAATTTAGGAGAAAATAGAAAATAATATATATTAAACCTTAGAAAATTGAGATTACAATGGTATTTATAATGGTAACTCCAAACGACTTTAGGGAATATAGGGAAGTTAAGAAAATAGGAGAAATAGGGAGGAAAAGAGAAAGGGAAATAGAATTGGTTCGCCTTGCCACCATTGTCGTCCAATCCGCCCAGTCAGCTGTCGTCCAAGTCAACCTACCTGCCCAGTCAGCTGCCGCCCAAGGAGGTAAAAGGGGTAAGATCCAAAGCTTATAGTTGAAACAATTTTTTACACCTTTTTACTTCTTTTTACTTCTTTTACTAGCTTTATTTCCAACATTCTCCCCCTTAAAGTTGAGAGGACTGACTATATAGTCTCTTAGCTTTATATATTGAGATTTAGCTATACCTTTGGTGAAGATGTCTACAATATTATCCAAAGTGTTAAAATATTGAAGTTCAACTATCTATTGTTCCACCATATCTCGAATGAAGTGATACTTCATATCGAAATTCTTTGATATGCTATGGTGGATTGGATTGTATGCTAACTGAATGACACTTATGTTATCACAATATAGTCAAGTCAGACCACTCTGAATTTCTCCAATCTCTTCAAGAAATTTTCTTAACCATAGGTTCTGAGTACTAGCATGAGTGATGGCTATATACTCAGCCTCAGTTGATGACAATGCTACAACAGTTTGTTTCTTGGAACTCCATGTAATTAGTCCTGATCCTAGACTAAAACAATTCCCTGATGTAGATTTCATATCATCTATGTTGCTGCCCCAATCACTGTCATTGAAGCCAACTAATTTCATAGAATTACATTTTTGGTAATGGATTCCAAAATCCAATGTACCTTTTACATATCTTAAAATTCTTTTAGTTGCTTGTAAATGCAACTCAGATGGACTAGTCATAAACCTTGAAACTAGAGAAATTGCATATTGAATATCAGGCCTGGTGTTGGTGAGAAACATCATACTCCCAACCAGGCTTCTGTAAGTGGTCATATCAACCTTTGATGCTCCATAGTCCTTGCTCAATTGGATCCCATGTCCAGTTGGAGTTGCAACTGATTTGCATTGCTCCATGGTAAATTTCTTGATCATGTCTCGAGCATACTTGTGTTGACATATGAAGATCTCTTTATTTGATTGATGCACTTCCATGCCTAGGAAGTATTGCACTAAACCAAGATCTTTCATCTCGAACTGTTTCATCATGGAGTTTCTGAACTCCATATTCATTTTATTGTTACTACCTATAAATATTAGATCATCCACATACAAACAAACTATGAGAATGTCTACTCCTTGCTTTAGGTAGTACATAGTTTGTTCAATTTTGCTTCTAGTGAATCCATACTTGCTAAAATAGACATCAATGCGTGAGTACCAGGCTCTTGGTGCTTGCTTGAGGCCATAAAGTGCTTTCTTCAATTTGTAAACAAGGTTATGTTTTCCTTGTTCTTGAAAACCTTGAGGTTGTTGAACATAAACCTCTTCTGTCAAGTATCCATTTAGAAAAGCACTCTTCAAATCCATGTGTTGTACATTCCATATTTTATGGGTTGCTAAGGAAAGAACTGATCTGATTGTCTCTTGTCGTGCAACAGGAGCAAAGGTTTCCTCATAGTCAATGCCAAATTTTTGAGTAAAACCCTTTGCTACTAGTCTTGCCTTATGCATTTCAATGCTTCCATCAACATTGTACTTGGTATTGTAGACCCATTTACATCCAACACATTTTTTTTCCTTTGGGTAGCTTTACTAGATCCCATGTATCATTATTATTTATAGAGGTTATTTCCTCTTTCATGGCTTCTTGCCATACATTTTGAGTACATGCCTTCTCATAGCTAGTTGGTTCTAGCTATGTACTAGCCAATAAAGCATAATTGACTACATTTCCCATAGGGTCATGGGAGTCATCATCTCCATACATTTGCAAATTTTCAAGTTGTTGCAAAACTGTATTCATCTCACTAGCTTGAATTCTAGTGAATCTTATCTGGAAATTTTGATCCAACATTTGAAAGGATGGCTGATTTTGTAATATTCTTCTGCCTATTGATGGAGAGTCTCTGTCAATGTCCATCGATGAAGAACTTACTGATATCTGTGGAGAAGGACTTGGAGTGTTTGTTGAAGTACTTGATGTAGTACTCTTGTATGGACTTGGAGGGGGTAGTGTGCCTTTTCTTTTCTTTGGAGACACCTGTTGTACCTGTGAAGAACTTACATCTTGGGACTTGTCATCAACACAAATTATTTGATGACCCCATTATCCCCCTTCATCAAAAATTACATCCCTAGAAATTACAAATTTATGAGTCTTGGGATTGTAGAGTCTATATCCTTTTGTAGACTCACAATACCCTACAAATATACAAGCTTGACTTTTTGGATCAAGCTTCTTCCTTTTCTTGTCAGGAATGTGTACATATGCTAAGAACCAAACACTTTGAAATGCTTTACATTAGGTTTCTTTCTGTACCATACCTCATAAGGAGTGACACCATATAAACTAGAAGTTGGACTTCTATTTAGAATATATACACTAGTTCTTACATCCTCTGCCCAATACATATGAGTTAGATGATTAGACTATAGCATCAATATCGCCATCTCAACTATGGTGCGATTTTTCCTTTCTGCCACACTGTTTTGCTGTGGGGTATAGGTAGTGGTAAATTACCTTTGGATCCCACTTGATTTACAATATTTCAAAAAATATTTTGAGGAGTATTCACCTCCTCGATATTTCCTAAGACATTTTACATAATTCCCACTTTGATTCTCTACATTGTTTCTAAAATCTATGAAGCAATCAAAAGCTTCATCTTTGTGTTTCAAAAAGTAAATCCAGCATATTCTAAAGAAGTCATATATAAAAGTGAGAAAATAAGAATTGTTTTCGAGACTTTGTATTTGCATTGGACCACAGATGTCAGAATGTACTAACTATAGTAGATAGTTGGCTCTCCGTGCTTGTCCTATTGGAAACTTCGACCTTGACTACTTTCCCAAAGCACATCCTTCATAGACCTCCTTTTGTTCATTGATTTTGGGAAGTCCTGTCACCATAGCTTGAGAAGTTAAAAGTTTCAAGCTAGCAAAATTAATGTGACCATATCGCAAGTGCCAAAGGACACTTGGATTTGTTATAGCTACATTTGCAATTTGAGCTCCCCCTGGCTCATCAAACTTGAGAGGGAATAACCTGTTCTTGGTCATGGGGCCCTGTGTGATGACACGATCACAATTATTCTTATAAAAAATAATACATTGTCCTTCATAAAATACAAGCTTATAATTTTTCTCCATCATTTGTCCAACGCTTGGGAGATTGTGTTGGAGCTTTGGAGTGTAATAGATGTCATGCGCTTTCTTTAGTCCTTCTTTGGTTGGAACCTCCATGGCTCCAATACCATCTACTTGCAATGTATTATCATCCCCTAATTTGATTTGGGATTTATAAGTGGAATTGAGAGTAGAAAATAAATGTTCTTTACCACTCATATGGTTGGAACAACCAGTATCCAGAATCCATGTGTCATTTAGATTCTATTTTGATTAGCCATGTGATAGAAAAAAATTAGAAATATCATCTTCTTCTCCATAATTACTATATTGATTGTTGCTGCATTGTGAATATTTCGACTAGCAGTCGCGAGTGAAGTGACCCAGCTTGCCATAGTTGAAACATGTTGATTTGGACTTGTCACTTCCTCACCCTTGATTGCCACTTTGTCCTTGATTTCCACCTTGATTTTTATTTCCACCTCTTTGTTGGTTGCCTCCTCTGTATGAGTTGCCTCCTCTATTGGAATTGCCTCCTCTGTTCTGGTTGCCTCCTCTATTGGAATTGCCTCCTCTATAGTTGCCTCTACCTCTACCTCTTTTCTTACCTCTACCTTGACCTCTTCCCCGTCCTCTTCCATTATTTTCATTGGAAGTGAAGGCCTTATCATCACCTCCGTAGCTTGTTGAAGGAGTTTCAGGAAACCTCTCTTCATGTGACATTAAAGATCCGATCAATGCATCAAATGTTAAAAGGGAAATATATTTGGATTATTCTATTATTATGGCAATATGGTTCCATTTTTGTGTAAGTGTTCTCAACACTTTTTTTACAATTATCTCAGGCTTGATTTCTTCGTCTAGTGTAACCATTTTATCTACAATTGCTTTTACTCTAACACAATAATCATTGACTTTTTCATCATCTTTCATTCGGATATTTTCAAAATATCGCTTCAATTTTTGAAGCCTTACCTGCTTCACTTGATTACTACCTTGGAATCCATCACTCAATGCTTTCCATGCAGCTTGTGCAGTCGTACAAGCAATGATTCTGGGAAATATGCTTTTCTCCAATGCATCTTGGAGATGAGAAAGAGCAGATGAGTTGCTCTTTTTCTCTTATTTTTGTGTTTTCTTGTCTGTGGCACTAAGTGTTGTCCAGTCTAAGGGTTATGTGTAGCCCTCTTCTATGATGTCCCACAAACCTCTACTTATGAGCAAGGTCTTCATCTTTATAGACCAATACTCATAGTCATAACCATTAAATTCTGGTATAGGTAAGCTATTGTGTGAGGCCATAGTTACCAAAAAACTCTCTTTATTTCATGGTTACAATAAAGTACTTTTTCTATTTGAAAGAAGAAAAGAAGAAGAAGAAAGAAGGGCTTACAAATATGATTCAAATCTGACTTGTTCCACTCTATCATTGACTGCTTGTTCCTCTTGATGTGGGGATGCTATCTCTTGATTTACAAAGTTATCTGCCACTTCTTCTTCGTTGTCACTTATCTATATGATTTCTGGTGATTCTGGTTCTAGGATTTCTACTGAAATATTGTAGTGTGTGTACTCTGATTCTTGTGGTGCAGCTTGTATGGATTCTGATTGTTCAAATTGACTCCTGAATGAGTTATCTTCAAAATCTGCTTCCTACCTTGAGTCAGGATGCCTTTAATGGGCGATTACTGCATTTTTGAGTTGACTAAACACAATTTTGAGTCCATAACCTCTTACCTTTTCATAAAACATTTCTGCACCTTCTCTTGCTAGAATTGCACATAAGGAATGATAACAACCATTCGGTCTTATCATCAATGCCCTTTACAAAAAAAACTAAGCCTCTTAGGCCTATTGCACACTCTTTCCTCTTAGGAAATTTTTAACCTCTTTTACAATCTCTAAAATTTTCACAAAATGTGAAATTTACAAGGCTCCAATAATTGACAATATCAAGCCTCTAGGGCTTTTACAATAAAATTTTTAAAAATTTAAACTTAATAAAAAAATTAAATATTCATATTTAATAAAAAATTAACTTTATAATTATTAAAAACCTAAGTTTTAAAATAATTATAAATTAGTTTTAATTTTATTAAATTAATATTTAATAATTTTAAATATTCTAAAGTTTAAATGATAATTTTTTTTTTAATAAAATTTATCCTCTAGCCCATTCAAACCCGTGACCTCTTGACTGTCACAAAACATTTGACCAATGCACCGTGGTTTCTATTTGACCAATGCACCATGGTTTCTATTTGAAACATAAAGGATCTGTGATCCTTTTATAGCTTGTGCTTCCCAGAGATTTAAAAAAAACAAACCAAAAACGTGCCTGGCGGGATTCGAACCCGAGATACCCTACTCACAAGCGCTCCTCCTTAGCCGCTCGAGCTATGCCCATGGCTGGGTATGAAGGAGGAATATTTTCTATTTGAAATGTAGTGGACGGTGATTTTAATAAAAAAAATTGAAATTATTTTGTCCCACATTGAGCAGGATGGGGGCAAAAATAGGGTTTATAACCCTAGGAGGGCGAGTAATGAAGCGATTGCCTTTGAGAAATCAACAATCACCCCTTTTGCCTCCTTTTGACCAACCGCTCCTCGCCACGTTGCTCCCTTTGCTGCCATGTTGTTCCTCCTCCTCATGCCATGTGTCTGTCCATGTTAGCTCCTAAGTCATCCTCCTATCGTCATATGTTGCTCTATGATAGGTCCTCCTGCGTCGCTCTTATCCTCGTGTGCTTGCTGTGTTGGCCTACTCTAGAATTTGCCTTGATCCATGTGCTTCAAGATTCTATCACCTCTAGCTACTTGCTATAGGCACCACATCAACCTCACTTCGGGCTATGTGCTACGGGCTTCTCTCACCTAGGTCCTCGAGCCTCCCTTGCCTTGATCCTCATGCCCTCTCGACTTTGGCTCTAATACCAGATATGGTTTGTGAGAGAAAAATTAGGAGCGAATAGAAAATAATATATATTGAACCTTAGAAAATTGATATTACAATGGTATTTATAATGGTAACTCCAAACGAATTTAGGGAATATAGGGAAGTTAGGAAAATAGGAGAAATAGGGAGGAAAAGAGAAAGGAAAATAAAATTGGTTCGCCTTGTTGCCCTTGCCGTCCAATCTGCCCAGTCAGCTGCCATCCAAGTCAACCTACCTGCCCAGTCAAATGCCGTCCAAGGAGGTAAAAGGGGTAATATCCAAATCTTATAGTTGAAACAAATTTTTACACTTTTTTACTCCTTTTTACTCCTTTTACTAGCTTTATTTCCAATAGTTTCTTAGGAAATGGGTAGTGAATTTCAACCCAAATACCCATAGCATAAAATTTACTCCCATTTGGATCCGCATCCTAGATCTACCTTTCCATATTTGACAAGAGGAGGTCCTTGAAACCTATTATGGGAATAGTCAGCAAGCTGGTGGCCATTGAATCTACAACCAAAGTGGGCTCCATAATGGTCCATGCCTGCATATGCGTTAATGCCAATCTCGAGTCTGAGCTTCCATATTTTGTTAACTTGATCTCAAGGTCCTTCAGATGGTGCCAACCGTTGGAATACAAAAAAAAACCAGCCTTCTATGTACAGTGCCACATACAAGACCACCTTAGGAACCAGTGCCCTCTCCTCAAATCTAAACCTGCAGAAGAAATCGAGGATGGTGAATCTTTCTCGAGGGCTCCCCCAGACCCTAGAATCATTTCATTTTGCCTTGAGATTATTTTTTAAAGAACGAGTGATCCAATCCCTAGAAAAAGACCCCCACATATCAAACAACCCAAGATCCAGGGCAAAGGAGAGGCAAGTCCTTAGAAGACAAAGATAAACAAAAAATTAATCCTCCTCTGGCTCCGAAACCTGAATAGGGATGTCCACTACCCAAATCTAACATTGGTTTCATTGAGGATAATGTGGACCCTTCTTGGATGATCCCACTCCTCCCTCCCTCTCTAATCTCACCAGGTAGGAATAGCTAAAATTGTTCTCATTGAATCCCATTCCAAATAAGGTCCCTCCCTCCCCCCACTTGAAACCTCTGGACCAACCTCATTTCATTCCGATGACGAAGAAGAGGGAAGTCCTATCCCATCCCAGTAAACCTCGGAAGGCTTTAGCCCCAAGAGGACCCAAAGCAAAAAAAATCATCACCAATTTTAGAAGTGAAAAGAAGAGAGGATGACCATTCATTATAGAACAGAGAAGGAAAGAAGTGGAAGATGATATAGCAAATGACTTTCAAGCCACTTTATTTTTTGACTCTCTCAATTTGATAAAAGACGAACCTAAAAAATTGAAACCTCCTTCTCAATAGGGGAAGGGAGGCAACAAATTCCTCAAAAAGTGTTAAATGAATATTCTCACTTGGAATGTGAGAGGGCTTCATGGGCCCCCCAAGAAGCGGATAGCCATAAATCTAAAGAAATAACACAATCCCTCAATCCTCATTCTACAAGAAACTAAAGTAGATGAGATTTATTCCCCTAGAGTCATCAAAGAAATATGGAATACTGGTGAATTTTTCTTCACCCCTGCCTAAGGAACGTTCGAAGGACTATTATGTATGTGGGATCTGTCAAAAGTTGAAGGAAGACTAATTTCCTCCTCCAACAGGATCATACACATGTTGTTTTACTATAAAACCAACAAAAAAACATGGATCCTTTTCAATGTCTATGCCCCCAATAACCCTCTAGAAAGAGCCTTGCTATGGGACTCGATAAGCCACATGAGAAACTCATTTAAAACCATCCCCTGGATCCTTGTAGGATATTTCAATAACCCCCTATTACCATCAGATAAGAAAGGAGGTAACACCCTAATTACCAAAATCATGGAAGAACTTGGGGAATTATTAGGTATGAATGAACTCATGTATTTCCAACTAAAGGGGACAAAGTTCACTTGGAGTAATAAAAGGGCTAGAACAAATCTTATCATAGTCAAATTAGATAGGGCCTTGCTTTCGAGAGAGGCCATCCCTATTTTTGGGGATGCCACCCTCAAAACCCTCCCCAAAATTAGCTCTAACCATAGTCCCTTTTTGTTCAAATATGGCAAGGCTCCCTCTTTTAAGATCCCCTTCTACTTCAAGGCAATGTGGTTTCACCATCTAGACTTCAAGAACCAAGTCACCCAGTGGTGGTAGCAGCCATTCAAAGGATCACCGTCTAGGCAACTATACCAAAATTAGGTTTATCAAGGAAAATCTTAGGGCTTGGAACATAGAAACCTTTGGCAAAATTTTTGAAAGGAAACAAAAATGAGAAGTTAGAGTTCATAGAACAACAATTCCAAGAAGGCAATCAAGACAACAACTCCAGATTTGAAGAGAGAAAATTGCTAGTAGAATTCCACAACATCCTAACCAAATAAGAAACATATTGGAGGCAAAAATCAAGAGAATCATGGCTCAAGGATGGTGACTTGAATACAAAATTCTTCCATGTGTCTACCCTAAGAAACAAGAGTTCCTACAAAATCGTAGAATTCACCTGCAGTGATGGAAGGGTCACAAGGGAAATCTCTAAGATCTAGGATGAATTAGTAAGCTTCTTCCAGTCCCTCCTAGGAACCCCCTCCTAGGTATCCCCCAGGAGGCCAAGACTCTCTTGGACAATATTCCCATTCCATTTATCCTTCCACCAATGAAATGCTCATATCCCCTCTAACCGTTGAAGAGATCAAAGGAGCCATATTCTCTATGTAGCCTGATAAGTCCCCTAGACTGAATGGATTCCCTCTGCATTTCTTCCAAGCATTTTGGGACTTGATCAGGCATGAGTTGTGTGTTGCAGTTAGATATATTTAGTCTTCCAAGGCCATTCCCTGAGGGATCAAATCAACCTTTATTACCCTAGTCTCCAAAGTCAGATCCCAAATCTCTGTCTGACTTCTACCCTATTAGCCTCTGCAATATCATTTACAAAATCCTAACCAAATATCTCACTAAAAAGCTCAAGGGGATCCTTCCCCTCATCATTGATTCCTCCCAGGTTAAATCTATCAAAGGGAGAGTCATTACAGATAGAGTGATCACCATTTATGAAGCCATGCATTCCACCACCTTGTCCAAGAAATCAACTTTCCTTCTTAAGCTTGACATGAACAAAATCTTCGATAGGGTCAACTGGAAGTTTCTCATTGAGGTCCTCCTTAAATTTGGCTTTCACCCAACCTGGATTGACCTAATAAAAAGGTGCATATCCTCTTTGTGGTTCTCCATCTTAGTCAATGGGTCCCCTGCTGGGTTATTCCCTAGCTCCAGAGACTTGATGTAGGGAGACCCCCTATCCCCAATTTTGTTCATCATCCTGGTCGAGGCTCTAAGGAGGACCATTGCAAGTGTTGGCAAGAGAGGGCTCATCTTGAGGATCAAAACTACCTCTAGTATTTATCCAATTACCCATCAATAGTTCGTTGATTACACTATCTTGGACACTTCAAATTCCATTGCCCATGCCAAGACCATTAAGCACATTCTTCACCTTTATGAGAATGTTGCAGGCCAAAAGATCAACCTCCTCAAAAACAAAATCTACTTCATCAACATACCCAAACTAGGTAAACTAAGATTGTGCATATCCTTGGGTGCTCCTCGGATGTTCTCCCCACTTCCTACCTTGGGATTCCCCTATTATCTCATAATACCACTAGAAATATGTGGAATAATGTCATTGAAAGGATAAAAAAAAAGTTGGCCTCTTGGAAAGGTCACCTCATCTCCCAGGCAGCCAAGGCCACCCTCACTTTGGCCTACCTCCAAAGTATCCTGGTTTACTTCATGTCTATCTTCAGAATCCTAGCCTATGTGAGCTCCAAGATAGAATAAATCCAAAAGAGGTTCCTCTAGTCTGGGAGAAAGGATAAGAAGAGTATCCCCTTGGTGGCCTGGAACTTGGTCTATCGTAGCAAGAACGAAGGAGGCATCGAGCTTAGAAAAGTATCCCAAATAAACCTTGCTCTCCTAGCTAAGCATGCATGGAAGGTTTACACTAGCAATGAGGACTAGCGGGTTTAGATAGTAAAAAATAAATACATGCAAAACCACCATTTTTTAAGTGATAAAGTACCCTAGAATGTTTCAACATTTTGGAAATCTATCACCCAAACCAAAAGTCTCATTCAAAAAGGTAGCATATAAATCCTAGGGAATGGGAGCACCTTCGACTTTTGGTACGATAGGTGGCTTCAAGAAGAACCTCTGAGCGAGGACAAGGAGTTGGGGGTTCTAAAACCATCCATTGATATCAACATGGGAAGCAAGGTTGCAAAATTCATCACCAGTCATAATGGAAAGCCCAAGTGGAGACCCATCGACGAGGGCAACTTCCCTCACCAAGCTACTAGCCTACTTAGCTTACTCAATGCAGTCACCATTCCAATGGGAGAGGCAGAGGATAGGCCCATTTGGAGAGGAACTGATGAAGGGTACTTCTTTGTAAAATCAACCTACACCTTCCAAGATCTAGAATAGGTGGCAACCATCCCTTTCAACCTCATTTGGAGGAATAAAATCATCCCAAAAATTATTTTCTTCTCTTGGACAACCATCCAAAACAAGATCCTCATGCTTGAGAATCTAGCCAAAAGAGGTTTTATAATCCCCAACCATTTCTACTTATGCCTTTCAAGTTGGGAATCCATGAATCACATTTTCACCACCTGTGCCTTCTCCTTCATAGCCCTCTACCAATTGCTCAAACCCTTCCACATTCAGTGGGTTCAACCCAATTCCATTATTGACCTATTCTCCCAGTGGTTGAAACTATTTAGCCATCCCAAGATTTACTCCCTTTGGTCCTTCTACCTCCATAATTTGATCTGGAAAATCTAGTTAGAGCACAACAGTAGGGCCTTCTCATCCTCCCCTAGGGATTCCATAGCTATGGATTCCAAGTCCATTGCCTAAGCTATTGAAAATATTCAGCTCATCCCCTATTTCCTAGCCCCTTCCTAGGCTCTTGAGTGAGCCTTTTTCAAATCCCTTGGTATCCCTGACGAAGACCCTGGAGCTCAGCCAAGGCCCAACCCCAGATTCAATCTCAAGTGGATGTTGCCTCTGGGAGAGTGGGTAAAGCTAAAATTTGATGGAGCCTTCAAGGGAAATCTTGGCCTTGTAGGGGCAAGAGGTGTCATTTAAGACCATGAAGGCAACATGATCCTTACGTATGCACAATTCCTTGAGCCTCAGACAAACAATTTTGTGGAGGCCATGGATATGTGGGAGGGCCTTTTCCTACTTTATGAGGACCCTAGAAAGGCCATAATTGAAGGTGATTCCCTAAACATAATCAACTACATGAAGAATAACAAGAATCCATCCTGGAAAGTCTTCAAAACCATCTAGGATTCTAGGAAAATCTTTCAAAGTCACCCGCAGATGACTATCTACCACAATTTTAGGGAGGCTAATCAACTAGATGATATCATGGCCAACATGGTAGCCATGTCAACTAGACTCAGAATATGGAGAGAGAAATTTTACAAACAAATATTTGATGCAACAAGTTGAGAAAGAAGTAAAATTCAAGATGGTAGGTCCTAAGGATTTGAAGCTTGAAACAATGTTGAGCGTAGGGAATTTTCTCACCATGGGTGGGCTTGCTAGACCTTTGCCCTAATTTGCAAGAAAATGTCACGTGTGGACCAATTATGTTATTAGGATCACATTCTTAGGTGGCAAATCATGGAGAAACTGGCACACTCCCATCTCAGCTAAATTAAGACACTATCCAAAATTTAAGACCATTGGCACCTGGACCTCCCAAGCCACTGTGCTCAAAGTTTTTAGCACCAAGCACTCTTCTTGCTACATGGAGAAGAACCACAAGTTGGGAAGGTGATTCCACCCCTACCCCACTAATCATGGTATTTTTCCCTGGACCTTGCTTCTTCCCCAAGCATTTGTTTACTTTTCCCAGCAATCTCCCCTTCCCCTTACAGAGTTTTCTAGAAACTTCCCTAGCCCCGCGCTTGAGTCTCTATCTTCCTATCTTGAGTCGATCGAGTTTATTATGGCCATGGTTGGGAATGATTGTTCATTATCATCCAGTATCCTCTGAGGGGTATCTCATGCCTCCCACCATTGTTTCATCCAATTTTCTCCCATTGTTGGCAGCCTCCTCTGCTTGTCCCATCACCATTTAACCAGCATTGACCTTAGTCTTTTTGCTTCTTCATCTATATTCCCTGCTTTGGCTATGCTGGTCTCCCTCGTCAACCCCTTCTACCTTCCATATCCCTATTTACACCCTTATCCTCCTCTTGAAAGCATGACCTTTGTTGAGCCCAACTAGATAAATATTAACCCTGTTGCTAAGCTCTTTATGGATGCAAAAGGGTTTACCCCTTTCTTGATGAAATTCTCTAGAGTCGAAGATCATATTAATAGAGATTTTGTTTCCTCAAGGAACCAGGGTGAGGTTGCAATCCAAGGGGTCCACTTCAAGGTGACAATTGATATGCTTGCTGATATCACCAACTTATCACTATATGGGTGCTTTATCAGGCATTATAAGCATAATTTGGAAGAGGAGACAGATCAATTCTTTGACAAAGAAAAGTGTTTGGGTTGGGACAAGTCCACCTTGTATGTGTCATCCATCCCAGCCCCCTGTAACATCACCATCATCCCCATAATATAGTTTGTTACGTGTGATGACCTGAAGAAGCCGTTGCGACGCTTTCACCTATCTTTCATCAACCATCTTCGGGATAGTAAGTCAATTTGTGTTCCCAACTACCTATTGTATTCCATTTCCCTAACCATTGAAAAGTGCCAAAAGTTAGGTAGGAATTTTTTGCACCAAGGCTTGTTAGCAATTATCTTTAGACATACCATAGCAAATAGACCTCTAGTTTACAATATCAAACTGGTTTCTACTATCCCCCCTAAGAAGGCTCTCCCATTTCCCAAGCACCTTGGTGAGTCCCTTGGTGTCCCTGGTCCAGTTAGGGGGCACTCTAAAGGTTCCCATCTCAGGAGCACAAGGTAGAAGAAACAAGCAACGATATCTAATACCCCCAAAATGGGTAGATCTTTAGCTAGGCTTAAAAAACCTAAGGTGGAGCCATCTTCATGCTCCACCCATGTCATTTATGACTCTAGGAGTGATAGAGAGGATCAAAGATCCTAGATGCTACTAGAGCTAGTGACATCCACCTTTTTCACCTCGATCAAATACCTAGAGGAGGCCTCCAAGATGCTAACCTGCTATGTTGCAAAGAAAAAGGAAGATGGTAAAAATTGACAGAAGCGGGACCCTATTTCGAGGGTGATGGCATAAAGGCTAGTTTTGGGTTGTTGGTAATTTTTTTTTTGTGTCACTGCTCAAGTGGGAATTTTGAATCTATTTCAACAAGTTGCTAGGGTTTAACCATATCTAAAGAAAACCAGTATCTTAGTGGTGGTTTTTCTATTTACTGTTTGTTTTTCCTTTCTGTTGATTCCCTATTTTAGCGAACTTCTCTCTAGGTCATTGAGGGTTTTTGGAGTGGGTGGTAGCACTTTTTAAAAAATATTGGTTCTCACCATGGGTGGGATTGCTAGACATTTGCCCCAATTTACAATAAAATGCCATGTGTGGACCAATTATGTTATCAGGATCACATTCTTAGGTGGCAAATCATGGGGAAACTAGCACACTCCCCTCTCAACTGAATTAAGACACCATCCAAAATTCAAGACCATTAGCATGTGGACCTCTCAATCCATTGTGCTCCAAGTTTTTAGTGCCAAGCACTCTTCTTACTACATGGCAAAGAACCACAAGTTGAGAAGGAGATTCCACCCCTACCCCACTAATCATGGTATTTTTCCTTGGCCCTTGCTTTTTTACCAAGCATTCGTTTGCTTTTCCCAGCAATCTCTTGTTCCTCTTGTAGACTTTTTCTAAAAACTTCCCTAGCCCCGCACGCGAGTCCCGATCTTCCTATCTTGAGTCGATCGAGTTTGATCTGGCCACGGTTGGGAATGATTGTTCACTATCATATAGTATCCTTTGAGGGGTATCTCGTGCATCCCACCACTATTTCATCTAATATTCTCCCACTGTTGGCAACCTCCTTCGCTCATCCCATCACCATTTAACCAGCCTTAACCTCTGTATTTTTGCTTCCTCATCTAGATTTCCTGCTTTGGCTCTGTTGGTATCTCTCATAAACCCCATTTGCCTCTCATATTCTTATTTCCACCCCTATCCTCCTCCTGAAAGCATGGCCTTTGTTGAGCCCACTTAGCTAAATATTGACCCTGCTGCTAAGGTCTTTATGGGTGCCAAAGGGTTTACCCCTTTCTTGATGAAATTCTCTAGAACCAAAGATCATATTACTAGAGATTATTTTCCTCATGGAACTAGGGTGAGATTTCAATCTAAGGGGTCCACTTCAAGGTGACAATTGATATGCTTGTTGATATCACCAACTTCTCACTATTTTGGTGCTTTATCAGGTGTGATAAGCATAATTGGGAAGAGGAGACAGATAAATTCCCTAACAAAGAAAAGTGTTTGGGCTAGGACAAGTCCACCTTGCATGTGTTATTCCTCCCAGCCCCTTGGAACATCACCATCATCCCCATAATGTATTTTGTTATGTGTGATGACCCGAAGAAGCTGTTGCAAAGCTTTCACCTAGCTTTTGTAAACCATATTAGGGATGGTAAGCCAGTTTGTGTTCCCAACTACCTATTGTATTCCCTTTCCCTAACCATTGAAAAGTGCTAAAATTTAGGTGGGAAGCTGCTGCACCAAGGCCTGTTAGCAATTATATTTAGACATACCATAGCCAATAGGCCTCCAGTTCACAACATCAAACTGGTTTCTTCTAGCCCCCCTAAGAAGGCTCTCCCATTGCCCAATCACCCTGGTGAGTCCCCTAGTGGCCCTAGTCCAGTTGGGGGGCGGTCCAAGGGTTCCCATCTTAGGTGCGCAAGGTAGAAGAAACAAGCAATGATATCTAATACCCCCCTAATGGGTAGATCTTTAGCTAGGCTTAAAAAACCTAAGGTGGAGCAATATTCATCCTCCACCCATGTCATTTTTGAATCTAGGAGTGACAGAGAGGATCAGAGATCCTAGATGCTTCTGGAGATAGTGGCATCCACCATTTGCACCTCGATCAAATACTTGGAGGAGGCCTCCAAGATGCTGACCCACTATGTTGTGAAGAAAAAGAAAGATGGTAAAAACTGACAAAAGTAGGACCCTCTTCCCAGGGTGATGGCGTGAAGGCTAGTTTTGGGTTGTTGGTAAATTTTTTTTTTGTGTCAATGGTCAAGTGGGAATTTTATTATGTTTCAAAAATTTGCTAGGGTTTACCCCTATCTAAAGAAAACCAGTATCTTAATGGTGGTTTTTCTGTTTACTATTTATTTTTCCTTTCTGTTGATTCCCTATTTTAGCAAACTTCCCTTTAGGTCATTGAGGGTTTTTGGAGTGGGTGGTAGCACTTTTTTGAAAATTTTGTTTTTGCATACACCGATTTAGCCCTGATTGTAATAAGGTTTTGGGTTCCTTTCAAAACTCGGTTTGTAAATACTACTAAACTTAACAAAAAAAGAGAGGTTAATTCATCATGGTGCTTGGTCAATCTCTCAATATATATAATTTAACTCCACATGTCTAAAAGTTCTAGCTACTTGGGAATTTCTCTTCACATTAATTTTATTTCTACACTTTTATTTATGTCTATCCATGTCTACAATATAGTCTACTTAGCAGTGGGCTCCTAACTTTGCGTTCATGTCAATCTCTAAATTTGTAAAAGGTAATAAAAGTTTCATCTACTATAACTTTAAAACATTATAGCCGTCTTATCATCTTATAGTCTCCCCAATTAATTATCTTAACTATCATCTACTCATGTGCCACTCATGCGTATAACATGGAAATTGATGTTGCTTGTTCTATATTGATGATATCCCCTTAACTAATGATGTTATCATTCTTGGTCAGTATAAATGAAAATATGTCAAGGATAGGTCAACAAAGATGTGATAGGTCAACAAAGATGTGATAAGTGTACTGGAATCAAGTGTTGCATATCAACTACCACTTATTTATAGAAAGGCATGTGTGATTCACATAAATAGCTATATATGGATGGTTGATGATATAGCTATGGTAATAGAAATATAATTAGAAATAGAAAAATGATGAGAATTGAGATAAAGTCCTATAGAAAAATAAAAACAAATGACAATTATATGTATAAGGGTGGCAATGCTTATAAATGTTCCATATTAGTGTAAAACAATAGATATTACAAAAAATTAAATGTTTTTACATAAATTTCCAAAAAAATATGGTGATTAGATTAGATTTGAAATAGGATATTAACAACCTTTGTGTTTTATTGAACTTGTAGAAAGTATTTTTAAAGAAAAATCTAGCAAATAATCTATTTTTATAGACATATCCTTCCTTGTAGTGTCCTATTGGTTTCCACTACTAGGTTATTTTTTTGTGAATAAGAAACCAACCAATGATCTAGTTTTCTGGTCTTCTTCTTCCTAATAGATCTCTATGGTGTTCACTACTAGGTTTATTAAGTGATTTAACATCACTTATTATTGCTTGCAAGAAAAACTTTCTTCATCAATACAAGGTGATATTTGGATAGAATGTAGGATATAAATTCATCTTTAGATAATGGATTTATCTATAATTTGAGTCTTTCCATTAACCATAAGAGGAATTTTATCTATATCTATTGTAAATAATTTCATAATTCCATTATCGAATATAGTTTGTGTCTCATAGGGCCCAAACCAACAATAACATAGTTTTTCTTTCAATATTGTATACTTAGAATCATAAAGAAGTTCTTAATATCCACTTTTGAAATTTTACCTTTAATGAAGTGATCATGCCATGTCATTCTTTTTTGTTAAATTACTTCTTTATGAAAAATGTTTGCTATCAAAGCTTATCCAAAGCATTAAGTTGTTTATATCTATTTCTAGGATTTATAGAGATCCAAACCTATTTCAAAAGTTATCATGAGAGTTTTTATTTTAAAATTTATTGGCAAGATTGTTGTCTTGCTATAAATAAGATCATATGATATAATTCCTACAATAGTTTTCCATGTGATGTAATAAGACCAATAAAACTTGAAAATATGGTTGATCCAAACTTTGTGATGGATCTAGAACATCTTCATAATGATATTTTCTAATTCTCTATTTGTTACTATATTTATAAAACGAGCATTATATTTGTAGGTGGTGGAGAGTCCCATATTTTGATATACAAGAAAGAGGTGGAATAACTTTGTTAGTCCATAGGTAGGATGATAGCAAGCCATATTGGTTGATGGTTTTGGTTCTCTTTCTTCATAAAATTATCATTTTTCTTCCATATTTCTTGACATTTTAGCATCCTAAATTTTCCAAAATCCAAAATTAAGGATAGAGTCATGATTAAGGGATGCTTTAACATGCATCCCACAAAGCATGCATCCTAAAGATTGATGGTGCCAAGACTACCATTTTAACTAGAAAACTTGGTCATCCAATTAATTTTAGGGAATTGTATGCATGATTGCAATTCTAGCATATACCTAGGGTTTGAGTGACTCATTGTTTGGACCAATGGTTATGATTTTATAACATTGAAAAGGGATAAAATCAAAATTTGACTCTAAAGGAAAAGTAATTTGCCATAAATAACCACTTCACAACTTTATTTTATCACCAAATCATTACCAAACATCTATAAAATATTTTTTTCTCTAATATTGCTCTTAAAATTCTACCTTTGTTTCTACTACATCATGCAATACTTTTACGCTCTCTCTCTCTTGTACTTGTAGGTCCAATCAAATCCATTGACCTCTATTTTGTTGCCTTCCATGGAGGAGGATATGATGCTCTACTAGGATTTATATCTAAAGGTCACCTATTTCCATTCATGGGCTAGTTTCCAAGGTAGATAAAACTCTTTGAGGATATCCTAGGTGTGATCTCTCCTTATTTACTATGGTCATGTTGCAAGCAATTTAAAATAGAAATGAAAATTTTATTATGCTTATTATGGGATGATTTGGTCCTCAATTCCCTCAGTGTCAAATAATTACTTTTATTACATTAGGGTTATCCCTAGCACTTATATTTTATAGATAATATTAATGTAGTTTGTTCTTGAATGTTGTATTTTATTTATGCTTGGATTGAGATAGTTTTTATCTCTTTATTGTTAAATTATTATTATACTTAATTTAACATCTTGGTTTATCTTGTATTAATTTACATAATTATATGAGACATCCCATTTCTCTCACAAAAATTTTGGTGAACCTCATGTGAATCCACCTTTTGAGGTTTTTATTTCCACTTTCAATCCCTAGGATTTAGTAGGTTAACTATGATAGGTCTTGTGTTAGCTATTATTTTTATGTGTGTTGAATAAAACTATCATAGTTTTTCTCTTTTCCCTAGGGCTCCTTCAAAAATTTAATTTAAATTATTGTGAGGGTTTTTGGTGGTTTACTTGCTCAAGGGTAGATATTTTGGTAAAATCCTAGTTGCTCTTGAGTAGGATTTTGGCATATCCTCATGACTCCTCTACTTCTTCCAAGGGAATTAGAATGACTGCTATTTTTGAAAAGAAGCATATTCTAGGATCTATAGAAATAGAAGACGAACTTCCTATTGTTATCCTCCAAAATTACACCATCCATCATTTTTTGCTTCCTCATGATAATGAACTTTGGATTATGGATTGGAATGATAGGGATTCATATTCAAAAGAAGAAAATACCCTAATATCAATTTTAATGAACCATAAAAATATGTCATAGGGTCTTAAAATGTATTAGGAGCTTCTTCATTAGGCAACAATAATGAGCGATACATCCAATCAAGGTTACCCCTAAATGAGGCAGTCATGATATGACCATGATTGCAAAATATGGCAGTCATAGTAAGATAGGCATGCACACCAGTGACACATGCATAAAACTCTTCACTAAAATCCAAAACTTATTTGGAACCTCATGATAAAAAATTAGCTATGTACATAATGACTCTAAGGGAATATTTAGCTTACTAGCTAGATAGTCATAGGTGTGATACTAAAAAATAAATGTAGGTTTCTAGGAGGGAAATGACCAAACAAAGGTAGGATTTGGCAACCAACATTACTCAACTCTTGAGTGCTAACAAAAACCCTATAGTTCAAGTTGTTACTCCTCCTTCAATCTTAAATCCAAATGCTCCTCCTCGTCCACCTCCTCTAGCTAACCCTAGGGGGGATGTACTTGCATCAATTAATCCAACTTTGAGAAATTATAAGAGTCAATATATAGCCCCTAATGTGGAATCTAAAGACCTTTTTGGTCACGTGCCTAAGTTTTTTTATGATGAGACCAATAAATCCCAAACATTTATCGATAAGTTCATGATATATTATAGGGATTGGATACACAATGGGAACGCTTTGTGTAAACTAATGACTAAGGATTTGGGAAGAAATTCTCTTGATTAGTTTGCATCCTTACCTAAACATTCCATAAAATCCCTAAATTATTTTATCAAAAAGTTAAAACAAAAGTTTTATGATGACATAATTGTAATGGAAGCAATGGATATCTTTCTAAACACAAAACAAGGTGCTAATGAATTTATTACTGATTTCCAAAAAAGGTGGTAAAGACTTAAATGTCATGCAAATATCAATTTAATTGAAATTCTATAATAGTTACATTTTTAAAAAATATTAGACATTTATTTTAAGCTAAGATCCATGAACACAACAATTGTGGTTTATCTTCCTTTGACAAAGTTATACATTCATTCAAATCCTTGAATACTAGGAAAATAAGGAAGGCAAGAAATCCTTGGAACCTAAAAACCCTAAAAAAATGTTGTAGAGGATGGGGTTTGCAATGTAGTTGTCCAAGATATCTCTATGAATTAGAGATAGTTGGAGCTCCCATGCATATGTTAACTAAATTTGGGGGTGGCCCAAAAATTGAGAATATAATGCCTCAATGGACACATGAATATGTTCTCAAAATATGTACACCACCTAAAATTTAAAGAAATCATATCAATGATAGGTTTAAAGAACTTGTATGATATGATCCAATTTTTTTTTGCTTTTGGCATGGAACCTATGGTTATGATAATTCCACTTGTGTAGACTTTCATAAATTCTATCTTAAGCAAGCTTCTGGTCCCAACTTTAATATTAATCAAGTCAAAAATGATAGGATTAGTCTATTTCAAAAAATGAAAAGAGTCTCCAAAAATGGTTTAACCATCCTCACAATAAAATGTTAGATATTTATAACACCCCATTCCCCAACTATGAAAAAAAGCTTCCAATCAACACAAAATTAGTGTCAAATGTTTAATTAGGATGGCTAACAAAATTATTAAAAATTAAGGATACAATTCTTATCAAGGCAACTAAGGAGGGATTCAAAATTATCAAAATAAAAATGGTAATTACTCCCAAAATCAAAATCCTAAACCTATAATTTCTCAAAATACCTCCCAAGTTAACCAAGTATTTTCACTTTATCCAAATGAAGAATGCATATGTAGTCAACCAAATGTGGCTCATTATGTCAACAATTTAAAGGTGTATAAAGAAAAATTTGAATCCTTAAAATAAAAAATTATTGAAATTACTAAGAGTGCATCTCAATACTAATAGAAGTAACCTTCTAAGGAAGAAAAATAAAATAAGGATAAAAAAAAAGAACCTATTCAAGCTATAGTTAATCCTTATGTTTTGGTTGGAATTTCAAACCCTCCTTTGGTCATCTATAATCTACTAAAAGCTTATAAACATCTAAAAATACAAAAAAAATATGGCAAAAACCTCAACCCAATCTACATAATCTATTATTCCTAAAAATACTGAAAGACCATGATTGCCACTTAAAGCAACAATCATGGCATCTATAAGAGAACATTAATAGGTTGTCACCTATCCAAAGGAATCACTGCTAAAAGTAGTCATAATCAAAACAAAAGCATGAGACACTATGGAAGAGCTGTGTATAACCCCTTGCAAGGTCCCATCCTTGGAATTACTTAGGACATCTCCCTATCAACAACAAAGGTTAAGACACTTATTGGATAAGATAGAATTACCTAAACCAAGAATTGTTAACTTTATGCCCACCATTCTAGGGTCTTATAAAGTGTAGTATACTCAATAACATAGAGAAAAGCTTTGTACTGATGTACTTTTAAGCCCTGATTTGGTCATAAAAATTCCTTTGAAAAAGATGATTGCTACTAATTATTTTACAAGGGTTGATGACCTACAATTAATAATAATTGTTTTTTATAACAATATGGTGGTCTGTAGGGATTTGGTTGATGAAGGGAGTGGTACATATGCTATGCCATTATCCTTGATAGATAAAATAAATATCCCTAGAGAAAATATCCTTTATGCTAGAAGTTGTTATTATGCTTATAATGGTAAAACTCAAAATCCTATGGGTTGCATTTGATTGATAATTTTAGCTAGGTTTAAAGAATTAAGAGCAAAGTTTATGGTGTTTTATTTTTAGACCAACTATAACATGTTATTAGGTAGACCTTGGACTAGTAAGATGAGATTCATAGCTTCCTTTACTTTTCAAGTGGTTAAGTATACCTATGATGACAAATTTTTTACCATAGAGGGAGATTTAGATCCTTGGGCACCTCATCCTCCAAGCCATAACAATTGTTTTATTCCTTCTATGAATGAAATATAGAAAGTTCCCATTTATGAACATGAGTCTCAATGGTATTCTAGAAGGATGTTATACAAGGAGCATCTTGAATTTCAATTGAAATACCCGCAAGATAGGTATGAATCTAAAGATGGTCAACCTAACATGGATATCATTATTCCTCTTCCTCAAGAGGTAGTTGATAAAATTGCCATTGTTGTTGAAACCTAAATAGAGAAGAATGTATTTTGTTTTACCAAAGGTTCACCAAGTTACATAATGATGGCTTTTTAAGCCTTATAATACCACAAAATATCAGTGGTTAACTTGAAAATATCACACAGGTCCCAAATATAAAATATCCACAATAATGAATATCAAGATAATAATAATATGAGTAAATTAATATGCATATCAAGGTTTATAATAAGTAAAATAACATTAATGTATATAATAAAATATGAATGTAAATAGACTGAATCATTCATGTACTATGCATGACTAACAACTTATGATATTAATTGCTCAAAATGTATACAAGATTTATGTCTCCTCTTCCTTTTACAAATAAATAATGAGATATATGAATTGTATTTGATATATCTTATTATGGAGCATTATATCCATAATATAGCCATAGTAATGTGACTATTTAGATACTTGACTATTGCTCTCCATATGCCAAGTCTCATGACTCTTAGCTTATATACTTACCACTTGCATACTTGATGAACACTTGACTCTATAATATGAGCACACCTTTACATGACTCTTACACTTCTACTTGCACTCTCTAATCTAGGACACTTGTGCACATATTCACATTACATATTTTCATTCTTACATACAAGAAACTCATGCAAATTTACTCAACCTACACTTGCACTCTAACTTACATGACACTTGTGCATTTCCTGCATATTACAACTTTACATGACACTTGTGCATTTCTTGCATATTCACACTTACATAAAGAGGGAAATATAACTCACACTCTAAACTATGATACAATCATAATCTATTATTTATAAATGTACCATGGGGGTACATTATCATGCACAAAATAATGCAATATACTCCAACACCCTCTATATTACATTATTTGGTTATTGAAGACTTTAGTCTTCAATCTTGGTCTTCATCTTTGTATTCAATATTTAAGTGACCTTGCATTGTACATGATATTCTTCTTGAGATCCATAAGTTTCATCCTCTTGCTTTATTTCTACTTTGAGTTCATATTTACTCTTTAGATTTTCAGTTTTTGGATCTTCATGATTTGAATCACGAACTGTTTGAACTCTCTCATTATCATCATGTTCATGTAGATGAATAGTTGGAATGTTTCTTTTGACCTTATAACCATTTGATTCTTTATTTTCCTGTATAATAAATTTTGAACATTCACTTAAAGCATCATAATAATTTTTAAATTAGATGAACTTGGAATGTCAATACTACATGAAGAATGAAATATCATTTTTAGAGATGATTCACTTGATTCATTTGTATCAATGTCTACTTTCTTCTTTAGAGTTTCAATCAACTCTATGTTTCAAATTTTTATCTTTATAAAGCATAAGTGAAAACAATGCCATATACATTATGCTACCTATATCTAGAGATATCATAATATCATCTTTTGCATTATCAATTGCTTCAACAAGTCTTGAATAGGTATTCAAATATCTCAAAATTTTCATCCATAGCTTATTTGTAGATGAATTGTAATGCCATATCTAACTTATCTTTAGAATTTTCAATCAAGTTCTTAATCCTAAATTTTATAACTTTTGATATTTTATTTTTTAAATAAAGGGGTAAAAATTTATTGATAAGAAGACAAGATTACAGAGTACAATGAAGCCCCCAACCAGGACTCAAATAAACAACAAAATAGGCTAAAACCACCAGATAGGGTCGAAACCCGAAGAAAACAACAAGAAAAAACCACATTAAGTCTGGACATCCTTGTGGATCAACTCCCAGAGGCGCTGAGAGTCCCCAATCGGGAGACTCTCCCAGTTATCCATAATCCAAGGACCCAAAATCTCAAAAGCCCTTTTGGCCAAATAATCAACAACCCCATTCCATTCCCTTGGTATGTGCACAAAGGAGATAAATTCAAACTCTTCACTAATTCTGAGAATCTGAATGGCCACAGAGGCCAACTACCAATTAACATCCTCCAACCTTTTGTTGTTTAAAATATTAACCAAAATTTGAGAGTCGAACTCGTAGATGCTCCTACGCCAACCAAGAGAAAACCCCCTCTGCAAGGCCTCGAGAATCGCAAGAGCTTCCATAAAATTGTTGGAGTGAACACCTTTATAAATGGAAAAGAAAAATCTGACCACACCAGTAGAGTCTCTCCCAACACCACCAATTCTAGCATGTCCAGGATTACCCCTGGATGACCCATCAGTATTAATTTTTAAAACTCCTCCAAGGGGCGGCCTCCACCTACCATCTCTCCAAACTTTCTTGCTGAGTTGGGGAACCCTGCTAGGGCGAGAAGAGTCCGCACCAACCCCAAAGAGACCAAGGGCCTACCGTACCTTCTCCTCCCTAGAGTCCAAAAGAGGATCCACATCACATTTGCTATGGATAGTTTCCTGAACCATACACAAGATCCTTTGCCAGATCTGTTGAACAACCAAATGTCTACCCTAAAATATGCGATGGTTTTGTTCGAGCCAAATCTTCCAGATGATGCAAGAAGGGCCCAAATTCCAAGCCACCTGGAGGAAGGGGGCATTGGTCGGAGGTCTACCCAGACTACTCCAAAACTCCACCAGGGAGAGCACATGAAAACAAGGATGGTTCCAGGCACTCCACCAATGGTGCCAAATGTCTCTGGCAAGGGAGCATTGGAAAAATAAATGAGAAGAGTCATCCTCATTATTACCACAAAGGACACAAAAAGAGGGACCCTAAAATCCCCTCTTCCTCACGTTATCCCAAGTGAGGCATTTATTACGAGCGACCAACCAGAGAAAGAAGTTACATTTAGGCCAAGAAAATCTGTTCCACACCTTTTTCCACCATGTGATAGGGAGGCTCCCAAACTTTTGCATATCAAGAACCTGATAACCATAGGCTACAGAGTAGGTTCCCTTGGGATCAGGGTTCCAAGCCAAAATGTCTTTACCCCTCAATGAAGAGCAGGGCCTCCCCACAAGAATAAGAGCAAGCACATCTCTATCCTCAACCAATCCCCCTAGGGCCATTCCTATGGATATTTCCACTTGTACATCTCCAGATTACCAAAAGGCTGGATTCTTTTAAAGTCCTCCACATGAGACCAACCCGCTTCCAAGAAACAAATGCTTAGGGAATGTAACCTAGGATATTGAGTCAAGATAGGAGGGTGGCCATCCCAAGAATCCTCCCAGAAAAGAGCATCTGATCCCCAATTGCAAATCCAGAACAAACCCTACTTAATTAAATTAGCCCCTCTTTTTAGAGTGTCCCAGATAACCGAACCTTTCCCAACCAAGCTGACTCTAGGGATCTCAGCCTCAGAAATACCTCTCAAGTACTTACAAGATAATATTTTAGCCCAAATATGATCTTGAGAAGTACACCATCTCTAGTAGAGTTTCATAGCCAAAGCCTACCTAGAAAGAGCCACCTGTCGCAACCCAAGGCCTCCCTCTTGAACCGACCTACAAATAGAATCCCACCTAACCAAACTCCATTTAGATTGAGCAAGTTTTCTAGACCACAAAAACTATCTTGACAAAGCATCCATGTCCTTGATAAAATGAGAGGGAGTTGTTTGCACAAAACACCTATAAATGGGTAAAGCTTGAACAACAGATTTTAAAAGCAACACTCTACCCACAAAGGAGAGCCATATGATGGTCCAGTGATTCACCTTCCCTCTAAACTTATCAAGCATAGACTACCAAGAAGATCTAGGTAGAGGATGAGATGAAATCGGAATACCAAGATAAATGAAGGGGGAGTCCCGACCTAGAATCTTAGAATTCTAGCAATCCTAGCTTGAATAAGAGGAGGGGTATTGAAGAAGAAAATAGAAGACTTGTCCTCATTAATCAACTACCCAGAAGCACCAAGATATATGTCAAGAGACCGTCTAATGTTTCCAGCTTCCCTGGTAGTGGCAACTCCCAGCAAAGTTGTATCATCAACAAATTGAAGGTGGGAAAGAGGCGGTGAACTGCTATCCCACTTCCAACCCTGAATGAGACCATGCCTAACCTGAGACTTGAGCAGTCTTCCCAACCCTTCCACCATAATGATAAACAAATAAGGAGATAGAGGATCTCCTTGCCTCAATCCCCTCGAGGCCTCAAACAGCTCCGATGACTCATTATTAACAAGAACAGAGAATGAGGAAGAAGAAACACAACTCATCACCCATCTAATCCATTCCTCCTCAAAGCCAAAAGTAACAAGAAATTTCTAAAGAAAGGACCATTTGACCCGGTCATAGGCTTTGGCCATGTCCAACTTAATGAACATAGATTTCTCCTTAGAAGTTTCCATCGAGTGAATAGCTTCCGTAGCAATAACAACCCCATCCAAGATTTTCTAGCCAACAACAAACCCACCTTGCTCCTCAGAGATGATTTTTCTCAACCATATCTTCAGCCTCTCAACAATAATTTTTGTAATGATCTTATACACAACATTGTAGAGAGCAATAGGCCTGAACATATCTAGAGAATTTGCTCCCTCTTTTTGGGAATAAGCACCACAAAGGTAGCATTTAGGGCCCTTAGCATCTGTTTGTTCTTTTGGGACTCATGGACCACCTCCAGAAGATCAAATTTGATTAACTCCCAAAACTCTTGATAAAACTCAATCGAGAATCCATCCGGGCTCGAGGCTTTCCCTTTTTTCATCTTGAATACAACATTTTCCAACTCCTCAAGGGAAATTGGGCCCATCAAATGCTCATTCATCTCTCTAGAAATAATCGAGGGAATACAATTTAGAATAAGCTTTTCATCCTCATCATCTGAGAGGGAGTCCTCCTTGAAGAGAGAGGAAAAATACCTCCTAGTCTCTTCTGAAATCTCCCTGAAAGAAGAGAGAAGGGCACCCTGAGAATTCACAAGAGAGGAAATCAGGTTACCATTACGGTGAGCCTTAACTGAGTTAAAAAATAAGGTCATGTTCCTATCCCCTTCCTGAAGCCAATCCACTCGAGCTTTTTATTTCCAAAAAATTTCTTCCCTCAACTCCCATTCAACAAGTTCTTTCGTAGCCTCAGATTCCTCAAAGAGAAGCTCCTCCATGAGTCCATGATCTCTAATATTCCTTGAAGCTTCTTCCACCTTCTTAAGAGCCACCAACTTAGCCAAGGAAAGGTTCCCAAAATTTAGACTATTCCACCTCTTCAATTTATGCTTAACAAATTGTAGCCACTTCATAAAGGAATACATAGCGGTGCCATGAGAAGGTTTGCCATTGGTCCACCAGCCTCACATGAAATCATGAATCTTAGGATCTCGAAGCCACATAAGTTGAAACTTAAAGGAAGGATTCTTCTTTAGCCCAAACTCAAGAGTAGAGAGTTTGATAGGCCAATGATCAGATCCCCTACCCTCCAGAATCATAGAACTAGAGCTTCTATTATTACCAATCCAAAAACTAGAGATCAAAAACCTATCCAATCTCTCTGAGATGGACTCTTCCCCACATCTTCTATTGTGCTAGGTAAATATCCCATTATCCAGCTTGATGTCAACCAAGTTTAGGGCCCGGATATGAGCACTGAAGATAGAAGAAAAAGGCTCGAGATGATCAACTCCATCATGTTTCTCCTCCAGACAAGTGATAGAATTGAAATCTCCAACCAAAATCCATGGGTACAAGGGAGCCAAACTTCTCACAAAGCCAATGTGCTCCCACAAATTTACTTTACCATTGTAATCAATAGGAGCATACACATTTGTAAGTAGGATGGTTTCACCAGATTCATTATCATGCCCGATCATCGAAATAGAACATCTACTAGAAATCCAAGTAAGAGGAGAGATCTTAACCAGATCCCATAAACAAGCAATACCACCAACATATCCACATGCACCAATACACTGGCATTGACCCCTTCTCCACAACTTGGGAGCAATATTGAACATACTATCAATAGCCAATTTAGTCTCTTGAATAAACACCACATCCAAAGAATGTACACGAATCAAATCATGAATAACTTTTTGTCTGGGGATGTTGTTCAACCCCCTTACATTCCATGAGAGGATAATAATTTTTAGGGGTTAGAAAAATGGGAGTCCAATGTTCTCACCAAGCCTGACTCCACCAAAGTCTCCCCCATTAACTTAATTTTATCCTGGTCTTTCTTTTGACCCACCTTCATATTCTTATCTGAAGCACCTTTTTTAATTGTTTTCTACTACAATCCCAACATCGTAGGAGTTTTGTAGTCCAAGGATGACTGCATCAGTGCCTGAGTAGGAGAGAGCACAACTATATCTATGCCACTTTCCAAAATAGTTTTCCTTCTAGGGCTAGAGCCAACCATATCACCTGTACTCGAAGCCAAAGCCATATGTTCTTCATTTAAACCCACTAGATCTGATTCCTTAGGTTCCACCTCAAGAAGAGACATCTGATTCGGCCCTGTTATATCTGCATCAGGTAGTGATATTTTAGGTAACTCCATGCACTGATCAAGATCATCCAGTATCTCAAAATGGTTGAGCAGAGCATCTAGTTGGCTATCCTTAAGGGCTCTTTTTACCCTTCTTCCTCTATTTTAGGGTTTTATAGGAACAAAGCCTTCCTTATCTCGATCCCCTTCCTTTATCAAGGCTTTTTATTTATCCAGATTTTGTGCAGATCGAGAGGGCCTAAGATTTGAAGCCATGGGTAGGATAAACTTAGGATATTTTCTTTGTAGGTGGTCGTATTCATGATAGATCTAACAATGAAATGGAAGAGCTTCATAGTCAAGTTGTTGAACCCATGTAGATGATCCAAACTGTATTTCAATAGAATCTGGAATAGGATTGTTTAAATCAATTTTGACATAGATACGGGTAATAAAAATTACCTTTTTCTCCATCATCTATTGTGATGGTCCAATCGACTTCCCAAGAAGAAGGGCAATCATATGCAAGATGTCATTTCTCTAAAATTCCAATGGGAGCCATGGGAGTCGAACCCACACTGGAACCCATGATGACCGCTCCTCTGATGGGTTGAAACCCACATGCCAAGGTTTAAGAAAGAGTCCAGCTTGGTTACAAAAATAGGGACCCCCTTCAAATGCTTTGTTATGATCCATAAGACAAGAGAAAACCACCATAAAATAGCTATTCACACTCAACATCACCTCCACATCACCGTCAGGGTTCCAAGTCTTCCTAACCCAAGCCTCCATAAAGGGAAGAGAAATTTGGATGCCCATAAATTTTCCAATAAGTGCATGCTTGGTTAAATACTCCACATCTTCCACCACCGAGTCTGGTTGAACCACTAGAACCGACCTAGCTTCACATCGTTCCAAACATCCATTGTTCTTTAACAAATGATTCTCGACATGCATTGGGAAATCCTGTTCCTTCCAATCATTTTTAGATGAAAAAATGTCACTAGCATGCACGCTCTGTGATGGGCCCGACGCCATCGCAACATTCCTCCAATCCATCTCAATCAGCCCATACTCCTGCCATTATTGTGCTAAACCCTAATCCAAATTATTGCCAACTTAGATAACTTGTAAATTTTATTATAACTTTTGATATTTTCTTTCTAATTATACATTCCATATTTTTTTAATTGGTTATGCGATATTGAAATGAGCCCCATATATATCACATTACCACCACATAGTGGTACTACAACAAAGCTTGGATGTTATCCATGTATCATTGGGTAAGATCCAAACCTTGGTCTTCTCCTTGAATGTTAAGGAATTTAACAAGTTGAGCTAATACCACTTGATAATTATGGATTCCATATTAATCAAAGTTTACAACTTTGATTCCTTTGAAGTAGCAAACCTGATAACTCCTAGGTTTAAATAATATAAGTATAAATTTTGTTATTTTTTCTTGATTGTTTGAAAAGGGGTTTTGAAAGGATCCTCAAACCTTTTATAAAAGAACATCAGAAAAGAGACAATCTCCAAAGATAAACTCTATTAGATAAACAAGGAACAACAAAACTAGGGATATGATCTCCATAGGGAGATGATATTTGAAGGACCAATAATACAATCGATCAAACTTAAAACACGTGAGCTTCCCCCATGAATATGGAAAACATTTTGAAGCAATTTGAAATCCAATTCTTGCTTGAAATTAAAATTGGATTCCCTAATGGGAGGAGCAACTCCACCAAGAAAAACTAAAACAAGAATATGGTCAACATATGTAGCAAGCATGAATGCACGAGGTCCCCTCCCAAAGACCTGAAAGAAAACTGTAAAGACGATCTATCATATAACCACTAGTATTAGATTAATGCTTAGTCCCACAAAAGTCCGCTCAAAGAGAAATACATAGAAACCATATACCACATTTGCATGAGAAAGTGTAGGGTCCCGACCCAAGATCACAAAAATAGACTACAGAGATAGGTTCCGTTGGAAAATATTGAAGTGAAAAAACACTAGATCTTCACAAAGACCCCAAAACTTCCACTGAATACTTGATCTGAATAAACCAAGAGGGTCACTCATTTATAGATGCTAAAAACAAGGCCCCCACCAAAGGCTAAGAAAAATGTAGACAAGGATCCTCGAGCAACTAAAATAGGGAAAATAGGGCACCAAACCCCTTTCAAAATACAAAAAACTCTCCCAAGCTAAGCCAACCAAAAGCCAACCAACACCAAAGGGAACCAAGGGAAGAATCTCTAAGACGATCCAAATAGGTTGCAACATTCATATATGAGATAAGAAAACCCTTCCTGGGAGTCTCTAGGAAGATCTTGATAGGGTCTTGGAAATGCATTTGGTCTAGGAAGATCCTAGGAAGATCTTATTTGCTGGAGAGTCACAGGACTAGATCAGAGGAGAGCAAGCACATTGGAACATGGGCCTCCCACCTATAGCGGGGGATTCCCGTCTTCCCCCTTAGGTTCTATTAATTCTTGATCTAATTTTTCTAATTTGATTCATATGAAGTAGCAAACCTTATGACTCCCTAGTTAAGAAATAATATCAATATGAAATTTGCAAATTTTTATTTTTCTAACCTTTGATGTTGAAAACCTTTTAACTCCAAAATTGAATTTGCAAAATTTCAAAATCTTTTAATAAAATTTTCAATTTCAATTTTTCTCAAAAATTTTAAAATACTTCAAAAATAAAACTTTTTAAAAAATTAGTCTCGTTAAAAAAAAATTAAAAAAAAATTCAAATGCTTGAAATAACCAAACAAAATAATTAATGTAGAAATCCTTATCACTCCACACTTTTCAAATTAAATTTAAAAAATTTAATTCCTTATAACTCCTATTAAATTTTCCAAAAAATTAAAAATACCTTATGACTCCTAAGCTTTTAATTTATCATATAATTCTAAGCTCAAATATCTTCAATAATTCTTCAACTTATAAAATACCTCCTGTAGCGACCTTGGGAACGCATGCACCAGTCCCCTTTTTAACCCTACTTGCAATGTTATTTAAAAACCCAAGATGAAATGGAAGATAAGAAGAAAAAGCATATAACACAAAATAACAAAGATGTATCTCTTTATTGATATTGAAGCTTGGTTACATGGCGCTCCCTCTTAGGGATATCCATTTCGATACTATAAGTTACAAATAGGCAAAGAGTGCCCCTTCCGTGAAGAGGTGGTGCGCTTATAAAAGCTTCCCGATTCCACACATAGAAATGTATGAGGGCTTATAGATGCCTCCTTCTCCAGGTCTATTTCCTAGAGGGATCCCTTTTGCTCTCGTATGTTGCAATCTTTGTCTGATGAACCTGTGGCCCTACAAGCAATGAAACAACAACACAAGTTTAGGTGTTCGAGATTGCCTCCCCCGATGAGGTTGTTAGTAATCAAAGAATGTAATAGAAATATGATGAAACTATGCCATGAAATCATGTAAATATATGCTAATGATATGAAAACATAAAGAAGCAGAATAAAAGATGCTATGTCTAAAACCTAAGCTAAGCCCGTGGGCCACTGTCCAAGACAACGGCCGCTAAGGTAAACCTTGCTCTCTTTGCCCCAAATCTATGGGTCAAAGCTTGTACCTGATGTCAAAATAATAGGTGTCATGCTCTTCAATCCGTCAGTGCTTCGTCATACACGTGATCTCAAAAAGAACTCTCCAAGTCTTGAAAGCTCTCCTCGAAAAGATGTCTCGATGATAGTCGATTAAAATATAAAAGATTAAAGATGTCTTGGTGCTCTTAGGCTTGCACCTTTTATAGTGTGAAACCCTAGGTCTATGTCCAAGCCCTAGAATTGAATTTCTCATGTGTAGTGCAAGTTAGCATGAGAAGCTTTTGTCCATTGTCCATGTTTGAAGGCTAGTTAACTAAAATATAACTACCCACTTGAGTCTTCTATGCGAACTGGTCGTTAGCATGAGAAGCTTTTGTCCCTTTGTTTATTTTGGGAGGTCGGTTAACTTAAGTCTAAATGCAAACTCAAACCTCCTATGTGAACTGGTCATGAAAAGGAATGCAAAGTCACTCCCGCTCACCTTTATTGCATGCAAATTGCCACTTTCACCTATGATTAGGCCTGTTTGTCAGTAAAATATTTCTTATGGCTTAGCCACTGTCATATGCATCGACTAAGATCTGGCTGTTATCGTTTACAACGGCTAAGATATGGATACTATCGGCTTGAGTGGCTAAGATCTGGCTGCTCTTGGATTGAGTGGATAAGCTTGGATGGCTTGAAAAGACCCCAAATGAGTGGTGAGAAACACTATTGATGATTGAAAAGTCCAAGATTATGTCTTATGATCTTATGAATGTGTCTATGTGAGTAGCTCCCCTAAGCATGACACAATTTAGGTGTCTACACCTCCTTATGACTCCTAATAAATAAATAAATGTAATATTATTACTTACCTTTATTTCCACCTTAGTTAATTCAAATTAATCAACACTTCTTTTAATATCCTCCTAAGGCGGCTCAATCAGTGCTTGCTCTTAAACTTTTAACTCCTCTTTAGGCAACATGATCAACACTCATGAAATGCTTAACCCTAGCTCCAAAGTTCACTTATAGAATGATCTATTTTAATATTCAATGGTTATTTAATCACTCTCAAATGCTACAAAATTCCTAGGAATTATAGAATCTTACATTACCTTGGTGGATTCTGCACTTGCATCGCTCCAATTTCCTTTGGTTCGCTTAGACTTTCTCTTTATCCTGGTTCTTTCGCTTCCATTTCTCTTAAGAGCTTTAGCTTGTGTTTTGCCTTGGCATCTGCTAGCTACTCTTGCTTGTATCCTTAACCACTTTCACTTCTCATTAGCTTCTACTATCTACACTTGCTTAACTTCTTAGTCACTTGCACTTCTCCATAGTTGCTTACACTTATCCTTAGCTCTTGCTAGATTTCACTTGCTTAGATAATTGATCTTTGTGAACCTATTCTCCTTAGCTTCTACTTGATTTATCTTTTATTATAGACCTTCGTGAGTTATTATTATTATATTTTGCTTGCTTGATATTTGATCTATCAACTCTCTGATGTGTAGTCTGTATGGTGATGGATAAAGCACTTTCAATGCTCACTAATGAGAGAACTTAGATGCACACATTGATTTGTATTTCTTAGGCTACTTATTATGATATGACTGCTTGAAGTGTGGCTCTTCTTATTTACACATGAATATTATCTTACATAGCTCTACTTTGTGCTTTATAAAGTAGAGAAAAATGGTGCACCAAATGAAGATAAAAAATGCATGTATCTATGCCCTATCGCTTATGAGCGTCCAACAGAAGCATGCAAGTAAAGTGGAAGGGTAACGAATAACAAGAAGTAAAGCAAATAAATTTATTATTAATAAGATATATAAAATTATAGGTTACAATGCATCCCCTTGAGGGCTCAAAATGGGTGATACAAATGTTTACAACTCGGGTGCCCAAGGATCAAAATTATTCAAGAAATTTGGGTGCACATCCAATGTCTTTCCTCGTACCCACAATCGAGGTGGGCAGGCCAAGGTTGTCGCTTCTTGTGTCTTTGATCTAGATGTTTTATGATACTTCCCAATGAAATATAATTACCCTAAACTAAACACAAGGAAACTAGAAATTTCAAATAGCGAATGCGTGTGATAGAAAGCATGCAATCCCCATAGGGGCAAAATGACTAATAATGAGAAAACATATCAAATCAACTCCAAATGACATGAAATTTTAGAGGGATGTAAAAAAGAATTTTTTGGGAAGATATCACCAGAAATTACACCAAAATTGCATCCGATGGGGCTTCAAAACTCAAAAGACCATTCGTAACCTACAAAACCCAAAGCAAGCAATTTTTGACCCTACACATATCCAAAATGCATGAAAATTGGATAGAATACATAAAATGCTATTTTAAGAAAACCCATTTGATAAGATTTTCAAGATCAATCACAATTTGGGTGCTCTCTCAAATGACCACCAGATACCTGCAAGAGACCCGATAAAATACTAAAAATGCAATATCTCAGCCAATATAGCTCAAGAAAGACCTAAAATTTGAACTACAACATAATAATAGGATGTAGAAAATAAATAATTAAAAATAGTAACAAAATAATGGACATATTTCTATTCATCATAGGGTGGGATGAATAGGACTATCACAAATTGGGGGCACCTAGGGGTGGGACGACCACCATTTATGCCTAAATTTTACCACTAATTCCACTGGGAAATGGTCAAAAATACTCTAAGGGGTATTGTCATCAAATTTGGTGTGGAAATAACTCAGATGGTTTGGTTTTGTAACAAATTGCGCCTCCTAGTTCACTCGCAAACCTCCTTCGCTAGGTAGAGATTTCAAGGGAAAAATGGGCACAAAAGGGTGGAAGGAAATCTTGGTAGCACTCCGTTACTTTATCCTCAAAATCTTCTCTTCTCTCTTGTGTGGAAATTAGATCCACTTTATAGCCCAAGGAGGCTCATGTGAAAAAAGGCATGCAAGGGCATGCATGGCAAGAGGCACCATTTGTCTAGGAGGAGGCATGCATTGGAAGGGGAAGATAATCTCCCTTTTGGGCTTCCATTATGAAGCATGTCATAAGAGTGCTACATGCTCTCCCCTACATGCTAGGCTAGGTAGGGCAAATGGCAGTTTTTGGGTACCATTTGTTCAAAATTTGACTTTTTTGGGGTCAAACTTGCTATTCGTCCCACCTTGGGACGAATGCTACTATTCATCCTAGGGTGGGACGAATAGGTTTTGTATTCATCCTAGGGTGGGATGAATAGAAACAGGGTGTCCAAAATATCCTAAAAATGGCCTGAAACCTTCCAAAACCTTGCTGGGAGTGGCTAGAAACATTGTATGACCTCTGAGGGTTGCCCTAGGGGCTATGGGATGTCAATTTAGTCATTGTTCATGGATGCCTAATCGGATTGACCAGATTTTAGTGTCTACAAATGTTCCTTTTTGAAATGCGTTGTATGCAGTACATCATTGAGCAAAAATAGATAACTAAAATATTCACTGATTAAGGTTTTTTAGTAACATAACCAAATTTAGATGCCCAAATCATGGAAAGAGCATACGTTCTTGAATCCTTGCTTCTGACTCAGTAAAGACATTGGTATTGGTTTCTCTTCAGCTTCCAGGTATGCTCAGGGGACTTATAACCCTAAGCGTTAGAGAATACCAAGTACTTTGGTCACTTTTGAGGTGTACCAACAGGCAAGTTCATATACAATGTTATGTACTTAATTTAAATTATTGCTTGTTTGTTTCCCCAAGCAGGGGCATGATTTTTATTGTCAAAGATTCATTGAACGAACGCAATTTGCATGTTTGAGTGTTTAATTGTTGATTGTGATTATGATTTTTTTAAGTATGACTACCCCCTCAAGTGACGATGTGTTGTTTTGATATTGCTTTCTTGTTCTTGTTTTTGAATTAGAATGAGGGAACTCAACCAAAGTGGTGACTAGGAACATTAGTTCCAAACATGATTTCTCAAAATATTCTAGGGTACACTACTTAAAACCCAATGGGGGGTTCGCCTAGCTCTTCCACTTTGAAATAATGTTTCTAATAGTGGGAGGTATTTTGAATATTAGTGACCTATTCCATATTGAGAGAGTGCCCTATTCTATCTAAGGCATATAGAGGGAAAACTGGTGGAAGGAGGTAAAATCCAATGTCACCGGTCTAAATTGGAGGTTGGTGATGAAATCCAACCTTACCAATGTTATTGTGATACGTGAAAGTGTGTGTGGTTCTTTTTAAAAGAAAGCAAACAAGGAAGCACTCGATGATCCTTTATTAGATGCATGCATAAGGTGAATTTTAATTTCATAATGTTAGTATAAAAATAACTCAAAAATATATCTAGAAATGAAAAACCCTAAATGTTAGCATACCCATTAGGTAGGCTACAAGCATGCAAACCATAGATATGCATTCCTACTTTGATTTTGTTTTGATTTTTCTCCTTTTTATGTGATTTTATTGTTTTGAATTTAAGAAAATAAAATCTAAATTTTAACCTTTCTAAACAAGCAAATATGCGAGAAAAACTAGATGATGCAAAAAATAAATAGTTTCTATAAATACAAAACAGAGATGGAAGACTCCGGGACCTACCTCATCACTGCCAAAACTTGTTATTGCTGGAATTCTGCTTTGAAAATCCTCTGGTTTCTATTCACTATAGGGTGGGAAAAATAGTAGGTCTATATTTTTCCTAGGGTGGGATGAACTCACGATCGTCCCAGGGTGGCGTGAATAGCAGGTTAGGGTTCATTTCAGCCTAGAATGAATAGCACTTGCAACATGAAAAGATGAAAAATGAGTTTTAAAATTCACCTAAAGCAAAAGGGATAGGGTCCCACCATGATCACCACTGAAGTAGGGAAAATGGTGCACCAAATATTAATAAAAAATATGCGTATCTATGCCCTATTGCTTACGAGCGTCAAACAAAAGCATGCAAGTAAAGATGGAAAAAATAACAAATAACAAGAAATGATGCAAATAAAATAGATTTCTTATTAATAAAATATATCAAATTCTAGGTTATAGTGTATTCCATTAAGGGCTAAAAATGGGTGATACAAATTTTTACAACTCGGGTGCCCAAGGATCGAAATCCTTCAAGAAATTCAGGTGCACATCCAATGTCTTTCCTCGTACCCACAATCGAGGTGGGCAAGCCAAGGTTGCCACCACTTGTGTCTTTGATCTAGATGTATTATTATCCTTACCAATGCACTATAATGACCTACAACTACACATAAGGAAACCAGAAATGTCAAATAGCAAGTGTGTGTGATAGAAAGCATGCAATCCCCATACGGGCCAAACGACTAATAATGAGAAAATGTATAAAATCAACTCCAAATGACATGAAATTATAGAGGTATGTAAAAAATAAGGTTTTGGGAATATATCACCAAAAATTACACCAAAATTGCATCCGATGGGGCTTCAAAACTCGAAAGACCATTCACAACCTACAAAACCTAAAGCAAGCAATTTCTGACCCTACGCATATCCAAAATGCATGCAAATTGGACAAAATAAATAAAATCATATTATAAGAAAACTTATTTGATTATATTTTCAAGATCAGTCACAGTTTATGTGTTCTCTCAAATGATCGCTGGATACCTGCAAGAGACCCTACAAAACACTAAAAATGCAATATCTCGGCCAATATAGCTCAGAAAGACCTAAAATTTGAACTAAAACATGCTAATAGCATGTAGAAAATAAATAATTAAAAAAAGTAAAAAAATAATGCATATATTTAGTCAAAAATTGGGGGGCGCCTTGGGGTGGGATGCCCACCATTTCTGCTTAAATTTTACCACCATTTCCATTGGAAAATGGTCAAAAATACTCTAAGGGGTATTTTAATTAAATTTTGTATGGAAATAACTCAGATGGTTTGGTTTTGTAACAAATTATGCCTCCTAGTTCACTTGCAAACCTCCTTCGCTAGGTAGAGATTCTGAGGGAAAAATGGGCACAAAAGGGTGGAAGGAAATCTTGGCAGCACTCCATTGGCAGAAATCCGTTGTTATAGGATCATGTGCAAAAAGGCATGCAAGGGCATGCATGGAAAAAGGTACCATTTGTCTAGGAGGTATGCATTGGAAGGGGAAGAGAATATCCCTTTTGGGACTCCATTATGAATCATGTCATAAGAGTGCTGCGTGCTTTGACCTGCATGCTAGGCTAGGCAGGGAAAATGGTAGTTTATGGGTGCCATTTATCCGAAATTTGACTTTTTTGGGGTCAAACTTGCTATTCGTCCCACCCTGGGAAGAATGCTGCTATTCATCCCAGGGTGGGATGAATATATTTTGTATTCATCCCAGGGTGGGACAAATAGAAACAAGGTGTCCAAAAGGTCCCAAAAATGGCCCGAAACCTTCCAAAACCTTGTTGGGAGTGGCTAAAATCACTATATAACCTTTGAGGTTTGCCCTAGGGACTACGGGATGTCAATTTAGTCATTGTTCATGGATGCCTAATCAGATTGACCAAATTTTAGTGTCTACACTTTCATTAGTTGAATAATTTTTTCGTAGAGTTAACATAGACTGAATATACTTTTTTCTTTCCTTTATAGTTGGTTGAATGACCTTTCCTCTTGAGTTGGATGAATAGTTATTTTTATTTTTTAGTATAGTCGTATGGTTCTACTTCTTTCTACAATATTAGAGCCTTTCTTTACCTTCTTTCTGCAATATTAGAGCCAAAAATCTATTGAACTCTTTATGCTTATTTTATTCTATAAGAGCTTCTTTCTCTTCATTATAAGGACCCATTTCTCTTCTTTATAAGGTACTATTTATCTTCTATATAAGGTCCTATTTCTCTTATCTATAAGGGTCTTCTTGGGCCTATGTCAAGGTTAATATGACCTAAATATTCCTATTTTATCTTAACTTTTTTATTTAATCTTAGGAAGATTTGAATGCTTCTCAGTCTGCCACAAATTTTTTTGCTACTTTTTTCTATATTTCTTAGGAAGATTTGAATGCTTCTCAATCCATTGCAACTTTTTATACTTTTGTTCGATGTACTTAGAAGCCAAAAATCTTCTCTATCTTTTGTAGGAAGCTGCTCACACTTTTGTAGCTTAATCTCTGCTACAACTTTTTATCTAAAATTTATAATGTCTTAGGTCGTACCTAATAACTCAATATGATTCTTCTCCTTACTAGAGAATCCAATATATTTTCAAGGTGACTTTTTTTTTTATTTGTCAAAAACTAATTTATAGTGGAAAACACCCCTTTCGGGGTGCCACTTTCAATAGGTTGGGCATAGGAGGAATGGAGCCTTATCGGCCTCTACCAGCACATAGGACATTCCTAACTATACCATATATCTGTAGGATGGAAACAAGGGGAATGGAACCTGGGTCGGCCTCTACCAACACCCAAGACATTTACCACTACACCACAACAAGCAGATTCAAGGTGACTTTGAATGTCCCTTAATCTACAAATTTATTTTAAGTTGATTTTAATCTGCAAATATTCAAATCAATGTTCGGGTTGGCTATATCCCTGAATAACCAACTTCCTTTTGGATTGGTTATGCATATCAATCTATGTCTAACTTTTCTTCTAAGTTGGCCATTTTTTTCAATATAGTTTATTTCTAGTCTTCATCGGCTTTTCCTTCAACCTAGTGGAAAGACCCTAGCCTTTTCTACTCAATATGACCTTTAAAAATAGAGTTTGAGTCTCACTACCTTTAAAGTGAATAGAATCTTAAATTAACCTTACAAAAATGGATAAATCTAATTAATAATAGTGGCTTCAATAAACTATATAAATCTGGACAAAGTTTGGTGGTATCTCTAATACCATTGATGGCTTTTTAAGCCTTATATTACAACAAAACATTACTAGTTAACATAAAAATATCACACAGGTCCCAAATATAAAATGGTCACAATAATTAATGTCAAGATAATAATAATATGATTAGAATAATATGAGAAAATTAATATGTATATCAAGGCTTATAATAAATAAAAAAACATTCATTTATATACTGAAATATGAATGTAAAAAACTTGAATCATCATGTACTATGCACGAAGAACAACTTACAGAGCATTGTCTCCATAATATATCTATAGTAATGTGACTCTTTATATACTTGACTATTTCTCTGCATATGTCAAGTCTCATGAATCTTGGCTTATCTACTTGCCGCTTGTAAACTTGATGAACACTTTACTCTATAATATGAGCACACCTTTACATGAATCTTATACATCTACTTGCACTCTCTAATATAGGACACTTGTGCACATCTTTACATTACATATTTGCACTCTTACATACAATATACTTGTGTACATTTACTCAACTTACACTTGCACTTTATACATAACACTTGTGCATTTCCTACACTTTACAAATTTATATGACACATGCATTTCCTGCACATTCACATTTACATAAAGAGGGAAATATATCTCACACTATAAACTAGGAATCAACCATAATCAACTATTTCCAAATGTACCATTAAGGTACCATGGAGGTACATTAGCTTGTACTAAATAATATAATATACTCCAACATATAAATCCCATGAGGATATTGCCAAATTGAAATAAGTAAAATTTTGTGTAGATAATGATATGATTGGGGAGGGAACTAATAATGATACAAATGAACTGCAATCCTACTGTAGTGGTAAGGGATTTGGATTCTCTTTGAGAGGTCCAAGGTTAAAACCCCACTCAGTATGAGAGGACCATTACCCCTCATAAAAATATGTGTAAACTCATTGAAAAAGTGATACAAACAATGATTTTAATCAATCCTATACCATTAAAACTAAAATTTCTCTTTTTATTACTACTTTTAAGGTGAGTGTGGGGCATTATCAAGTAGGTTTAGTGGAAGTTCCTATTTTAGATTATAAAAATAATAAATTTGCTATAATTTTTTGTGAAATGGATAATAGTAATTTGTTAACCTATTGTATGCTTAAGAATTTTGAATGTAATATTACATAGCTAGGCTAGATAGACATGGAGAAAGTAATGTATCCATTATCTCTACATCAAAACCTTTGCATAGAATAAATGAAACTATAATTGTTTTCTTGCTCACGCATTTAGTAAAGGCTAAAATCTATCAGTTTCAAAAGTGCTATACATATATACTAATTAGTGTATCTCTTTCTAGAAACATCAATTCTTATACTAGCTTAACCTGTCCTAAACCATAAGCCACCATCGATTCAAGTTTTATTAAAGTTTCTCCAATAGTACCAAAATCACTACTAAAAGTAATAATCCTGGTTAGCATTGATATTTCAACTATTTTTAGGATTTTTCCTACTATTATGATAGTTTGTGATGTCCATTTGACTTGTAAAACCCCTGCTATGCCTAGACTATTTAATATTTATGATGAAATTTCTCTATCACCAAGACCACCCATTATTATAGCAATCTCGACTTCCTCTGGTTGTTTAGAAATAGTGAATATTTAGGCATTTCTTGTTCTTGTTAGACTATTTATAGATTTAGAATATTTTCATGCTCAAATAGGCTATCTAAAAAGTGGCTTGATAATCTAGTTGATCCTACACCTTCTTATTTGATTAGACACTAGATTGAAGAAAACTTTTTAATTGAATTGAAAATCAGGTTGTCATTAACTTTAATGAAAGTTTATAAGCAAGTAAGACCATTCCCTAGTAAGAATATAACAATAACATGCTTACATCCTATTTAGGATTAGGGGTAAGGGGTATGTAGAAGAACCAACAATCCAAATTCTTGATATTGTTCTCTTTCTCCCATCATTGCCCAATGATGAAGCTATCCTAGAGTTCTTATATGCTAGAGAGGAAAGACTTTCCTAACAATATCATAAGGATTTCTTGAAGAGCCCAATACTAATTGGGGGAGGTATAAGTGGTCTGATTATGTGTTTCAAATTAAAATTAATTTTAAATTAAAGAATCTCCCCCTACTCTAGACCATTTTGAAGAAGGCAATGCCATGAATGCTGAGCCTACTATAGATGTTAAACATAGGCACCCTTGAGCAACAACACATAGTAAAAATCTAGGCAAGGCTATTTAATCAAGAGCAATCCATATTTACTACCTTGCTTAAGGAGTACAAGGATGTCTTTGCTTGGAAATATTATGACATACCTCAAATGAATGAGTATTTGGCTGTACATAATATTGTTACTTATGAGGAAGTCACTCTCGTTTGAAAAAAGCAAAGAAGGTTCTCCCCTCTTATTCAAGACCTATGCAAAATCAAAATTCAAAAAATATTATATGATAATTTTATAATACCTAATAATTTGGGTTGACTATCTATTATTGAGCCTAAATAAAATAAAGAAAATAATGTTATTTAAGTTTATTATGATTTTAGAAACATCAACCTAGCTTGTTTGAAGGATATATTTTATTTGCCCTTCAATGATGCTATTAGAGAGATACCGTAGGGTATGGAATGTTGTACCTTATACATGACAATTCAAGGTATAACCAAATCCAAATTTCCCTTAAGGATCAGAATAAAATAACTTTTACTACACCTTGGGATATATTTTGTTATGTTATCATGTATTTTGATTTGAAAAATGCCAATGCTACTTATCAATGGGCTATAACAATGGTCTTTCATAACATTATGGGAAAGATAGTGAATCTTATGTGGATGACCTCTTGGGTAAATCTTAAAAGTAGGCTAACCACCCAACTAACCTTCATGTGATGAGCTGCCTATCATCATTGGAGCAAACATTGTCATTTTAAAAGAAAATTGTGACTTGTGGTTCCAAGCTTTTTTTTTATATTATTATTAATCATATAACATCATTATATTGAACACCTGCATCAAAATAAAGCATAACAATCAGTGAAAACAATTGAAAATCATGCATTAATATCAAATTTGAAAAATCTAAATAAATATTTTAAAGCAAATACTTCAAATTAGCTCCTCCTTATAGCACCAATTTTGTTGAATGATAATTTTACCCAATTACAAAATCACCATCACAGTCAGGGTATTATTAGAAAACCCTCTCTTGCAAAGAAATTTAAAATTTCTCCAAGGTTCTTACTTAATTACTTAAAATGTGCTTTATTGCTTGTGAAAATATGAAAATGCGCTGAATACCTTAGAGGTGTAATTAACTGTTAACAAGGGGCCTATAGTTTGATATTTGATTTGATTTGTGATAATTTTGTTGCTCATGTGATTATTGAAAATGTAAATTTATTGATCAACTATCTACTTTGAAATGACAATCATGGAATGGTGATTTAATCCATTTTATCTTGAATTGTTAAACAATTTTATCTTGAATTGCTAACAAATTTTTGCTTCCTTTATTAAGCATATTTTATCTTCTTTTGTTAACAAATTTTATCTTCCTTTGTTAAGAAAATTTTAACAAATTTTATCTTCCTCTGTTAAGCTTTGTTTGAACATGAAAAAAAATTACTAAAATCTAACTTTGCAATGTAGGAGCTTTGGAGTATCACCTTAATAATTCATTTGAATGAAAAAATAAAATTTATTAAAAATTTCCATTTTCACATAAAATGAAATTAATTTGCTTGTTTGAAAAAATGTGCAAAGTTTGAAATTTAAAATTCCCTTTAAGATATTAATTTGCGTAGAACTTGAAATTTCATATTTCATTTGAAAATGTGACCTTGTATGAAACTTGAAATTGCAAGATTTCCTTTAAAAATGTGAACTTGTGTTAAAATTTACAATTTGGAATTTCCTTTAAATTATGTAAAATGAGAATTGAAAATGTAACTTTGTAATTGCCATGCTTTTTTTTTTTTGATTTTAAATTTTATTTATATATATTTTTATTTTATTTGATGAGATAAAAAATGTAAAAGGGCTAGGGTTAGAGAAAAATAAAATAAAAGGAACAAGTTACTAAAACCCTTCAAACCAACCTGCAAACACAAATACCCTACACTAACGAGCATTAGTGTGACCCGTCTTCATGCAATCCAACATTTGATGAGGTGTAATCTTCTAAGGAAAAATGGTGCAATATATCAAAAAAATAGGTAAGTTCACCATTCGCATGTATAAATTCACTAAAATTTCCAATATATTGCCCAAAGAAAGATTTTAAATGAAATACATTTGCAACATATTGCGTTTAATGGCTTCAAATGTGAAACTTGGTGCTATCCAACAACTTGGGAGGAGAAGTTTCTTCAAACCAACGATTTCCAACCTACAATTCTGCCAAAAAGTCTCCGACCCTTTTTCATGCGTTTGAATGGATATTTAAAATTTCCAACAAAAACCATTTGTTTCTCTCTTCCTCTTGTTTGGTTTCATAACGTTTTCTTTTCTTCATTTTGTAACGCTTTCTTCTAAGCGTCTGTTCGCCTTTGTTTTCTTTGGTTGAGTGTTGTCGCTTTTTTTTTAGTAGTAGCCTACAATAAAGAACACATAAATTAAACTTTCCAAAACAAAACCATTAATAAAATAAAATTAAAATAAAACTATAGATAAAATTAAATTAAACTTTCCCAAAACAAAACCATTAATAAAATTAAATTAAACTTTCCAAAAAACACATTGATGGCTTTATTTTGATTTATTTATATATATATTTTATCATTATTATTATTATTTTTTGTTATATTTTATTTTATTTCATTATTATTTTTTGTTTTTATTAATGCATGGGTAATGAATAGATTGGATTCAAGAATAATTTAATATAAAATATTAAATTAATCCTAAACAAAATTCAAATATGCTAGATAAATATTAGGAGAATGCACAATATGGTAAAGCAAGAGTGACACTAATCTTGATATTCGAAATGGGATGACTACAGTGGTAAAAACATGAGGTCAATTACATGAGAACAATGAGATCAAGCACAAAAATATCCACTACTAAGACCATGGTAAACTCCAACAATTATTCAATGCAAACCAAAACTCCAAATAAATATCAAAATTTCAAGTGGGTCCCTAAAATTGGGGTGTGTTGTGCGATAGTCACAACAAATGGCAACTTTGTTGGAAAATGCTCCTAAGAATTTCGAATGAAGAACCCGATTTGAAACCAATAAAACCAAAGATCAGAGAAATAAACATCATCTAGCAATATCCAAATACAATGGGGAAATAGCTTCAAATGAAAACATATGAACCATTGGCTTCTGCTCAGTGTGTGAATTGTGATTTATTTTATATTCTTGAAATGATTTAGATTCCATCATTTATTTGGCATTTAGTCTATAAAATATCACTCATAAAAATGTGTCTCTGCATTGCTCCACTACTAGCCAGGCATCTATAGCCCCGATGGATATGACCTTGATCTCTTATAGACCTTGCTCTACTGCCAGCTGGATATCCATAGCCCCGATAGATATTATATGAATCACCCAAGTAGAAGATTGATTTTGCATATTTTTTTAATATTATTATTAAGCATTTAATTGCTTTGCAAAATTTGTATGCCAAATGGGTTAGAGACCACTTAAGGCTAAATATGAAGTGTATTATAATTTTACCTTAATTTGCAAACCAAAATAACTTCATCCTTAAAGATTTCAAAGAATACCCTTTAATCTAGTGAGTTACATGTGGAGCTTCAGCAAAATATCTCATTGTTCCAAAATCCACCATCTTAATCCAAAATCTAAGAATGATTACTAAATAATTTGATTTCCTTTTTCTCAATTCCATCTTATTCCAAACTAGGCAATCCAACCTACATGACAAAGGAACAACTATCAACAAAGAGACTAGAAGTTAGTAGCTATCACCAAACACTACCTTAGTTTGAGGGACAAACCCAAAAGTATGAAAATGAAAATCAAAACACAAAAATAAACCAAAACCTAACCTAATGTGAACTAACATAAATGCAAAGCACACAAAAAACAAATCAAAACAAAATTTTGAAATCAAAGATCACAAAACAAACAAATAAATGAAAACTACATCTAAACACTGTAAAAGAGCACACATGAAAATAGAAGACTGTATGCAAGACTATTTACAAAACAAGACTTGGGATTTTCCATATATAAAATTTTCTAGGATCCCAAACACGATTACCATAATTTGAGAGATGCCCATAATGATAGGCATGCTGATTTTGATGGGTATCATCCCATAATAGCATTAAATATGAAAGCTCAAAAGCCTTTATTTTTCCTCTCTCACCCCACCTATCCTTGTTATCAAATTTAGATTTTGCTCCATCAAAATTAATGGTCCATAACTGGTCTTCAATTAATTGCTACTTACTATGTGAGATTTTTATTATTGAATTTTTATCTTTAGTCACATTTTTTACCTTCATGTTGAGAATTCCCATTTGCAATTCAGTGTTCAAAATAATTTCTCATTGTTAAGATTAAACATGAGCTTTTCCAAACTTGACCCTATTTCTAAATATTTTATTATCAAACCATCATTCATAGTTTTAGGCCAGTCATAATTACACATAAGTTTACAAGCATCTAGGATATCTACTAAATGAGGATCATTATAAGTTTGTATCCCATGTTGAATAGCCAATTGTTGGTGAACTTGGTTTAAAACTTCAATCATGTTTTCCTCCATTTTGTTTACTTTAAAAATTGTATTATTTGTATGAATAGAAGTCGAATCTAATTGCTTGTTAACCACCAATGGTATTTCTTCATTTGAATCTCCAATACAATCATGCGAATCTGTACCTAAATTTTTAGTAGTCAAGAATAAAAGAGAAGATTTTACCTCTTCATCATCTGTAACAAATGAATTATAAGAAACATTCACCATTTATTCTTTTTTTTTTATTTCAGTAAGGTGTTAAATAAAATCATATTCAAAATGATTGAATTTTGGAACCTTCTCTATTTCTGCAAGTGGTATGCCATTTTCTAATTATATAAGAATTTCAATATCTTCATGTGAGATAGATATTTCAACATCCTGCATATCAAGTGAAATAGAAATTTCATCAATAGGAGTGTGAGAAACTAATGATTCCTCATAATTTTTCCAACAATTATAATAATTATCTTCTAAAATTAAGGGATGAAATTCTATTGTGTCTTCTACATAATATTCAAATTCATCTATTAATTCCTTTTCAAATTCACTTTCAACCACTTTTGATGGTTTAGATATTTCTAGAAGTGAATCAATCCCTGCATTTAGAAATCGATTACCACAATCCTCATTTATAACTATTGACTCTAAGATTATCATTTCTTGTTGGTCATCATTTGGAATATGTTGTTTTTATTTACAATCAATTTTATCAAGTTAATCTAAGTCTACAGAAGGTCCTAAATTATCATATATTTTAGTGCTAGTTAGATCCATGACTCTTCCATAATTTGAGAGAATATCATATTGAGTATCATTGAAATCCATATCCTGAACATGATCTATGGAATGATCTAGATGTGTATTTTGAGCATCTTATTTTTGTGAGTGAACCAAGTTCCTACCAATCTGAATAATTAACCTTTACAAAATGTCTATTTAAAGATTGTTGTTAATTACTTGAGTTGTTGTAGTATCATGTAAAGGTATTTGAATATTTTGAACTTGTGTAGAACTTGGGAATGATGGTTGATTCTAAGTGATATATTGAGATGAAGAAATGGTTGGGTGGGTAAGGGTGGTATTAAATGGTTGTTGATAACATGATCCAAGTTGTCCATGTGATGATATTTGACTCACACCAAAACCTTGAAAAGTCAATTGTTGTTTGAATGCTATTGCTTCACTATAAGCCTTGGACAAAGATGTGATTTGAGGAATCCTTCACAAATACATGGAAATTGATGGGTCAAGAGTGTTGAAATATATTTGGATAGCCTCTCCCTCAGTAGGAACAAAAGGTACCACCAGTTGAGTATATAACTTATGGAACCTTTCAGTGAATAACTTCAAAGATTCATTTGGTTCTCTACGGGTAGTGACAAACTGATGGTATATGAGCATTTGGTTAACTGGCCTTTTATTAAAATGACTAAGAAATGTTACCTCCATTTGAACCCAAGAGGTGATAGAACCTGAAGGTAGGTTGGTAAACCAGTCATATGCAAACCTATCCAAAGTGCAAAGGAACATTTTACAAGCAACATCTTCATGCATTATTTGCA